>LPNX010501425.1:207401-362401 GCA_001517045.1 Pseudotsuga menziesii
CAACCTCTACATGCTATAAAAAACCCATTTCCAAATAATTGCATTAAGACATTCAAATGCTGCACCCACAATTGACGTACCATTTTCAAGGTTTGATCTCTTAGATAATTAAAAAAAAATTTAAAAATATTATTTTTATTATTGGAAAAATAGTCGTGCACTAGTCCTATATGTTCTCTATATGTATACCAGATTTCGTAAGTTTATTCCATCATTTAGACACTCAGACGCTGCACCCACAAAAACATATACCTTATAATTTGTCCAAAAAATAAAAAGTGCCCATTAAAATTTATCTAAATTTAGATAGTTAGTGGCATTTTCAATAGAAAGAAAATATATATTTGGAAAGGTCATTCAATTTCGTACATTTCTTGTCTTTTACTGATCGCAAGATTCATTGTGTAAGTGTCTCAAAATATCCATGCAAGTTGATGGCTGTTTATTTTTTCAGTTTTGTATTGCATCTAACGCGCCAAAAGAGACCCTCAACTTCTTGCACACACCCTTTGGTTACTTCCAAGTAGTAGGTGGCTAGTTGTGGATAGCTTCATTTGATGTAGAGGAGGTTAGGTACCTCTCTCATGCTCTTGATTTTGGTCACTAAAATAACACATTTCATATCTAATGGGAAATGCATCATCTTCCCCCTATTATATCATGTATATTATTTAGTGTAGAGTCCTAGAGGTATTGGGTGGTTTGCCATTTATTTGTGACAAATTTGCTTTTATCGATATCATTGTCGCTCTATATTTGATGGGAGGATATGCTTCCCATTTTCTACAAAGTTATTTCACTTATTTGTTGAGAGGTTTCAAGTCAGTGAGTTGTCATTTGAGAGGAACCCTCTTAGTTCGATGACCGAGGTGTTTAGCCACATGTGCTGGTAGATGTTTCCCAAGAGGGGATAATTAGAGTTTCTAGGTAGGATCACACTAGAGACACTAGATTTTCTCACTAGTGATGATGATCACAACATGATTGTGGCATTGACATATTAAAGGATGGAATGGAGAGGATGTATGAACATTCTATTTACCCAGGATGAGCCACTAAATGCCAGAGGAAATATTAGATTGATGCTTTTATTAATAGAATTTTATTTATTGCTTTATTTAATTCATATGTGACTCATTGTAACAATTTATTTAAATTGTGTAATTATTGTTTTGTACTAGTTTGTAGATATTGAAACTTATGTTGGGGAGGTGCCTCCCCAACATATCAAGGACATGGTTGAGGATTATTAGGCGCCTTAATGATATAGACACAATGGGTTGTTTACTTGACATCGAGTTTTCCATATATACAAATTAACCAGATCTTACGAGGCTCAGAACTCTAAAACCTATCGGATGCGGCATATTGTTACTGCGTTCATCCATATAGAGAGGTGTATCAATTCTCATAGTTCTTTTAATTAATTTGACAAGGGAAGTAATCCTTCAACTCTAGCTTTTCCTACTCCACCTCCTCCATATCCTCGCAAAAATGACTGACCACCATATCCTCCTCCATGGGTCGATCGACCACCTTATCCTTCTCACTAAAGTAACCAATGCCTATCTCATCCTCCACAGGTTGATTGACAACCCTCTCCTACTCACTAAGTAGACTAGCCACCATCTCAGGACTACTTACCTAGTTGACCCACCACCATCTCTTACTCCATTGCATAGTATTATAGATACAATGGTCCCATTAGGTAATCTAGATATTCATGAAGAGATATATTATTTGCTTCATTATATATTTGTATTTACTAGAGGCATGCCTCTAGCTCTGCTGATAGATATTAATGCCTCTACCTCTAGTGTTGGACCCACTAACTCATAGGAATTATTGGTCACATGTGATATTATAACTATTATTTTCGACTTGAGATGTATATTATAGATATATTATGGTTTTAATATTATTGTTCATATATATTATGCATTTTTTATATTTATGTCTTTTCAGTTCATGTTGATGTTGTTTCATTTTTAAAATGTATTGTGCGTTAGTGATATAAATTACATATCGAATATAATGTTTGACTCTAGTTAAAATCATTTAATGCCATTTTTATGCATAAATTATTTAATGATGTAATGTCCCCAAAAATCGGAAAAAAAAATCTATAGGCTAGTAAAAACTAGTTAGATGGAAAATTATTGACTTGCGGAACTATATCATACACTTCATGTTTGACTGTTTACTCGTAAGCTATTATTACTTTCTGTCATTTACTTTCAGTCATTATTATTAATGTATTTTACTTACGATGTTGTACTATTGTTTATTGCTTAGTATTATGTTTATACATTTGTCACGTATGTGTCGTTACTTGATTTAAATGATTTTTCCTTTCTGCATAGTCTTACTTGTTATTTATAAAGTCCTAACTTAACTTTTTTTTTTGGAAACAATGTGGGAGGATTGACAGGACTGGTTCTCCCGTGACAGTCTGAGAGGTAAAGGTGTTTACTTGTTTGTAGGCTTACTTAGTTCTTCGAAATAAGGCACCTTTTTATTTCATATGTAGATCATTCCTTGCGACGAAGTCTTATTTAAAGAGCACTGAAACTTCGACCCTAAAAGACCTACTGCTTGTTTCTATGGTTCCTCATCGACTCGGATTTATAACATGGTAAGTGCTGTTGTCATCAATTTAGCTATCATAGCTAAATTTCCTATGTGATATTTATACTTCATTATGGTTAAGATTTCGTCGTTTACATCTTAGTATATTTTATGTTCTACGTTTATTTTATAAACAATATTAACAGGTCCTATGTTTCATATTGCAAGTTTATGATCTTGGCTTAAAAACTATACCTTTTGATATTTATAAATTTTAATTACCAACATGGCATATTTTATATGCCATGTTTACTAAGCATTAAGCTTAGGGAAGCGCATTGTATTAAGGCTTCAAGCCTGTGTTTTATATGTTATCGATATACTTTATGCCTCATGGCTTAAAATTTGGACTAGCGCATACTATACATGGACTATGCACTAAACATAATCTTGCAATGTATTAAACCTTTGTAAATTGTTATCGGGTGGTGAACATACCATATGGTCAAACCATATACATTGGGGTTTTACGATTTTCATGGTAGTAAAGACTATCGTTTTGCAAATGATATAAAACTATGGCAAAGTGGGTTTTTTGTTTTGGTCATGGGTGCCAGTTGGTGCCATTAATGAAACTTGGTTTTCATGGCAGCCCACACTTAAACTTGGCTCATGATGGGTTTGTTATTCGCTTGGTTGTTTAGGGGTTTTGTCTTGGCTATATGCAGAGAAAATGGAGGCGAACACTATACTTCAATGTATGCTTCATTCTGGGTTTCTATGTCTGAAATTCATTATGTTTTATGTCTCTCATCGTTGCCATACTTCTCACTTCTAGTTTCGCTTGGTGTTTGTAGGTGCCGAAGTATGGTGAAGAGCAGCGTGGCTCAAGCTCTATCGTCGGCTTGACTGTGGAACCAAGGTGTAAGATAAGCCTTTCCAACAAGCCTACACTTGTTGTCTCTCATCCTTTCTACGTTTAGTTTCATTGTTTGGTTTGGGGCTTCTTTGTGGGGTTTTGAATTCACCTTCACGCTTGTGATGAACAGACTTGGGTTTTGTAAATACTTAGGATTTTAAGTCGTGGAGTTAATCTTATGCCCTTACGATCTCTGTGCATATGTTATGTTGATTTGTAAATCGTTATTTTGGGTTTGGGATTTTGAGCCATGGGCTGAACCATTGCTTGCAATGGTGCCATAGCCCATTGGCATTCCTGTGTGGACTTGGTTGCAATGATGGCATTACTGTGTAAATACTTTACTTAGGATTTTGGCATTCCTATGTAAACATATACTGTGTATATACATGGGCATTGGTTATTATGCGCACTATGTGTTTTGTTTTATTTACCGCACTATTTTTTTCCTCTCTGGGTTAACATCTGGAATTTTTCTTTCATTAAGGGATTGTGTATAATTGGTTTAATTAGATTTTACTGTAATAATTAACAGTCCATGGGTTGAGGCCATGCCGTGTATGGCATGAGCCCTCCCATGATTTTTGCGATAGATTAAGATGGTTGTATTGCTATTAATACTTCGTTTGATTAAAATGTAAGGTGAATTGGGACAGAGCCCTAGGTATAGACTGACATTCGCTTTCATCGCTGTAGGGGAAAACGTTGTTAGTGCTTGTTGGTTGTTTATATATATGGTGTATTTTATTCTTTACAAGTTGTGGCTTGGGGCTAATGTTGTGTATGGCTTGATGATGGTTTTAGGACCTCGTATGTAATGATTTGTTAATTGGTTTTAATAGCCCGTGGGTTAATTTAATTTGGCCGAGGCCATGACTTACTGTGCAGAGGTAGAGCTTAATTCATATGACTTTGCTGTAGCGTAGTGGTTTTTTATTTAAGAAATATGGTGGTTATTATAGTGTGTAGCCCACATATGCTATAGGTATAGCTTGGACATAATTTAAATGTAAACAAAACCCTCGGGGTTTGAATCTGTTAGTGGTTTGATGTAAGAAGTTGTAAGTTTGATATGGATGTGATTTGGGGTTGGAATGCCCACATGATTCGATCACTGTTAACCTTTGTAATTACATTTGTTTGTAATATGATTTTGATATGGTTTATACATGAAACCAATCCTGTGTGTGATATGGTATTGAATTCATTATATGGAATGAAATTTTTGTTATGTAATTAGATAATGTTTATGAATGTATGATATGGTTTTTTTAGGACTGTGGGTTTTATATATCTGAATAGAGATTCGATCTTGGACCAAATGGATAGTCACAATGCTTACTTTGTTCATTTATTTATGATGATGTATTTTTAAATGGAATGTTTTAATATTTAGCAGGTATTTAATGTGCATACCTTGAAAGGGATTTTAATAATTTATTTATCGTAGATCTTAATGTAGAACGTAGAATACTTATAGATAGTAGTTTTATTTGTTTATGTTTGATGTCTATATATGTTTATATATATACATAGTAGTTCAGTTTGTAGATAACACCTTAGGTTATATAGATCGTAAGTTATACAGAAATGTATTTAGAACCTACTTCTAAGATTAATCTATTTAAATCTATAACATGTCTCTACTGACAAATGGAATATGTCAGTAGAGTATATAAAGACTAAGTGAACAATAATAGAAGGTCTGAAATAACCCAGTTTGTACATAACCCATTTTTATCAATAATACTACTACACAAAAAAAGTAGGGTGTAGAACCCTTAATGAACATTAGTAAATAAATTGAACTTTGAGAAATAAACCAATAAATAAACCTTGGATAACCTCGTATAGGAAATCACTTACAACCTAGGGTTAATACTTTAAGATGCAAACCCTAGTAGTTTTAAACAAAGAAACATATACATTGGGTTAGGAAATGCAAAGTAATAATTTACGTAACATAGCTAGCATTTATTCTAGGAAAGTAGAATAGACAGTCTAGACTTCATACCTGTAAATTGAAGCTCTATTAATGGCTGAGCCTGCACACTCAAATAACCAGCATTAACAATTCAAGATAGATCTGACCTCTATTTTTTATGACCAAATCACTTGGGAAATACCACGTTCCTCCGAACCATGACCCATAACTGTTCCAGTTTTAAATTTGGATCCCCCCGAGCTGGACTCCAATGTGTAAGTAGCTTAGAGCTCCTCAGGTAGGGTTTCCTATCTGGTATATCAAATTTGGATCAGTTCTCCTTGTTCCTTCCAGGAAAGTGTTCTCCAAAAATTACTTAAGATCCAATAGGTAGAAAATGGCTCCTCTAATGATAGATCAAAACCCCAATCCTTTCCTTGGATTGTGTCTTTATAAATAGACTTTTTTGTTAAAGGGACAGTTAAATCAAGAAACCTTGGTTTCTTGATTTAACCCTTTTCCAATTACTTTGGGTAATTATTAATATTTTAACTTAGGAACTTTCTACTAATTCATAATTAGACTTTTCAGGATTTGGACCATTTATTATCTCTTCATGTGTTCCAAATCTTCTCGCTCAACACAAAGGTAAGCACTCACGTGCTCCAGATATTCTTGCTCAACAAAAGTAATCAATCACTCAAGTGATCTAGCACTCCTCGCTCAACACAAATCATCAGTCACTCAAATGCTCCAGAGCTTCCCTCTCAACACAAATCATCAATCACTCAAGTGCTCTAGAGCTTCCCACTCAACACAAATCATAAATCACTCAAGTTATCCAGACTTTCCCTCTCAACAAAAAACCTCTCATAAATCATGTGCTTCAGGGTCCATGCCCAACATAAACAAGAATACATATATATCATCAATAATTGGCTTATGCCCAATATATAAATCAAATCATCATGTTCATATGCAGTGTGGTCTTCAACACAATATAAAATAAAACATCAATATAATCATCATAGTCAACAGGAACATACCTATAAGTCTTAGGTCCAGGTTTTGGGATATTATACTCCTCCCCGCTTAGAACAACACCATCCTTGGTGCTCCAAGGACTCAGAATGACATCTTGAAACAAGGAGGGGTAATCCTTTCTCAAGGTGGCTTCATCCTCCCAAGTAGCCTCAACAGGCTTAAAGTGCTTCCATTTCCCTTTTAACTGGCCTACGGTGTGCTTCCGAAGCTACACCTCTCGCTTGTCTAGTATATGAGTAGGCTCAGGGGAAAACTCCCCTTCAGGTTCCACATGTAGCAGGGGCCAATAAACAACATGTATAGTATCATAAACATATTTCTTTAACAAATATGGATGTAAAACATTATGGACTCTTACATGCATGGGTAACTCTAGTTCATATGCCATTGGCCCTTTCTTGTTTAGTATTTAAAAAGGTCCACAAAATATAGGTGCTAACTTACTGCACCTACCCAAGCTCAACGAAATTTGTTGGGATTTTAATTTTAAGTAAACATGACTGCCTATTTGAAAGTCCTTATATTTTCTTTTCTGATCCACATAAATTTAAGATTCACCTGGACCTTGGTAACCAACTGTTCCAAGTCCATCAACAAATTAGGCCCTAATATGAGCCAATCCACTGGGGTATCCCAAGTAACTGGTGTTCTACACTTCCGTCCATAGACTACCTCAAAGGGAATCATATTGGAGGAAGTATGATAACCATTGTTATATGCAAACTCTGCAAGATGTGGGTAATCATCCCACTTTGTGGGGTTGTTCATGACATACATCTGAAGGATGTCCTCCATAATCTAGTTTACTCTTTCAGTCTTCCCGTCTGTTTGCGGGTGATAGGTAGTGCTAAAGTTCAACTGCATCTCCAATCCGGAGAATAAAGATCTCCAAAAGTTTCCTATAAATTTAACATCTTGATTCGAGAAAATTGCCTTGGGTATCCTGTGCAATCTAAATATCTCTTTCAAGAAGATATTAGAAATGTTCACTGCTTTGTAGGTCGACTTCATAGGAATGAAGTGTGCTACTTTTGACAACTTGTCGATGACCATAAAAATAGAATCATTTTTATCCTTACTTTTTGGTAAACTGGTGATGAAATACATACTAATGACCTCCCACTTCCATTCTAGAATGGTTAACGGTTGCAGCAATGTAATACCCATAGTTTTGACCCTGTTTGCATTAAAAGGTACATGATGTATATACTGTAATTGATTGTGGTGTGGAGCTAAAGGAAAAAGACCCACTATCGATTTAGTTGTGTTATGTTTTGGAAATTGGGATCGTTGCCGATGGTATATCGTGCTATCTGGGAAGCGTTAAACCTTGGACCTATGGGGAAAAGCCATATGTCAACCACCCATTTAAAATTTTGTTATCTGTTAGTTGGGGGCAGTTCTTGTTGAGTAGTGGTGGGTGTGGCAGGGCTGCCAGTCCTTACCCATGTGCCCACTCCACCAGCGGACTCTTCCTCTTCACGTTGCTTGGACAGAGGGGCATTCTCTCCACTCTCCCATGACTAGATTTATTGGGGGGGGAATTCACGGTCATTGCGGCATATTTTTCCTATCCTCGCGCAGAGAGTCATCCTATTAACTTCTCACGCATAGGAATTCTGCATTGTTTTTCCTCACTTAGAGAGCTGGAGAAATTATGGCCATCACTCAAGATTTTCATGTGCAGGAGCCATTCACGCTCGAGGCTATGTGCCTGTGTGTTCCATACCGATTTTGGTGGTAGGTGTATGTTTCCTTGTTGATTTGTGGCCACGTATGTTTCCAATTGTGGTCGGTGTGTATGTTCTTTCTTAGGCATGGGATGAGGATCTGTTTAGCTTCCCATTTTCGGACTGTGTAATGTTCTCGTGGCTTCGTTGTGAGATCGGTTGTTGTTCTTCTCCTAAAACCATGGCTTGTTATGGTTTTCCCTCACGTTGTTCATTGTTGTGGATACAATCATCTTTTGGGTGGTGCTGAGTTGTTTTTGCCACGTTAGGGCCAAGAACAACTTGCTTGGCTTGAGTTGTGTTCACCATCTTTGGGTTGTCACCATGTTTCCTTTGGTTTTCTTCACAGAGCTGTGCACTGATTGTTTTACTGCGAGTATGTAGTGGTTGGTCTTTGGACTGTGTGGAGTGGGATTGAAAGCTGAGTATGCTTGATAAACCTGGGTTTGGGAGCCACAAAGAGAGAGTTATATGACTGGATTTCTTCTTCACAACCCCGGAAGAGCACTGGCAAGGGAAGTCAGGGCCTGAGGGACTGTGAAGTAGAAAAGGGACTAATTCCTAATGTCGGGTGTGTGTGGGTGTCTTAGATGTCAAGCTAGCTATAGTGTAGGCATCCTTAGCTCTTCCATGAGTGCAGTAGTTTAGCATTTAGCCTTTCCTAGCTCCTTGACGGCCTGATAAACCCAACTATGTTGACTTGGTTGTTTTTGTGTAAGCCTGCTTTGACCCTTATTCCGTGGGGAATCCTGCCTAGATCGGGGGTGGCAATGTTGCTGAGAGATTTATGAGCACGTTGGCCTATGGTTGGGTGGAACGTTGTAGTGACGTAGCTAGTTGCGGGACGAGATATTTATAAGATAAGCATTCTTGTCCATTTTGCTTCTACATTTACATTTACTGTCTATTGTCTAATAAATCATGATGAACTTATTGATGCCTAAATGAATGTATGTGGTTTCCGCTATGCATATGAATGACTAGACATATTAGTATGTTTTATGTTCGAGCATTTTATTTCATTTTATATGCATGTTCATGTTCATGGGGATATTGCCCATAGTTTTTTTATGGTTTGGGAGTGTGCTCTTTACCATTCGGAGGATCGAGGACGTTACAGTGTGGTACCAGATCAACAGGTTGCAGCATGGGCTTGAATGGGCCATGAAGATGCAATGACAGAGCCTTCATTGCAGCATTAGGCCTTAGAAGGCCATGATAACCAGTTATCAGAGGCACGTTTCCTTCTATTCTGCCCAGCAGAGATTAGAAATCAGAAAAACTTCAAATTTTTTTTTTTTGCTGAAGTGCCTGAACTATTGCCGCATCGAAAGACTAAGTAGGAATCTCTTTCGATGCAGTGGAGAGCTAGTCAGAAGGCCACTCGACAGAAAATAGTGGGAAGAAAAATTGCGAAATTTTTTCTAAGTATTCGTCAGTTGTTGGCAAAAGTTAGAGGATGAAGACACCTGTCACGTCCCCATGCCTCCGACCGGCAAAGAGGACGCGACCAATGCATCAAACACAGCTGGGCAAACCGCCCCATGAACATAAAATCTAAAAAGAAAAATGCTGGAATTAAAACTTACAGGCACACACAGGTGCATGATAAATCAACAGCGGAAGCAAACACATTCATAAACCAGCATTCCACATGTTCATTATAATTCATTAATTGACATCAATATATATATATAGAGAGAGATGAAATATAGACAGTAGCACTTATCTGTTGATGAAGCTGTCCAACAACTGGCTATGTGAGAGCTACAATCCACCCAACCATAGATCTCTGTCCAGCCTCTATTCTTTCAGCTGAGAGATCACCCCCGAGCTGGGCTGTGTATCCACTAAGGAGGAACTAGATGGGCTCACTTACAGCCATGGGTTCACTCAAATGGTCATGCGCATCCAACACAAGGAAGGTCCCCTTCTCTACTACACAGTCCCTCAGGTAACTCTTCCCTCCAGTTCTCTTCAGGATGGGCATAGAAATATCCAGCTGCTAGCTTCCTGAGATTCCAGCCTTCACTGGGTTTATCAAGCAAACCCAACCTCTGTTCCAACATCCACACTTGGATTTCTCACCATTCTGTCAACGAATAACTGAAATCCGTCACTGATTTTCTGGGCTGCAAAAACTGGGATTTCCCATGTATTTCGGGGTAGCTAATGCTCCTAAATTCGCCCTAAGGTTCATACGTATGGACCCCCCATTGGATTTCACTGTCCAATACCAAATCTGGGCATATTTGGCTCTTCAAAACGTGGGTTTTTGCACAATCGCGATTTCTGGTTTTTCACCCTGCTGGGAACTCGTTTTTTTTGGGATGGAAATGATGCTGGTTCCTTCCACAATGGAATGGGGATGAGGAAGAAGCAATCCCCAAGAGGTAGAGTGACTTGTGGTACAAGAAAACAGAGCCTATACTCTGCCATACGAATTTCTGGGCTGCCCATGCTCCATCGAAGCCATGGATTGTTTTCTTCAACCACTTCCTTACAACAGAATTAAATGTCAACAAGGAAAGTCAAATGGGTTATCACAATGACATATGGTAGCTTATGGTTCAATCCCACAACCCCTTCACCTCTCCCTAGTGGATACACATGGCCCCTTCTCATTCGTTGCCTCCATAGTCAGTTTTGGTATTTTATTGCTTGATGTTTATTTGCATCATTTTTATAATGTTCCATGACTAAACAGCAATGGGTAACATCATGTCCAATGCTTGCCATTTTAAATAAAATACGAACATACACTAGTGGGGCCTTGGCCTTGAGCTCCACGCTAGGTATACATACATCATGCAAACGGGGTCGAAACCCGGGGACATTACAACACCGCAATGTCGGTGGAAATTAGACGATGAAAACATTGATACGATGGAAGGAAAAAGGTGAGAATGCCAAAGAGGAAGGAGGAATTTCAGCTGAAATTATCTTAGTATTAAATACGTCGACGAAACTTTGTTTTCTGGACTGCCGATACGATCAGTGAAAGTTAGAATATTGGAGCGTCGATCAGTGGAAGTTAGTTGACGGAACCACCGAAACGTCGGCTCACCTAGTCGATACCATCGACAAAATTTAGAGGATGGAGCCGCCAATGCGACGGCTAATGTCGGAAAAAATTAGTTGTTTTGGTCGCCGATGAACATCGAAAATATTTAGTTGTTCATGCACCCACCATTGCGGCTGCCATGTGGACTAGCACTACAACGATTAGAAGATTAAACCATTGATGCTCTGATCGCCGACACATAAGTGTTTAGAGCTCTAATCTGCCGACAAGGTTATGGCCACAGAAACCACAGAGAGTTCATTGGCTGCCATTGCAGATGCCTAAGGGACTGAGCACCCGATGAATAATGCATCTGAGCGCCGATACAGTGCTGTGAAAATAATCGTCGACAATGTATAGTGAATATTATTTTCACTTGCCAATATGGCACAGATCTTGGTATCGCCGATAGTAGACCATTGGAAAACTATAGTTGTTGGAGCCACCAATACAGCAAAAAGCCTTAGTTGATGAAACCACCGATACAGCAGAAAGAGTTAGCTTCTAGGGCCACCGATGAGCATTGGAGGGAACTTGCTATTGGTATTGCCGAAACATCAGAGTTTAAGTGGGGAAGAGACCCAATCTAAAATTTTGGGTTTTTCTAGAGGGATTTCCCAGCAATTTTTTCAGTTGTTTTCAGCAGTTCTTCAGTGGATTTCAGGGATGAAAAAAAAAATTCTAGGTGGCTGATGTTAGCATTCCAAACCAAAATACAGTTGTGTGTTTTGCCTAATTTTGGTGAAAATCATCATTTTAAAAGTGGTGTGGTTTTCACACCCAAGGTCAGAATGAAGCATGGGGATAGAAGTTGGAAAGCTTATCCAGCAGGGAACAAGGAGGAATCGCCAGAGTTTGAATGTTGTTCTACAAAGTACAAGTAGATGTTTGAAAAAGAAATGTGTTGTTGTCAATATGGACAAATCTAGGAATTGCATGCCCAGAGGTAGCAAGGACTATGAAGTCAAACCAGCTATTGTGTGGAAGAGGAGTTCCATGCAAAGATGGGGGACTTGAAAAGGGAAATTTCCTGAAACCCTATCTTGCTAATTATAATTACATTTTATAAGTTCTGTACATAAAATGTATGAGGATATGCCTTGCATGCATAGGATATTGTGTGTTGGTAAGAGTAGTGAGAATTATACACTTATAATGAACCACTGATGGTAAATATTGCATTGGTGTTGGAATTAGTGGAAAAACCAATGACAACCTAAGCATGGATGAATATGTTGCTGATGCTTATGAATGTTACCAGCAACCCTATGGAGAAAAGGATAAGGCAACAAATCCAGGATCAAAAGTTGGTGAGCAACTTTTGCAATCTCCTGCAAGAGACCAACAAAACTGGTAATGTCAAGGGTGTAAGTAGAACCCATGAAGGTAAGGGTTTAATTGTGACAATTGCATGGAGTGGTAAAAGCAAGAGATCTCATACCATGTGGGTATTTGAAATTTATACTACATTCATACATAAATGTATCATGCCTGTATATGTTGTTATGAGCTTAGTAGCCCAAAGAAAGTAAGTACTGATGGTCTTGATTATAGTAATGCATCCTATATGAAGTAGTCATGGTTAGGCCATGCATGGTATGTTTGAATGCATAAGTATTCTTGAATCAATGCAAAGTAGAATTGAGTGGATATGTATTAAAGGATTTTATAAATATTGTAGTGATGCATTGAATGGATGCATATGAGAAGTATGAGTAAATATTGTATATATGCATACATAAGTATAGGCGCAAATGTTTTGAGGCATTGCATGAATGCATAGAGATAGTGCATGTGTTATTATGAATAAATAATGGCTGAAAGGATGAATTGATGACAATTCTGGAACCATTTCAAGATCTGTTCTAAATGCAGGATAGTAAGTGCATGAAGAGGGTAGTCATGATTGATTGGCTACCAGAAATTCTCTATGGAAGGGCAAGGTGGTACAAGGATACACTTGTGAAGTAAGGAGTATCTAAACAATTCATTTCAATTGCATAAATGATGTGACTATACCTTGCAATTTTAGTATGATAATGACTGCTTGAAGTAAATGAGTTTTGGTATTATTGATGGGCTAACAACCGGAAGTATTTGAATTCTATAATTCTGAAAATGCTTTAGTGATTGTTGCAGCAATGGAAAAAGTTATATGCATCAAGACTTACCAAGTGTGTGGCTGATTGAAGTTCATATTCTAGGTAGATTGTTTGGGGCATGGCAAAGTGGGTAAGACCATGACAAAGACCGAAATATTGCATAATTGTGTCAGGAGGACACATTGTAAGTGGGTGTTCATGTTATGCTAGTAAGCATAAAATCATGATGGGCATAGTGGTGTTGTTTACAGGAGACCCACGAATAAGGATCACCTCATTTCCAAGCAAATCAATTTCTGTAGGGTACACATTGCAGGAAGATCATGTGTGATGGCCTGCAGGAGCCAAAATTCATGGGGAGTTGGGTTTTGGCTGAAACAACATTGGCCATTTTGGAAATATCTCATCTGCACTACATGTTTGGTAAGAAACATGAGTGAGATGGTATAGATTATGTTGGTAAGACATGTGTGGATATGAAAAGTAAAAAGAAGTTGGAATGGAAAACCAAGGGACTATGAACTCAGAGAAGGGAGCCCCCATTCCTCCTTAATGAAGGAATACTGCCTCGACAAATGGATAAGTGTTATGTGACGCTAGCTAAGAATATGAATGTCAAATTGTTAAATTCAATATGCAGAGCATGTTTTGATTTTATTTCCATTATGGTAGATTTCTTGAGTATGAATAGGGCCTACATGGCACACATCGGAAAGGGGTGCACACTTTCCCAATGTCGGATCATGAAAGGGTTTTCAATATTGATTACACCCTAGGGAGTGGATGCACTCCTGGCATCTCAATACTTGATAGTGAATAATATGAAATACAATTATAGTTTTAGAGCAATAACGCTAATGAGTTTGCTTATATTACTTGTGTTGTCAAGCTAAACAGATGCAGCTGGGTGTTGCAAACTAAAGAGAAAAGGGTAAATGAGAGATTGTGGGAATGTTACAGTGTTGGCTTGAATACCTACAGTTTGATAAACCCAACTGTTAGCTGGCTTGGATGACTAGCCTTATAAACCCAGTAGTGTATTGGCTTCATTGCCTACAGCCTAATAAACCCAATTGTGTATTGTCTTGGCTGGACAGTCTGATAAACCCAACTGTAGGTTGGCTTGACTGTGCTTGATATGTATAAAATGGTATTGTTGATATAAGTGCATGGTTGATATAAGTGTATTGTTGATATAAGTGCATGGTTGATTTAAGTGTATTGTTGATATAAGTGCGTTGTTGATATAAGTGCATGGCCTGATAAACCCAACTGTGTTGGCTTGGCTGATTTGTTCCTTCCCAGTCGGCATGAAGGTGTACTGGCTGGACATTAATGATTTGATGTTGAGGAGAAGCCTGTGTGCTGGCCTAACCTCCAAGTCCATATGAAATCCCAAGGCTTGCAAAATGAAGCAGGATCCTGTGGACCAAAGAGAAAATGCAAAATCCAGATAAGTATTGGATTATTTTGCAATTTCTTGCTTATGAATATACATGTGTATATGATTTGGTTATGATGTTTTAAGCTCTTGTTTAAGAGATTAGAAAAAAAACGATGAGAATAAACTAAACATGTGAATCTATTCAATGTTTGAATATAGGTATCGCTGGGAGCAAGGACTATCAGAGCATCCTAGGGGTGCATTTGGACATGTGACTGTCCTGAAGAGCTCAAAATGAGCAGTAATGAAAAGGTGCTAGTGAGACTGTGAAGGTCCTAGCAGTCAAGAAAAACCATGTGGGAGGCCCCATGGTTGAGAGGTCTGAAATAGACCGGAGACACCAAGTGTCATGACCAAGAGGGATTGGTCCAGCATTCACGGTGAACTGAAAGAGGCTGAGAGCATGAAAAACACATTGGTGGTGTGGGTTCCAGAATGGAACAAGACAAATAGGGGGAAAAAAAACTCTTGCTAGTCTCTCTTTCCTTTTTTTTATATATACTTATGCATTGCAAAAACAAAAGATTGTTGAATGCATGTGTTTATTTTCTTAAAATAAATTGTGAGTACTAGAATAGTTAATTCCCTGCCCAAGAATGGACATGAATGAGCTCATGTGCCTATTGGGAAGGCGTGAAAAATATGAAAGTCTCCTTGATGACACTTGGACTGTCATGCCAACTGGGAAATTAATTGACTGATTTTAATGCCTATATTATGCTTGGTCTAAAAGAATTTCAATGATCCATTTCACAGGTGATAATAGTGAAATCTAGTAGTGTACATTGATCATGGAAGCAAACCAAAAGCTGTTGGACTTGGATGGAAGTCTTCTTCAAACAATTGCCAATACCCAAAAGAGTCTTGGAGAGATGCTTAAGATACAGAAAAGGAAGAATGAGATGAACCACCATATTTTGCAAGACTCTATTAGGTTGTAAAAGGAGGTAAAAATCCTTCTGGGAGAAATTTGTAAAGGAAAGGAAAGTGGAGCAATGAGGGGACATTCGTCTAAGTGATCTGTTAAAAAATGTTCCATGCATGAAGCCTCAAAGGAAATTGAGCAGGTAAAGATGAAGCAACCAGTGAAATTTTGGAAATACGGAGGACATCATTACCGCCAGTACTTCCCAACAACGAAACATAAAGAGGGTAGTAGCCACAAAGTTCCTAGACTTGGGGATGAGCCGAAAGCTGAGAACCAGGAATAAAATCTTGTGGAAGCAAAGGGGCTTGGTCCTGAAAGTTCAAGTAAATAATTGAACATGGGACAGATCTGCAAAATTTTGAAATTTTGGATGTGCAAATTGTATATGTATTCATATATATTGGAACACTAAGGACGGTGTTATTCCAAGGGGGAGGGGATTTTAATACCCCCAGTTTTGACCCCGGTAGCATTAAAAGGTACATGATGTATATATTGTAATTAATCATGGTTAGAGCTAAAGGAAAAAGCCCCACCATCGATTTGGTTGTGTTACATTTCAGAAATTGGGATCGTTGCTGATGGTATATCATGCGATCCGGCACATAATAGTTTTGGCATCATGTAAATATGCACATTAATTAAAATGAACCTATAGCCAGCTACGACGGTGCAATGTTAATGAAAAGGGCATGGTTTTCCTAAGGATAATGGGGGGGAGTGTTAAACCTTGGACCTATGGGGAAAAGCCATGTGCCAACGACCCATTTAAACTTCGGTTGTCTATTAGTTGGGGGCAGTTATTGCTAACTAGTGGTGGGTGTGGCAGGGATGTTAGTCCTTTCCCACGTGCACACTCCACCAGTAGACTCTTCCTCTTCATGTCGCTTGGAAAGAGGGGCATTCTCTCCACTCTCCCACGATGACATTTCTTGTGGGGGGGGGGATTCATGGTCATTGAGGGGTCTTTTTCCTATCCTCAATTAGAGAGTCGTCCTCTCAACTTCTCACACATAGGAATTCTGTGTTGTTTTTCCTCACATAGGGAGCTGGAGAAATGATGGCTTTCACTCAGGATTTTCGTGTGCAGGGGCCATTCACGCTCGGGGCTATGTGCCTGAGTGTTCCATACCAGTTTCGGTGGTAGGTGTATGTTTTCTTACAGATTTGTGGCCATGTATGTTTCTAGTTGTGGTCGGTGTGTATGTTATTTCTCAGGCACGGGCTGAGGATCTGTTTACATTCCTGTTTTTAGACTGTGTAATGCTCCTGTGGCTTCATTGTGAGATCGGTTGTTGTTCTTCCCTTGAAAGTGAGGCTTGTTGTGGTTTTCCCCCATGTTGTTCGTTGTTGTGGATGCAATCATATTTTGGGTGCCGCTGAGTTGTTTTGGCCATGCTAGGGCCAAGAACAACTCTTAATCGCCTTGCTTGGCTTGAGCTGTGTTCACCATCTTTCGGTTGTCACCCTGTTTCCTTTGGTTTTCTTCATAGAGCTATGCACTGATTGTTTTATCGTGGGTATGCAGTGGTTGGTATTTGGACTGTGTGAAGTGGGATTGAAGGCTGGATATGCTTGAGAAACCTGGGTTTGGGAGCCACATAGAGAGAGTTAGATGGCTATCTTTCTTCTCCACAACCCTGGAAGAGCACTGCCAAGGGAATTCAGGGCCTAAGGGATTGTGAAGTAGACAAGGGACTGATTCCTGGTGTCGAGTGTGTGTCAGTGTCTTATAAGTGAGGATAGCTCCAGTGTAGGCGTTCTTAGATCTTCCATGAGCGCATAATTTTAGCATTCAACCTTTCCTATCTCATTGACGGCCTGATAAACCCAACTGTGTTTACTTGGCTATTTTTTTGTAAGCCTGTTTTAACCCTTGTTCCTGTCAGAATCATGCCTAGCTCTAGGGTGGAATTATTGCTAAGAGATTGATAAGCACACTGGCGTATAGTTGGGTGGAACGTTGCAGCAACGTAGCTAGTTGTGGGACAAGATATTTATAAGATAAGCATTCTTTTCCATTTTTCTTCTACATTTACATTTACTGTCTATTGTCTAATAAATCATGATGAACATGTTCATGCCTAAATGAATGTATGTGGTTTCCACTGTGCATATGAATGACCAGAAATATTAGTATGTTTTATTTTTGAGCATTTTATTTCAGTTTATATGCATGTTCATGTTCATGGGGATATTTCTCAGAGGTTTTTGATGGTTTGGTAGCATATTCTTTGCCGATCGAAGGATTGAGGACGTTACAAGCAATCTCGCAGGATGCTGATGCTCAGCTTTGACGAGTTGACATTCCTGACATTTCATAATAAAAATTGCAATGTCAGCCTTTAAATTAGGATCGAAAAAATGTCTCTTGACATTGGATATCATCTTTTGATATCTTGAGTTCCCAAAGTAGGGTTCCTGATGAATTTCGTGAGGATGCTGGACTTGCAGTCCCCTCCTTCTAGAACATACAAACGATCCTTGGACTATAGCAGTCCGGATTCTTATACCTTGTATTCTTTTTGTTGTTGAAAAAACCTGTCCTCCTAGACTTTTTTGAGGATTTCCACATAGAAGGAGTGAACTCCGTTGGACGCTCTAATCCTCTCATGCAAATGTGCATCGGTTTGACTCAAATTCACCTCATATATTATATGAGTTCATTGGCTCAAAGAATTGACAACCTTATTTTCTTTTCCCTTAATGTGCTTTAGCTCAAAACGGTACTCACTAAGGAAATCGAACCTCCGAGCCTGCCTTGCATTCAGATCTAGTTGATCAAATAAATAATTTAGACTTATATTGTCTTCTTTAGAAGGAACTTCCTTCCCATGAGGTAGTGCCTCCACATCCTCAAATCATGGATGGTGGCATCTAACTTAAGATCATGTGTAGGGTAATTCTTATCATGTTCTTTTAACTTTTGGGATTCATAACAAATTGCGTGAAATTTCTACAAGAGGGCTCCTCCAAGTTCTTCCTTGCTTGCATCGGTGCAAATAGCAAAATCCCCATCGGGATCTGCAATCTGTAACACTGGTGTGGTCACCATAAATTGATTAAGCTTTTGAAAAATTTCTTCACACTTAGCAGTCCATAAGAATTTAATTGCTTTCTTCTGCAACGTGGTCATGGGGCAAGAGATCCTCGATAAGTTCTTAATGAAATTTCGATAATATCAGGATAATCCCGAAAAGGACCTAATGTCAATGACACTAGTAGTGGTAGGCCAATCCTTGATGGCTTTAATATTTTTTGGGTCCACAACTATCCTTGTCTCAGAGATATTGTGACCTAAATACTGTATCTTTGGTTTGTAAAAATCACATTTACTAAACTTAGCATAAAGCTGGTGTTCTCTCAACACTTGTAGTACTACGCGAAGGTGTTCTTCATGTTCTTCTTTATTTTTTGAATAAACCAGTATGTCACATATAAATACCAAGACTTACTTATCTATATACCTACTGAATATGTTGTTCATCATACACATAAAGTTCATGGGTGCATTGGTCAACCCGAACAGCATCACTACAAACTCGTAGTTCCCATACCTTGTACGAAAGACGATTTTGTGAATATCCTCATCGTGAATATGTACATGATGGTACCCGAATCATAGGTCAGTCTTTGAAAAGATTCTATATCCTCTCACCTGATCGAACAAGTCGTCGATCCTAGGGAGTGGATAATGGTTCTTGATAGTCATTTTGTTCAACTAACGGTAATCGAGGCATATCTGCATCGTACCATCCTTCTTCTTTATGAACAATATCGATGCTCCCCAAGGAGACAAAATGGGTTAGATATACCCTTTCTCTATAAATTCCTATAGCTACAGTTTGATCTCGACCAACTCAGGTGCACTCATGTAGTAAGGGGGCTTGGAAGCCGGAACTGATCCAGGGGTCCGTTCGATGGAAAAGTCAGCTCTCATTCCATAGGTAATCCTGGGATTTCCTTGGGAAACACATCCTTGAATTCTTCAGGAATGGGTAAGTATTATATGCATTGCTCTTTATCAGACTCTATTTCTTGGATGTTCACTGCAAACAACTTGCAGCCTTTCCTAACACATTTCTTCACTTGTAAGGCATATATTTGTCTTACAAAAACTTTCTTTGGAATGCCCTGAACCTTCACTTTGTTCCCTAGGTTATTAGTACACAGAATAGAATTGTGCAAGCAATCGAGCATGACATGGTGTTGTTCCAGCCAGTCCATGGTGATAAGTACATTTTACGATCCTAAAGGTAGGATGTTTAGGTTTACTTTCGTAGGAAAACCATTCAGGTTTACCTCAAATTCTTTAATAATTTTTTAAACTTTATGTTTCATACCTATGGCTAACTGAACCAGCTAAGGTTTATCATGTTTTACTTTTCCTAGTTTGTATTCATCAACAATCTTAGGAGAAACATAGCTCTGATAAGAAAAATGATCAATAAGTATCGAAATATAACTATTCAAGATCTTACCTTCTATCTCAACCATTGTAGCTTGATGTTCTTCTTGTCGGCCATCCAATGCTACATAAATCCATGAGGTTCCCACTATGTACTCAATGGTTGGTTATTCCAGTAATTTATGCAAGACCCCACCAGTATTGTTCTTATAATCTCAGACATTTCTAGCATTTGGCCTATAGCGGGGTAGCATTGGCTCCACTTTCTACTAGCTTGTTAACATTAGGAGCTGGTACATAAGGTTTCGTACCATATTTACTAAAGTTATTGTTTGCTTGCAAGCTGTTATTCTACTTTCTATATGGCTGTGGGTTGGACCCAGGTTTGTGGTTATCAAAGAAGTTCTTAGACTTGTCTCTGTTTCGGTTCATGTTCTCTTGCGTTAGTTGTCCATTCTCATAACAAAGCCTAGCTTTATGTAGTGCAGTATCCAAGGAAGACATCCTAGGAACCGTTGGATCTTTACCTTTTATTCTTTGATGTATGGTACATAATGTAACGGATCTAGAAATATATTAATAAATGCATCCATAGTCATGGATCCCATGCATAGTTCATGAAACTATTTCACTTTTTTGTCAAATAACCTTTCTGACATATATTTCTTTGCAAAAGTTTTCGGAAGGTATCCCAACGTATTTCTCTTAGCTCATATTTCTTGGTGTGTTTTAAATATCTCCACCCTATTTCCGCCTTGCCATTCAAGTTATATATGGAAAGACGAGCCCTCATATCACTTGAGTAGTTATGAACATGAAATTATTTGCTCATGCCCAGCAGCCAATCTTCATCCTTCTCCCCAGTGTTTACTTTACCTTCATAGGTCGGGGCTCTTATTTTTCTAAAATCCCCCTGAAGACTATAATTGCTTCATTGTTTCTTTCTTCTAGGAGAAAGAGAGTCATCACTAGAAGGATTGTGATGATCTCCTTTCGGTGCTTCAAGGGCACGTTCCTCCTTTTCTCCTGATCTCCGGCTGCTGGCCCATTTATGGTAAGGTTCTCTTTTGGAACTATTTGTGGACTGGGTAGGTTTACTCTACAAGCTTCCTCCCATCACATTTCTTAGTAATGCTTCATTTATAGCTTGTTTTTATTTCCTTTCATTCAGACTGTCTTCTTTCAGACTTCACAATTCTGCTTGAAGACAGTATATAGTATTCAAAATAACATAATTTATCTCCACCACCAGTTCTCCTTCTGGGTTGGGGTGTTCATTCTTCCCTTCTAGTTGTTATCTTCCTCAGTATTAATAAATTGAACTGTTCAGTAAAAGTTTCCTGAAATTTCAAAAATTTTAAATAACATAAAAAGTTCATGTTAGTAACAAATTTAATATCATACTTTATTGTCCTGACAGTAAATGCTTGGTGTGCCCCTAGGTATCTTAGTTTTGAAACTGGGCTCTAATACCACCTGTAATGTCCCCAAAAATAAAAAATTAAAAAAATCTATAAGCTAGTTAAAAATACCTATACGAAACATTATTGACTTGCAGAACTATATCGTACACTTCATGTACCATTGTTTACTCGTAAGCTATTCTTACATTCTGTCATTTACTTTCACTCATTATTATTAATGTATTTTACTTACGATGTCATACTACTATTTACTGCTTATTCTTATGTTTATGCATCTTTTGTGTATGTGTCGTTACTTGATTTAAATGCTTCGTCCTTTCTTCATAGTCTTACTTGTTATTTATAAAGTCCTAACTTAACTTTTTTGTGGAAACAAAGTGGGCAGAGTGGCGGGACTCATTCTCCCATGATAGTCTAAGAGGTAAAGGTGTTTACTTGTTTGTAGGATTACTTAGTTCTTTGAACTAATGCACCTCTTTATTTCATATGCAGATCATTACTTGTGACAGATTCTTATTTAAAGAGAACTGAAACGTCGACCCTAAAAGACCTACTGCTTGTTTCTACGGTTCCTCATCGACTCAAATTTATAACGTGGTAAGTGTTGTTGTCGTAAATTTATCTATCACAACTAAATTTCCTATTTACTATTTATACTTCACTATGGTTTAAATTTCATCATTTACATCTTAGTATATTTTACGTTCTACGTTTATTTTATTAACAATATTAACAAGTCCTATGTTTTCTATTGCAGGTTTATGATCTTGGCTTAAAAAACAGACCTTTTGATATTTATAAATTTTAATTACTAGCATGGCATATTTTATATGTGATGTTTACTAAGCATTAAGCTTAGGGAAGTGCATTGTATTAAGGCTTCAAGCCTGTGGTTTATATGTTATCTATATACTTTATGCCTTAAGGATTAAACTTTGTACTAGCACATACTATACATGGACTATGCATCAAACATAATCTTGTAATGCATTAAACCTTTGTAAAATGTTATAGGGTGGGAAACATACCATATGGTCAAACCATATACATTGGGGTTTTACGATTTACATGGTAGTGGAGACTATCGTTTTGCAACGATATCAAACTATGTCAAAGTGGGTTTTTGGTTTTGATCATCGGTACCAGTTGGTTCCATTGATGCACCTTGGTTTTCGTGGCAACCCACACTTAGGATTGCATCACGATTGTTTTGTTATTGTCTTGGTTTTATGGGGGATTTGTCTTGGCTCTGCGCAGGGAAAATGGAGGTGACCTATAGAATTCAAGGTATGCTTTGTTATGGGTTGCTATGTCTGCAATTGGTTTTGTTTTATGGCTCTCATCGTTGCCATACTTCTCACCTCTAGTTTCACTTGGTGTTTGCAGGTGCCAAAGTATGGTGAAGAGCACCGTGGCTCAAGATCTGTTGTCGGCTTGACCGTGGAGACAAGGTGCAAGGTAAGCCTTTCCAAAAATCCTACGCTTGTTGTCTCTCGGCCTACCTATGTTTAGTTTTGTTGTTTGGTTTGGGGCTTGTCTCTCGCACTATGTATTTTGGTTTATTTTTCATGCTATTTGTTTTGTCTATGGGTTAACATATGGAACTTTTCCTTCGTTAATGGACTGTGTTTAATTGGTTTAATTATATTTGACTGTAATAATTAACAGTGCATGGGTTGAGGCCATGTCGTGTATGGCATGATCCCTCCCATGATTTCTGCGATAACTTAAGATGGTTGTATTGCTGTTAATACTTCGTTTGATTAAAATGTAAGGTGAATTGGGACAAAGCCTTTGGTACAGACCCATGTTAGCTTTTGTCACTATAGGGGAAAATGTTGATAGTGCTTGTTGGTTGTTTATATATAATGTGTATTTTATTCTTTACAAGTGTGTCTTGGATCTAATGCTATGCATGGATTGATGAGGGTTTTATGACCTCATATGTAATGATTTGTTAATTCGTTTTAATAGCTTGTGGTTTCATTTAATTTGGCCGAGGCTGTGAGTTACTACGCAGAGACAGAGCCTAAGTCATACGACTTAGCTATAGCGTAATGGTTTGTCATTTAAGAAATATGGTGGTTAGTATAGTGTGTAGCCAACATACACTATAGGTATAGCATGGTCATAATTTAAATGTAAACGAAACCCTCAGGGTTCGACTGTGTTAGTGGTTTGATGTAATGAGTTGTAAATTTGATATGGATGCGATTTGGGTCTGGAATGACCACAGGACTTGATTCATGTTCACCTTTGTAATTAATTTGGTTTGTAATATGATTGTGATGTGGTTTATACATGAAACAAATCCTGTGTGTGATATGTTGTTTCATTCGTTATATGGAATGAAATGTTTGTTATGTAATTGGATAATGTTTATGCATGTATGATAGGGTTTTTTTAGGACTGTGGGTTTTATATATGTGAACAAAGATTCGATCTCGGACCAAAAGGATAGTCACAATGCTTACTCTGTCGTTTATTTATGATGATGTATTTTTAAATGGAATGTTTTAATATTTAGCAGGTATTTAATGTGTAGACCTTGAAAGGTCTTTTAATAATTTATTTATCTGAGATATTAATGTAGAATACTTATAGATAGTATTCTTATTTGTTTATGTTTGATGTCTATAAATGTTTATATATATACATAGTAGTTCAGTTTGTAGATAGCACCTTAGGTTATATAGATTGTAAGTTATACATAAATGTATTTAGAACCTACTTCTATGATTAATCTATTTAAATATATAACATGTCTCTACTCACAAATGGAATATGTCAGTAGAGTATATAAAGACTAACTGAACAATAATAACAGGTCTGAAATAACCTAGTTTGTACATAACCTAGTTTTTTCAATAATACTACTAGAGAAATTAAACTATGGTGTAGAACCCTTCATAAAAATTAGTAAATAAATTTAACTTGCAAAAATAAACCAAGAAATAAACCCTGGATAACCTGGTATAGAAAATCACTTACATCCTAGGGTTAATACTTTAAGATGCAAACCCTAGAAGTTTTAAATAGAGAAACATATACATTGGGTTAGGAAATGCAAAGTAATCATTTGCATAGCATAGCTAGCATTTATTATAGTAAAGTAGAATATACAGTCTAGGCTTCATACCTATAAATTGAATCTGTGTTAATGGCTGAACCTTCACCCTAAAATAACCACCATTAACAATTCAAGACAGATTTGACCTCTGTTTTTGACGATCAAATCACTTTGGAACTACCACGTTCCTCCCAACCATGACCCGAAACTGTTCATGGTCTACATACAAATCCCCCCGAGCTAGAATCCAACATGAAAATATCTTAGAGAACCTAAGGTAGGGTTTCCTATCAAGTATATTAGATTTGGACCAGTTCTCCTTTTTCCTTCTAGGAAAGTGTTCTACAAGGATTACTTGAGAGCCAACATGTAGAAAATGACTCCTCTAATGATAGATCAAAACCCCAAGCCTTTCCTTGGCTTGAGTCCTTACAGACAGACTTTTCAGTCAAAGTAACAGTTAAATCAAGCAACCTTGGTTTCTTGATTTAACCATTTTTTCAATTACTTTGGGTAATTATTAATATTTTAACATAGGAAATTTTACTAGTTCATAATTAGAATTTTTAGGATTTAGACTATTTATTATCTTTTCATAATAAATAAGAATTGTATGGACCTTTTCTTTCTCTTTCATAATTAATATTATAATTATATTCAACTCTTTATACATATCATGTATAAAGTACATAATAATATATCAGTTGTTAACATTTGTCTTTGGGCATCATATAACATGATCCCTAGACTTAATGACACTTCTTGATTAAGTTCATGTCGGTAGATGGTTTAGGTCTACTAGGCTAGGAAACTCTAAACATCCTTGCATGTTGGATTTCCATCATATAACATGGTAGCTCTTTAGTACTTGATGAGAATAAAAAAAATCAAAATTTCATTTAATCACTTATAAATAAGTATGATGAGATCAATATTTTTTCTCAAGTCATTTTCACTCGGAAGTTATTAAATTATTTTCAGTAGCCCCTAGCGCCTACCAGATCCCATACTCAATGCCTTAACATGGAGTTACAATTCAGTGCAATTCCAGAGCTCCTCGATCAACACTAATGCTAGGATGTACTTGTATGATACACCTAGGGATACAATGTCCAAGGATCCGATGCTCCAGAACTTATGCTCAACACCAACATGGAAGGCTCCACGGATTATTCCCAACACTTCCTATTATATTTTCATGTGTTCCAAAGGTTCTCTCTCAACACAAGGGTAATCACTCATGTGCTCTAGAGCTTCTCGCTCAACACAAATCATCAATCACTCAAGTGCTCCAGAGGTCCTCGCTCAACACAAATCATCAATCACTCAAGTGCTCCAGAGCTTCCCGCTCAACACAAATCATCAATCACTCAAGTGCTCTGGAGCTTCTTTCTCAACACAAATCATCAATCACTCAAGTGCTCCAGATCATCCCGCTCAACACAAAACCTCTCATAAATCATGTGCTTTAGGTTCCATGCCCAACATAAATAAGCATACACATATATCATCAATAATTGGCTTATGCCCAATATATAAAACAAATCATCATGTTCATATGCAGTGGGGTCTTTGAACCAATATAAAATAAAACATCAAGATAATCGTCATAATCAATAGGCACATGCCTATAAGTGTTAGGTCCAAAATTTGGGATATTACAAATGATATCGTACAATAATAGACTTAACTATCCAACTATGTGTTTTGGAAATGTATTTTTTAATTGATTTATTTACAAGGCTAAAATGCTAACGTAAGATTCTACTATGTCAATAGTTTATTTCACCAAAATTAAAGATGTTAACTAAAATCATATATTGAAATTTATATTCTAAATATTTTTTATTTAAAAGGAAAGAGTATGAATATAAGTGCAAATTAACAATGGGTTATTTAGCATATAAAAAATAATAGAATTTATAAGAAACATATATTGAATGATTTACACAATTATTTATAGGTACTACAGTGAATGTGTAAATTTAATGTCCATATTAATTTGTTTGAGTACTTAAATGATATAATCAATATATAAAAAATGTTACAATTGTAAACTAAAAGGACCAATAAAATATATAGCTAAAAAATCTAGTAGTACTAAATAAATTATTTATTTTAGGTTCATTATTAAGGTTGATAAACCATGACTTTAATCTTGAGTAAAAAAATACTTCGAAAAAAAGTAAGAATTTTTCTTAGAATGATTTCAATGTTTTTTTTTTGTCATTGTTTATTTTGTATTTCTCTCCAAAATTGTTCTATCTATAAAAAGGAGGTTGGAGAGTTGATAATGTGTCCATTGTCTTGTCATGGTAATGTTACAAATATTACTAGTTGTCATTGGATCCTATTATTATAATTCCACCACAACATGAGCATTCCATTATTATCTTAACAATCAACTTTTAATGAATACCCTTGAGTTCTTATCTTAATATTAAAATTATAATACAAAATTTAAACATTTAAATATATTTCAATAGATATAGTAACATGTTATCTATTTTTTAATGGGGTGTACAATATATGGTGAATGGGTGAATTATTAAGGCATTCATTGCATAAGGTCACTAGCTCAAAAATCCATGGGTGCTAGCTTACAAAAAAATATTTTGTCTTTCTTTAAAAATTTAAAATTGTAAATATGTTTAAACATTTAGCTAACTTACATTATATGTACTACATCAAATATTAATGCGCAATAACTTGTTGCTATGATTGCAACATATATATTCTTTAGATGGATGAGGAAAAAATAAAAAAAAAACATTAACAACCTTAATGAGTAATGTCCCAATAAAATAAATAAATAAATAAAAAGGCAAACAATAATATATATTTTTAAAATGATATGTTTGTAGTGGAATATGTCTCTATTTGTTTACAATATATTAACATGTAAAATATATTTCATCCTTTCATTAAAAGAACAATGATGGAATTGGTATAGTTTATGCATTGCATGAAACATCTTTGGTTACTCTAACTTAAATTCAACGTAACCACATAAAATAGAGATGGCATATTATATATGATATATGGATTAGATAAACGATATTAAAATCGTAGCCACATAAAATGAGGGATAACATATAACACATGAATTATGGATAAGATAAGTGTTATTAATAATACTTTTTTTATAAGTTCAAATTTGCCACATATACTTTCACATTGAATTTGAATTTAAAATTACAAAAATATGTATTTTACTAACATATAATACACAAATATAGTAATGTTATCTAACATGATTGATCACTCATATTCATTGTAGTCACATTAAGCATATGTCATTGGGTGCTCACACAAAGTTGGTTCCACCTTTTAGTGCCACTTTAAAAATCAGAAACACACTTCCGAAATGTAAAATCCACAATGCATATGCATTATTGAATTAAATCAAATAATGATATATTAAAACAATTTGTAATTCATTGTGTTAATATTAAAAGATAACATGAATGCTCAAGATAATGTTCAAAATGAACCAAACCCAAACACGAACCTAAACATGAACCCAAACACGGACACAAACCCAAACATGAACCCAAACCCAGACAGAAACCGAAACATGGAGGGAGAACAAGACTGCAATTCCCATATTCTTACTTGTTTGGGTGCATCGAGGCACCTTAGCTCAAATTTTAGAGGGGGGGATCATTTGAGACAATATTTAGCCGAGGCATTGGAAACCATAACAAGCACAATTTCCAATGACCAAGGAGTTCTGTATAACATTAGATCGTACAGAGAATTCATGAGGCAATACTATTCTAATGGTTTGAGTTATAAAGACATCAAAAACCTAAAGATTACAAAAGACCAATTGTTTTCATTATTCCGAGACCCTGGCATCGGATTGATTCCACCTACCAGTTAAGCACACATTTCCATAGGCTGGTGCATGGAACCAAATATTAAATCCAATTGGATGGATCGATGGTATATTGTCTTCGATGAAGACCCTAATGGGAATAGGGAAATCCCATTTTATTTCTTGAGGAAGTTGTATGCAGATTTCATCCTAGGGAAACATGTGAACTATTTTGATATTTTAGATTTCTAGGGTGTGGGTCATGGGATGCTCTAAGATAGGGAAGGGACTAGGACTTATCCTAACCACGTTCCACACCCTCCACACACACCAAAAACCCATCAGCTATATCCTCCTCTAGGTCCTATGATTGTTGATACAGAGGAGGCCTTATTTGACTTGGCAGATACATTGCTTCAGCATAGGGCTGATGTCCAAAGGAATTTAGGCCAAGGGGTTGGCAATTCTGAGGTCATCCCATCGCACAGTAAGGATCCATCTACAAATTGCATTAGATGCGTAGAGTGTTCAGAGTATCATGTTACTCCACACAATTGCACACCATATGGAGGCATATGCTATGGCCTTGCTTCAGAGTTCTGGGATGATGGATTACTTCAATACATAAGTAAAAATCATTATTTTCATATTATATTTTGTTTTATATCAAAATTTTCAATTTCTTCGCAGCTTATTTCTATTTATTTATCTAACAAATTATGTGAACAAATATATAGCTGGTGTTCCATGACATCCATGATTCACATAGTCCATCAATTGATGTTGAGAACATTGATGCAACAACCAATATTGCATATAGGTTTGGTTCTTCATCATTATCTGCAAGAACTATACTTTTTAATTTGTTATAGTTATTTACATATTTATAGTAGAGATTGTAACATTCAATACATCATAATATGGATACAATATGTTTTATACAGGGTGAGCAAGATTAGTATGTTGAATCCCAGCCTAGTCCCTCTCATTAGAAGAAGTTTCCTAGACCCAGGTATTATTATAAATATGCTTTTAATTATGCTTTTAATAATTAAACATTAATGCTTTTAGTTTTTCTAATTTTTCTAATTGTATCTTTATGTTTTGTTACGTACCATGATATCTTGATAGGTGATCTGCCCCCCACCCCTAGGTACCTGTATGTCTCAATTTATTTGAAAAAGTCATTGTCCCTCCATGTTGTATATGGCTCATTTTATCTGTATTATCTAAGATTAACATATATTACTTTATGCAGGAATCTATTGAGCTAGTGGTGCTTAAACAACACGAAAGAAATGTTGTTGGCATTTGACCTCTTCCCCCCAGCCATGTACATGTATGTTTCACTTTCTTGGAAAACATCATTTTCCATCCATATAGTATATATGTCTCCGATTATTTTTATTATCTGAAATTGACATATGTTACATCATGTTAGATTCTAGTCAGGCACCAATGCTTGAAGAGCACCAAATTGGTGACCCACCTTTGACGAGCTAGTAGGTATGTTTATGCATCACTTTCTTTTAATTGTGATTTTGATGATTCAACATGTACTTTTTTAATTTTTTGAAATTGTATAATTGTATCTTCATCCTTTTGTACATAGGAACGTGATTTTGATGATGCCATCCAACAAGTGAACTTCTTTTCTAATGCATGTAGAAATCCTTTTATCCCATTGATAGTTTTTTGACCCACTGGTTACACACGTCCTCACATCCCCTAGGTATATTTATATATTGCAGCTCTTGGTTATATTGATTTTTGTACATGAAAGTATATTTTTCCTTGTTTCCTCCATTGATATGCTGACTTTGACATATATATTATTTTATGCAGTTTGATAGTGAATGAGTGGTTATTAAAGAGCACCGAATCGGGGTTGTTGGTCACCCACCTCTTCCTCACCCAATGTACCTGTATGTCTCAATTTATTTGAAAAATTCATTATCTCTCCATGTTGTGTATGTCTCATTTTCTTTGTATTATTTGACATATCTTACTTTATGCAGGAATTTATTGAGCCAGTGGTGCTTGAAGAGAACCAAAGTAAGGTTGTTGGCGACCCACCTCTTCCCCCCTACCAGGTACATGTATGTTTCACTTTCTTTGAAAAAATCATTTCCCTCCATGTAGTATATATGTCTCTGATTCTTTGTAAATTATCTGAAATTGATGTATATGTTACTTTATGCAGGATTCTAGTGAGGCACCAGTGCTTGAAGAGCACCAAATCGGTGACCCACCTTTGACAAGCCTGTAGGTATGTTTTTCGTGTACCCATGTATTACAGTTTTATTTGTACATGCAAGTATGATTTTCGTGCACCCATTGATTTGTTGACATTGGCATATATATTTTTTATGCAGCTTGATAGTGTGAAAGTGGTGCTTGAAGAGCACCCAATCAGGGTTGTTGCTAGTGAGGCACCATGACCCACCATTTCTTACTCACGTATAGTACGTCAAAATGTTATATTGGTTTGGAATTTAAAAAATTGTACATAGAATTTTTATAGGCTGGTAAACTGACTTACAATTTTTTTTTTTTTTATGTAGTCTCCACTAATGCGGCCTATCCCTCTTGTTTAGCAATGGAGATCACCAATGAGTAGTCGTAAAAGAAAGCTATACTTCTCTGAAGACATTGGCAGTGGCATTGAAAGGGGGGGTAACTAGAATAAATGTATAGGGGGGATACATAGATGTAATTTTTTTTTTTTGTACATACAAATGTATAATTTGATCCACTATTTTGTATTATGGCCATGTGGCATGCCAATTTTTGTAACATTATTTGTATACATATATAATATAAAGCAAGGTTCAAATTTATATATATATGGTTGAATTGATCTTGGAACATGATATGTGTGGTTCACATGTGTTCTAGTATGAATGTTCAATAATTAAAGGAAGAATTTATGACTCATGCAACTAAGATCAAGTAACGATTAAGTAAGTCATGGGAGATAATCACTAGACACCATAACCATAACCATACCATACACCTACCTAAATTTAACTATCATCAAATTTTTAACATTATGGCTATCCTCAACTTTTTAACATCATAACCATACAATAAACTACCTAAATTACATACATGAACATCATAATAATAACATCATACCATAATAACATACCATACCATACTAATATACCATACCATACCCTACAATACTAACATCATGCCCTACAATACCCTATGATACTAACAGATCATACCATACTAACATACCAATATACCATATCATACCCTATGATACTAACATACGATACCATACTAATATACCATACAATATGCTACAATAGTAACATACCATAACATACTAACATCATACCATACCAACATACCATACCATACTAGTTCTACATACCATACCATAATAACATAGCATACCATACCATACATGTACATGTGTTTCTAGTTCCATCTCATAACTTGTAAAGAGGTCACTAAAACCTAGTTCCATATCATAACTTGTCAACTCTAGTTGTTATAGAGAGAAATTCCTATGGCTTGGGGTACCACAACAGATAGCTTGATTTCAAAAATCAATCCTTTCCTATATGCAAGAGAAACCAAATACCTAACACTAAAGGATCTCGATTCGTACCTTATTCTGGACGGTTGATGTAGACCCCCATTCAACTTTCCAACTCTAGCTTGAATTGATAAATTGCTTCCTCAACATTCAATAAACAAGACAAGCATGCTATATATAATCATGTTAGATCTACTCTAGCATATATAATCAATAACATATAAGCAATTGAAATCATCCATGGATAAAATATTCATTCAAATACACATTATTGGATAGGAAAAGATATTTCTATTAATATGAAATTAGAGATTACAATGAATACAACCTATGTCGGCATGTCTGGGAATCGGAGAAACTGAGTTCCCCACTTGGGCCTCCACCACTTCAATCCTCCATCTCTCGATAGCAAGCTCACGAGAAAAGGGAAAGCTTGGGAAGAATACAAAAGGGCTCCAAGGGACAAAGGGATGCAGACTCAAGCACAAGTTCTGGCAACAATGGACTATAGTTCTCTTGCTCTCAATTCCTCATGCCTTCAATGTATCCAAAGGGTTCCTTATATATCTCTTCAAAGGGGTAACGAAAGGTCGAATCTGAGCGATCTCAAGGAATATAGAAGGTCAGGAGACAAGTGAGTCAGATCCACATCAAGGAAAACTCCAAAAGAATTTGGCCTTTTGCACACATCCCGATGTACACCGTTTTAGGGGTCAAACCTACGTATATACCCGAGAAAGGGTTTAAAAGTCGTGTATGGAAATTTTTACATGTTTTTAGGGATGACATTGGAAAAATCAAAGGAACAAAAATGGTCCATGGGGTCTAAGGAGTCTACAGAGGGATAGGAAAGGCCATAAAAGTGTGATTCACCATGTGTGGTAAAATCAACTATAACAGATGCGCCCTAATGTGTGAGGTCAGAGGGGTCATACGATGGCTGAAATACATTATAATTCCATCCCAGAAGTGAAGTGATGAAGAACCCAGTGGAAGAACTAGCCCTCCAATCAACACTATACAATGATACAACTATGCACATAACTGCAAATACACATAGTAGTCCTAGATACATAAGAGCACAATGGCCATGAATAGGGATGATACAATATGACATATGTGGTCATCGCCATGTAAAATATAAATAGATCAGAATCTCCAAGATGAATATATACAAAGGATTATGATCTCCATGAAGATTGAATATATATAATGGATCAAGATCTCCATAATAGCTGGAAATGTTTGACATATACTGGAATCAAGTCACGAGAGATGAAATCTCATGAACACTGGCACGGTCAAGGAGGTAGCATATAAGAGATGCGACTAGTCTAGAAGGTCTTCTACACAAATCACTATGAGTACATGTACTACTATGTGAATAGAGGTGTCGAGGTCAAACATAGTAGTCCATTGTCTGATTACCAGTCATTGATGTATACCGTTAACAGACGCGAGCTCACCCACCGATAATAAAAATGGGAATCAAGGTAATAGAGTGCAAACTAACAAGTGTGAATAAATGTGTTGAGGTCAAATACTTCGGAGAATCCATCGATCAGGGGACATTGACGTATTGCCAAAAGACTATCGATGGTGAGAGAACCTGCCATTGATGACTACAAGTCTCAAGGCACTAAAAGATGACTCTAGATTCCTATCCCAAAATAAATGATCTAAAGTCGATGGGATGAAATCCGCTGGAAGGAGGGCATTAATATATCCCCCATCATCCAACACGAGGTACTCAGCAAAGCTGTATAATGTTGAAGGACTCGATCATAAGGTGCACGAACCAGTAACTGTACTAGGAATGGACGACATGCAAAGTCAAGATAACTAAGGAATGGCTGAATCAGGTTTCAACTTCCTTCGAACAAGAGAATAAAGGTGAATGGTGACTAAATGTAGGCAGCATAGACTCTATATGCAAAATTGGGACATCTCTGCGACACAGGAGGCATCAACAGAGGCTCCATAGAGAATGGAAGCTTAAATAGTTTGTGGAGATAAGCTCAGATAAATGAGTACAGCTCCTAAAGTCAAACTATTAACCCAACCAATGGATGTGATACATAGTGCTTTGTTCGAAGGTGATACGACTTGACTGCTACCAAAGATAACATCTTTCCTTGTTCGGCTTTTTGGTTTTTTATTTTTTTTTTGGTTTTTTTCAAATATTTGAAAATCTTGAAAAATAATAAAATTGTTTTAAATTTACAGACTAGGAGGAGACGAGTGTCAAATGGGAAAAAAAACTAGTTCCAAGCAGTGGAACATACCTATTCTCAATGCAAGGACACATGTGTAGGATAGCGACACTCGGGGAAAATTCCCCTCTCGGTAAGAATAGGGAATCAAGCTGCAAAGGATATACAAAATAGCTTTACGTGGCTAGACATGAGACAAGCTTGGGATATATGGCTGATACTCAAAGTCAGGAAAGACGACATAAGGCTCAAATGAGGTAGGAAAAGTTCATGATAATGCAATTACAACTTGACATAAGGGAGTCCGGGGGAAATAGGCTAGCAAAAGATCAAGAGGAGTATGAGGCTCTTGTGAAATTTCATGGCAATAATATACAATGGACTCCCACACCCTAAAGGATAAAACTATCGGCATGGGAACCAAATGCAAATAAGGCACTAACCAGGGTACCCATGTAAGGTCAATCTCTACCATTCAAATCATGCCACTTCTAAAACAACAAGAAGGTTCCGTGACAAGATATAATGGGTTTGTACCTACGATTATGATGAAACAGTCATAAATTCATGCAAAATGCAAACAGTGGTGAAACCTAACCTATATGCCAGTTTAGACATGATACCTAAAATCGGCATGAACAGGTCAAAACAATGGTCGAAACGACGCTCAAAACGGTCTCCTACATCATATATTAGTCAAAACGGTACAGAAGGATTAGAAATGGTCCAAAACTATAGAAAAAGGGGTAAAAATTTTCAAAAATTTGAATTTTTTTTATAAATAGTAGAAAATTCAAAACATTATATAACATTTGAAATTTTTACCCAATTGAGCTCAAAACTTCAAACGTGAATTTCGGGAGATCCAGCTGACGGAACCCGACATCGTTTTTTCCAGGTAATTTCCCATGCCCTGCTCTTTCATTTTCATGTAAAATTTTCAATTTTCTATGGTAAATTTTGATTTCTAGGCCATCCTAAAGTTTGCTCCTCGGCCCACATGGAAATTGAGGATTTTTCCGCGTCTAAAGCTGGATATACGTGGAAAAATCCCTCAAAGTTGCGTTCATACGTGGTTGTTTAGCAAACAGTCACGTATGCGGCCGCGGTCAAGTTTTTTAAAGACTTATAATCACCCAAACTTAATTTAAATGTGTAGGATGGTTCTAGAATGAAGAGAACATGAGCACAAGAATGTAGAAGAAGTAGTACGTGGTGATCTAATGGCACAACAGGTTATTCGTGCATGTGGGATCTACAAGTTTTGGTGTCTTGGTGACTTAAGAGCCAAACCAAGACTGTTGCAGATGCTCATAGACTACTGGAATCCTGACTCAGAGTCTTTCTAGATTGATGAGATGTCCCTCACCATAGAAGTGGAGGACATATACTTTATTACTGTACTTTCTCGATGGGGGAAAGTGGTGAACCTATGATCTCGCGCGCTCGGAGGTGGCCTCACCATATATGAGTATATCTCCATGTATTGTTATCCATACACGGACAAGGTTGGGAGTCAGATCCAAACTAACTCCATACAAGTGCTAGGCCTAAAGGACATACTACTTACACTAGGCAGGATAGTAGGGCTAGTCTCACTCCACCAGGCCTCACTGCCTCTGATGTTCTTGCAGTGGAGTGCATGAGACCCACGCTGTATGATTGGAGCACTGCACTACTAGGAAACATGAAACACCAACTCAGTGAGTGCAAGATGGGAAAAGTACGAGACATCGATTTCAGTAGCATATTGAGCACGTTTTTCTTTGAGCGTGTTCTGGGATTGAGCCCTAGATTTGATGTTCCTCTTCATAGGGTTCAAGATCCATCCCAACGACGTTGGGCAGATGTGATGCACATACGAGGTGGAGGTAGGGTGTCCAACCCCTATCCAGCCGATTTCTTTCCATGGTGGCGATAGCAGATAGTTGCCATCGATGATTACCCCTATGCAAAGATAGATTTTCAGGGAGACCCTAACATGCCATTTCCACCAGGATCGGCATACGGTGACATTGGTAATGAATCCCAACACTCATTTTAAGATTTTTGAGTTATTTAATTTTTTGTGTTTTTTGATATATGGAATCAAAAAGACATGTTTTTGCATGACAACACATAGTGACATCCTATCATATGTATGCAAATGTAGGACCACGACGGCACGAAGTCTTCCTTCATCATAGATAGAGGGGAAGAGGAGATGATATTATTGGTGTGGATGTGGAGCGAATGCTCCAAAGCATTCATACAAACTTCGTGCAGCTGACACACAAGGTACCCACGGCACAGGTGGAGGACCTTCCTGAGGCCATGCAGTGTTAGGTGGTGGGTGTGCCAGGAGCATGGGTGCGGTTGTTTAGGCGACTATCTAGAGCCATGGTGACATTTCATGATTAGAACCCCCCTCCTCCTCCCTAGGATTAGATACCTAGGAGTGATACATTTTGTACTACCGTTTATTTATATTTTGGTGGCTCGGAAGCCCCATTTTTGTATTATGATACTATGTGTCATCCCTAAAGTTGAACCTAGACTACATGGGTTCAAGCTTAAGGAAATCTTTTTCAAAAAATATAAATCAATAAACTCAAAATGAAAACCAAGCTAGTATGAAATCAAGGCTATTGGAAAATCACACAATTATCAAAGAACTAGGCTGGTATGTCATGAGAGCTATAAGAGAATCACAAAATCATACAAGAACTGTATAACATAAAACAAGATACAAGATCCAATATCCCAGTAACTACGATCATGAAGTCATGAAATGAAACTGCCTCTGTTTTTTAAAAGTATAAAGGATCCAGCCTTCTCAAAAATAGGGAAGTCAATCCCCTTTAAACAGTATTTGAGTACAAGTGTAATATAAAAGAGACATCTGTCAATAAAAAAAATTGCTTTCACAAGAAAACTATAACTCTAAACCCTTAAATGGAGCCTCTAAAACGGTATTAGAAATAACGTTTCCTCTAAATCCCAATGGCATCATAATCGATTTTGTAGGATAGCTCAAACTCTGATTGGAAACCCATATAGATGAATCAAACTAGCAACATCCATTCCAATAAAAACCTTTCCAGTGTAGCCTGCTTTCTCAATGGCAATCATCAATAATTCTAGACCTTCTTTATTTTCCTGAAAGTTTGGAGCAAAGCCTCCTTCATCTCCAACATTTGTCACATCTTGACCATACTTCTTCTTAATTACAACCTTCAAATGATGATTCTCCATTGTCACTTTAGAACCATGTCGTTTTAAGCTTGGCCTCCTGAAGGATTGCTTACTTTTCTTCCTAATGTGATCTAAGAAAAATAAAGGATGCCTTGTGATTCCACTTCCTAACGAAACTACTTGGTCTAAATAGTATGCAAATAGGAGTACAATAAGCCATTCTAAAGACATTATGATCAGAACTTCCTTCATGCCATTGTCATGATCACTCAATTTTTTCCATCGCAAACCCACAGTTCCCTGATTGACTCCCATTAAAGGATAATTTGATAGCTCATAAAGCCCTCGATACAAAGAGTACCCTAGTACAATCTCCATAACCAAGATCTAGAGTCTTGGAAAACTCGTATCCTCCTCAAAGTCTATAAAAAGGAGGGATGTCAAAAGTCCAATGCCAAAAATGTAGAGATATCCAACAACTGTAGCAGTTTTAATGTCAGAGAAAGCAGTCGCTGTATGTAGATAACTGAAAGGGCCAAAAAATAGCCATATGTAATTTGAATCTCTTCATGGAGTGGTGAATATATAGAGGCTCTCATCATCAGATAATTGTATCTACAATTGGCATGTGAAAATGGGCAACAAAGAGAAAAAAAATTATGCACTACAAATGCTGGTCTAGATGAACTCTACACTCTCTTCTCTCTAGAGCATCCTTCAACCTAATGAAACAGACTTGATATTTTCCACGTTTGACTCAGCATTACTGTGCACCTATGGAACTGCTGCTGTATCTGCTTTTGACAACATAACTGACCAACATGAATAGTTAATGAATATGAATACTACTCTTTCAGGGACATCCCAGCGGCCTAAGCTCTAACCCTTCCTCCAGTGTTGTCCAACACTAATAAGAAACCAGCAGTAGTTTTTTTACCTTTAGAAGTGAAAAACAGAACACCGAAACTAAAGAATAGCTCATGACATGTAGAATTCCACACTTGCATTCTTTATAGCATGACAAACAGTTCATGTATCAAATGTCATTTCACAGTCCTGGCATAGACAGAGATGGTTGCATGGCAACAACAAAATTGAAACAACATTGTTTCGACAGATCTTGCAGGTTATTTGATCTCTCATCCAATATGGCACATCTGTTAATCCATACATTTTCATCATAATCCACTGATTGTTTTGCTTCTCATATACCAATGATAACAAGAAAGAATAGCTCAATAACCCACATGAAAAAAATGGACCAAGAGGTGAAGAGAATTCAATTTCATATTTTGTTGCAGGTTTGGGCATCTCCTTGACAAACTCAAGAAACTTCTGAACCCATCTGCAGCACATCACAGGGATATCATTTGTGTCTTTGACTCTTTCCATGAACTAATTGCCTCCACTAGCCTCCTGGAAATGGTTCTACCAATCCTCATCCTCTATCTTAAACCATTCATTCTATGTGCCCGGGGTCGGGGATGAATCTTTTCGCCTTGCTCTCCTCCATTCTTGCTCTCATTATCTGCTGTGGGATCGGCATTACCCTTACCCCAGCCGTAAAGCAGAGTAATATTCATCTCTGTAACCTTGCCTTTAAAAACAAGGCATTCTTTAGTATTGGAGTGCATGTGAAGCCATCGATATAGACAAGCCCAATAGAACAAATTCCCACATGAGGTGACCACAGGCTTCTTGGCCATCTTCAAAGAGTTATTGCATTCGAAATTCGAAATGCTATTGCTGCTTTCATCAACTTCTTGTGCGGCCTATAAACTATTCATATTAACACTCTCGTTATTATTATGGGGTCTGTTCAAATTTTGCTTGTGGGTTTCAGTGGGTCTCTCCTCTTCTACTATTGGTACACTGTCATAAAGGCCAACACCTGCATAACCATCTAGATATTCACCATTTGAATCAGATCTAAAGATTATAGGTTGTCTGATGAAGAGCCCTATTGGTTTGCTGGGGTATCCAAATACCTTGACTTGATTTAAGTCTAACTTCTTAGTAACAAAAACTCATAGCTCGACCAGGGTAGGCCAAACCTTTTACAATCTCAACATAAATCTCTGATGAGTCTCCTGTGGATGGGTCAGTCATATGAATGACAAATGCATAATCTACACTGATTATTTCTTGAACCAAAATAGCCATACAAAGGTAACTATGATCTATTTTTTCCTTTCATGTGCCAAAATATGCTTTTTTCATTCCATTTTGAAACCCAAACCCTTTTAATTTCCATCCAAGCTTGTTGCCATCGCTTTTCACCTTAATCATTAGATTCTCATTTTCATTAGCCAAGTAATCATACTCAAACATCCTTGCTCCAAAACTAGACTCCACATGATTTATTAATAGGCTCTTATCTTCAGACATTTGGGATGCTGCTAGAAATTGAAATTTTGTTGGAGCGGATCTGATGATAACATCTGGCTTCATCTGGGGATGGCATGCTCTCTGTGAGCTACCAAGAACAAGTAGACCTATTCCTTTCCAATGAAACCATCTCTGATAACTACACCCTGTCATTCCATTTACTGCTTTGAAAATAAGAAATACCATTTCCTTGTTCCCATTGGGCTGGAGTCTTCATCACAAATCTCTGCTACTTTAAAAAGATTGAAAATGAATCTTTAAACTTATATGCAAATTTAAATAATCCTTTCACAACAATCTGATCACACTGTACAAACTTAAGGAAATGCTTGAGGCATCAATCTTATTTATTTACAACTCCATTTCTAATCATCTGCTTTCTTTTGATTAGGTAAAATCATGCTTCCAATGAAGCCATACAAATATTTGACTAACTGGTAAAACTTCTGATTTGGAGATGATGAATAAAGGAACCGTATGGAATATCAAAATTCATTTCAAAAGAAGGGAAAATCCAACCTCCATTTGACAAAAACAATCTGACATTTGAGCTACTCAAAAACTCCATATAATCAAAAAATGGATCAATGAAGCTATAAGGAAATAAATCTTGCTGAAGATCAAAATATCTCTGTATATCCTCTTCCTCATAATGGTTGCCACTTTCAGCTACCTGCAAACTGAATTGCAAATATGGTTGCTCAATGTCTTCTACAGATTCTGGATGGTTGATTTCCACACAATGTTGTTCCTCATCAAAATTTGATTCATATTTGTCATACATCCATTGGTTGCTCCTCAAATCAACAAAATATGATGTAGGGATCTGCTCTTTTTCATTTGAATACTCATCATAAATTGGTATATCTTCATAGTGAATCAGTTGATGCTGATCCCAATCTAGAACTTCAATGTCTTCTTAATAAAATGGAGCATTCTGATCAATTTCTAAAGATGAATATTTCTGTTCTATGATTCTATCATCAACTTTAATATCAAAATTTTGAAAAATTTCTTGTTGTAAAACAGAATCAGAGGAAGATAATAAATCTTCTTTTTTCTTCATATCATAACCACCGGCTTCATCTTTACTACTGGAAAAATATGCTTCTAAACCTTGGATATATAATGCATATCCCCTACAACAATCCTCAAAAAGGCACTCAGCTGGGTAAATCCTCTTACAATATAAATAAAAGACATCATAAAAATCTTTCAAAGAGGAAATACTAGAAGCAGGAAGAGTTTTGTACCATTGTCTTGCACAACCATCTAATGAATACATAAACATTTTCATCAATACATCTTCATGATGTATACCCAGTTGATCCATGTATTGATGAAATTTAATTACATGATGTGCCAGATTGTCCTCTTCCTTTTCTCGAAACTGCGGAATAAAATATCCCCATTCATCAATGATAGGTATTGTATTTGGAAAGCGAGGAACATTTGAGAAATTGAGTGGAGCAAATCTCTATGCCAACATAGTTTCAAAACACTTTGACATCTTGTAAAATCGCCTTTGGATTCTTCAAACATGGATTCGCCCGGTGAATAAATCTGTAGTCAAACTAATGCCCCGCTCCTGTCCACCATCAAGAGCTGGATCTGATCTTTGTCATTCTTTCCCGGGGAATATATCTTCACTCCTCCATCCTAGACAATGGCGCCAGAAGATGTTATCCCTAAAGTTGAACCTACACTATAGGGTTCAAGCTTAAGGAAATATTTTTCAAAAACTATAAATCAATAAACTCAAAATGAAAACCAAGCTTGTATGAAATCAAGGCTATTGGAAAATCACACAATTATCAAAGAACTAGGCTGGTATGTCATGAGAGCTATAAGAGAATCACAAAATCATAGAAGAACTGTATAACATAAAAAAAGATACAAGATCCAATATCCCATTAACTACGATCATGAAGTCATGAAATGAAACTGCCTCTGTTTTTTAAAAGTATAAAGGATAACTGTATTTCAACATAAGAATCACTGCAATGGAATTCAATGGATCATATACATGATAAATTACAAGAAACACAATTCATAACACACACAGAAAAATCATAATCATACTCATTCAAGGTAGAACCTATATTGAATATGTAGAGTATTTTATGTCATACAGAGAGTGATCAAAACTGGATCTTCATAACTCCAAAAATGCCAACCCCCTCTCTTGTCTCATCTAGAGACTCTCCTTAAATACTAAATATCTGTTTGTTTAAGCTAACTATAAGATCATATTTCTAAGGATCCAGCCTTCTAAAAAATAGGGAAGTCAATCCCCTTTAAACAGTCTTTGAGTACAACTGTAATACAAAAGAGACATTTGTCAAGAAACAAAATTGCTTTCCCAAGCAAACTATAACTCTAAACCATTAAATGGAGCCTCTAAAATGGTATTAGAAATAACATTTTCTCTAAATACCAATGGCATCATAATCGATTTTGTAGGATAGATCGAACTCTGATTAGAAACCCATATAGACGAATAAAACCAGCAACATCCATGCCAATAACAACCTTGCCAGTGTAGCCTGCTTTCTCAATGGAAATCTTCAATAATTCTAGACCTTCTTTATTTTTCTGAAAGTTTGGAGGAAAGCTTCCTTCATCTCCAACATTTGTCGCATCTTGACCATACTTCTTCTTAATTACAGCCTTCAAATGATGATTCTCCATTGTCACTTTAGAACCCTATCATTTTAAGCTTGGTCTCCTGAAGGATTGCTTACTTTTCTTACTAATGTGATCTAAGAAAAATAAAGGATGCCTCCTGATTCCACTTCCTAATGAAACTACTTGGTATAAATAGTATGCAACTAGGAGTACAATAATCCATTCTACAGACATTGTGCTCAGAACTTCCTTCATGCCATTGTCATGATCACTCAAGTTTTTCCATTGCATACCCACAGTTCCATTATTAACTCCCATTAAAGCATAATTTTCTAGCTCATAAAGCCCTCGATATAGAGAGAACCCTGGTACAATCTACATAACCAAGATCCAGAGTCTTGGAAAACTCGTATCCTCCTCAAAGTCTATAAAAAGGAGGGATGTCAAAAGTCCAATGCCAAAAATGTAGAGATATCCAACAATTGTAGCAGTTTTAACGTCAGAGAAAGCAGTCGCTGTATGTAGATAACTGAAAGGGCCGAAAAATAGGCATATGTAATTTGAATCTCTTCATGGAGTGGTGAATATATATGATCCTCTCATCATCAGATAATTGTATCTACAATTGGCATGTGAAAATGGGAAACAAAGAGAAAACATTTTATGCACTACAAATGCCGGTCTAGATGAACTCTACACTCTCTTCTCTCCAGAGCATCCTTCAACCTAATGAAACAGACTTGATATTTTTCACCTTTGACTCAGCATTATTGTGCACCTATGGAACTGCTGCTATATCTTCTTTTGAAAATAGAACTAACCAACATGAATAGATAATGAATATGAATACTACTCTTTCAAGGACATCCCATTGGCCTAAGCTCTAACCCTTCCTCCAGTGTTGTCCAACACTAATAAGAAACCAGTAGTTGTTTTTGTACCTTTAGAAGTGAAAACCAGAACACTGAAACTAAAGAATAGCTCATGACATGTAGACTTCCACACTTGCATTATTTATAGCATGACAAACAGGTCATGTATGAAATGTCATTTCATAGTCCCTGCATAGACAAAGATGTTTGCATGGCAACAACAAAATTGAAACAACATTGTTTCGACAGATCTTGCAGGTTATCTGATCTCTCATCCAATATGGCCCATCTATTAATCCATGCATTTTCATTATAATATGTTGACTGTTTTGCTTCTCATATACCAATGATAACAAGAAAGAATAGCTCAATAACCCACATGAAAAACAATGGACCAAGAAGTGAAGAGAAGTCAATTTCATATTTTGTTGTAGGTTTGGGCATCTCCTTGACAAACTCAAGAAACTTATGAACCCATATGTAGCACATCGCAGGGATATCATTTGCATCTTTGACTCTTTCCATGACCTAATTGCCTCCTCTAGCCTCCTGGAAATGGGTCTATCGATCCTCATCCTCTGTCTCAAACCCTCGATTCTATGTGCTCGGGCTGACGGAGGAATATTTTTTCCTTGCTCTCCTCCATTCTTTCTCTCATTATCTACTGTGGGATCGGCATTACCCTTACCCCAGCCGTAAATCAGAGTAATATTCATCTCTGTAACCTCTCCTTTACAAACAGGGCATTCTTTAGTATTGGAGTGCACATGAAGCCATCAATATAGACAAGACCAACAGAACAAATGCCCACAGGAGGTGACCACAGGCTCCCTGGCCATCTTCAAAGAGATATTGCATTCGAAATTCGAAACATTGTTGCTCCTTTCATCAGCTTCTTGTGCGGCCTATGAACTATTCATATTAACACTGTCGTTATTATTATGGTGTCTGTTCAAATTTTGCTTGTGGGTTTCAGTGGGTCTCTCCTCTTCTACTATTGGCACACTGTCATAAAGGCCAGCACCTGCATAACCATCTAGATCTTCACCATTTGAATCAGATATGAAGATTATAGACTGTCTGATGAAGAGCCCTATCGGTTTGCTGGGGTATCCCAATATCTTGACTTGATTTAAGTCTGAATTCTTAGTAACAAAACTCATAGCTCAACCAGGGTATGCCCCAACTAGTGTTTCTCCCAAACCTATTACAATATCACCATAAATCTCTGATGAGTCTCCTGTGGATGGGTTAGTCACATGAATGACAAATGCATAATCTGCACTGATTTTTTCTTGAACCAAACAACCATACAAAGATAACTATGATCTATTTTTTCCTTTCATGTGCCAAAATATGTTTTTTTCATTCCATTTTGAAACCCAAACCCTTTTAATTACCATCCAAGCTTGTTTCCATCGCTTTTCACCTTAATCATTAGATTCTCATTTTCATCAGCCAAGTCATCATACTCAAACATCCTTGCTCCAAAACTTGAAATTTTGAAACTGGGATGCTGCCAGAAACTGAAATTTTGTTGGAGTAGATCTGATGATAACACTATGTATTATCACATTTTGGATGTTTAATGAAATTTTTTAGGATGATCGATTTATTTATTTACACTTGTAAAAATGTATGTTTTTGATGATCTTACTATCTATGAAACAAATTCCAATCTAACACATAGTTAGCATATGAGTCAGCAACTTGACTATAAATTCTTGGAACATGTATGTATGTTATGTTGTCAAATTGTCGTTCTAACAATCTCACACGTAAGAATATCTGTAATAATGTTCGATCTCTAATATGATACAAGCCATTAAGCTGTGACACTACTAACTCCGAATCAAGAAGTACCTCAAGAGATAGAACACCATGTGAAATGGTATCCCATAGAAGCTCAATAAAAGCACTATATTTAGCAACATTGTTTGAAAAAGGCCGTAAACATACGCCTCCTGAAGACAATACCTGACCCATAGGAGTATAAATCACTCAAGCAGTGGAGGCTGAGTGTTGAGTGTGACTATTTGCACCATTCGTGAATCCTCTATAGATGGAAGACTCCATTGATATCTTCCATAAGAAACGGAAGCTAATCAACAAACCTGATCACCATAAGAAAAACCTAACTATGAAAAATGTTGTACAATAATATACAATAGTCATCCCTGGCTGAAAATCATGATAGTAATTTTTAAGATAGATCCCATTTCTATGCTTCACCAAGGCCGCCCCTTCATAATCTACTAGCTCATAAGTGCCCTTCTCTAACACACATTTAACCATGTAAGGACCATGTCACATGGGGTTGAATTTTCCTTCCCCCAAGGGTTCTTTAGCTTGATCCCATAAAAGTACCAAATACCCCTCACTAAACTTCCTTGGATGGACATATTCATAATGTTGGACCTTAACGCGACACTTATTCACCTCTATAGCCACTAAAGCATCTTGGCGTTGCTCTAAATGGACCAAATGTTTCTCCAATGAGGAAGTATCCGATAAGAGATATATGGCTAGCTTCAAAGAAGGGATCTCACACTCAACCGGTAATACAGACTCCACTCCATGTACAAGCGAATATGGAGAAAAACTGATGGAAGTCTTAACTGTAATCCTATAAGCCCACACAGCAGGATATAACATGATATGCCAATTGGTCTTGCTTTGTGCGATGGTTCATTGGAGAATGGATTTGAGAGATTTGTTCACTGCTTCAACCTGTCCATTCGCTTGAGGGTAATAAGAAGAAGAATGCTCGTGCTTATACCCTAACTTCGAGGCCAACTCTTCCATCATCCGATTCTGAAAGTGCCTACCATGGTCAGTGACAAGCTCTTTCGGAATACCGAACTGAATAATAATCTGGTTGAATACCAAGTGAGCGGCTGTCTCATCATCGGATTTAATTGTGGGCATAGCCTCAACCCATTTCGTGAAGTATTCAAAAACCACGATAATATGATGATGCCCCCCAACTGAAGCTAGGTTGCAATCCATGAAATAGAGCCCCCACTTAGTGAAGGGACCGACGGTGATAATTGTATGTAACGGGGCAGGATGCGAGCGCATATTACGTGCGAACACCTGGTAAGGGTGGCACTTCTTGACCGCATTGATACAATCTTTAAAGATTGACGGCCATAAATAACCTGCTCTCAAGATTTTTTGGGCTATAGAAAGCCCAGATAAATGAACACCACACGCCCCTTCGTGGCAATCATTCAGCACAAGCTCAGCCTCCTCTTGAGTTACACAATGACGTAAAATAAAATCTAGCCCAGGATAGTACAATGTGTTATCCACTATGAGGTAACTCTTATATATGTGACATAATCATCGTGGTTCATCCTATGAAAGTTGAGTAGGGACCTTCAATGTTTGTAAATATATGATAATATCTCCATACCATGGATCCAAAGTTAAAATTAAGAAGATGTGCTCATCGGACAATGTATCTTCATAAGCTTCCTCCTCCTCCTTGCTCAGGAAATCAGATATAAGCTCCACAAAAATCAATGATTTCTTCGATTTTACCGAAACAAACTCAAGATCGAATTCTTGCAAAATGACAATCCACTTATTATACTTTCCCCCTATCATCCTTCTAGTGAGGACGAACTAAAATGGATTGACATGGGAAACCACCAAGGTCTGGCGAAGGAGAATATAGTGTCTTAATATTTGAACCACATGAACGTTAGCTAAGGAAAGCTTCTCTACATGGGAATAATGTATCTCCACATCTATAAGGTTTCGGCTCAGATAATATATGACATTCTCTTGGAGCTCCTCATCCTCTTGAACCCAAACCATACCAATCCTATCTATGGACATGAACACATAAAGTAGAAAGTTGCAGCTATAGTCGGGTGGACTAATCATCGAGGCTGATGCTAAGGCTCACTTAAGCACATCAAAAGACTCTTGGGTTCGCTCATCCCAGAAAAAGTTAGTGTCGTTCTTCAAAAGACACATAAAGCCTCTAGTCAAATTGGAAAAATTCACGACGAATCTCCATAAGAAGTTTGCCATGCCTTACAAACATTGAAGATGTCTAATGTTTTCCGGGGGAGACAATTGAAGTATTGCCTCAACCTTCAAAGGGCTGACTCTTATACCCTCTTTCGAGACAATAAACCCTAATAAGTGACCAGACTTCACACAAAAGATGCACTTGTGAGGATTTAATATGGCCAAATAATGATGGCACCTTTCGAACACTAATCTCAAATGGTAGGAATTATGCATCCTTTGATGAGAATGAGCAGCAAGGTCCTCCAAAAATAATTCAGTAAGCAATTTGAGATCATGGAAGATCAAGGTCATAGCCCGTTGAAAAGTGGGTTCGGTGTTTTTAAGGACGAAAGGCATCTTCCGATATGCAAAGGTACCCCAAGGACAAATAAAGGCAGTCTTATGTTGGTCCTCAGGTTTGATATGTATCTGATTGTATTCGGAAAATTCATCCATAAATTGCATATGCGGATCATTCCCTACTTCTTATCAACCAGAATGGGGTTTGAAACCCACTCCATCAAGGGAAAGAGATAGATAAAATTGGCATTCAAATTTTTTTCTCTCAACCTCAATTGCGGGTGCTTTTCTAGGATTCACCGCATGCAATTGTTGTCGAACAGGCTTAGCATTAGGATAAGTTTTAATTTCATGCTCAACAATGCAAGGTTCGATGCCTGGCATTTCTTCGCATAACCAAGAAAATACATCACGCAATTCTTTGAACATCTCAGTATACTCTTGAATCTTCGCATGGAAACATTCTACCCCAATATAGACATTCTCAATCTTGCAAGGATGGTGAGAGATATTGATAGGGATGGTAGGAGATATATTCACCATGTTTCCATCATCCATCGGACAAAGAGAGCTTAACAGAACCATGGGAATACCAATTCTCTCACTAAAAATCTCCCTAAAGTATTCATGGTCTAAATAGTCAAGCTCAAGAATAAAATAAGATCTATGATGCAACTCTTCCCAAGGTGGCCCAACCCCAGACATAGCCTCAATAATAGCCTCATCTGAAGGAAAAACACTATCAAGGTAGTCATGTGTGTGAGAAAACTGAACTACCCATGTAGGCAGTGCATATGGGTCCTTCTCCTTTGTTCATGAAGGGGAAGGACTAGGATCTGCAACACTTTCGATATTAGCTTGATATGCTATCATAGTTGCAGGACACGACATGCCTGTTTCGATGGGCTCCCATGAAGGACTCATTGTAGGAAGAATCCAAGGATCTTCCATATGACTTGTGCGAAAAGACACCCAATGCAATGACGACGAAGCCTCACCAGACGTATGCCCGATCATAAGAACAGATGGAGGACAACTAAATGATCCCATAAAGGATGGGTACATGCCCACACCCACACTCCAAGTTGCTGGCTCAGAGTGCGCAACAATCAGGATAGAAGCTCCTGAAGATGCAGTAACACACGGATTCTTGAATGACATTGGATCAATTGTAACTATTTTCCCATTAAATGGAAAGAACACAACTTGGAATAGAGAAGAAGCTACAGATTTCATACTATATATCCAATTCCTACCCAGCAATAGATTGTAGTCAATGGGCACATCAACCACCTCGACCTCGACCGCGATGGTCTTCCCTCCCAAACACACCTTAAGAAAAGGAAGAATTCCATGCGACCAAAACAATCTACCATCAAACGCAGTCAACATGGTAGTGTATTTAGACAACTCTAGGGAACCCAAACCCTTCCAACATACCAAAGACATCATGGAAGTAGCAGGGCCTTCATTAATCACAGTGCATTTGACGGTCTTGTTAAGACATTCTACATGAATCAAGAGAGACACATAGTAAGGCAAGAGAGGCTATAGTCCCGTGGTTTCAAATTTGATGACAGAGGAAGAATTATCATCATTAACACCAAGAGCAGAAATAAAATATTTCCTTTGTGAAGGAGAAATCTGAAGTACTTCGAGTGCAGACATCGCATAAGGAGTGTGGCCCAAATCCTTGACAATAGAATAGTTATGGGCAGCTCGGGCATTAGGATTGTGCCTTGAACACTTAACGACTCCCTTAGGAATGTAAGGAGCAACTTCAGGTTTATCCACAGGTTTTTCAATACGCAAAGGACTCTTGGGTGGAGAAGGTTCCTTTCCAAGGTATGGTTGTGACGAACCATAGTCCTTCGCATGAGTCACAACCTTAGCAACACGCACCATGTTGATGCAACCATGACCACTACAAGCTTTCGACGGGTATTGATCCCCACCAGACTGATCATGGGTCCTCGAGTTCATATTTTTATTATGAGGTAAAGGGTTAGTCAACACAGCTGGGCCCTGTGCTATGAACCTCGAGGCTTCTTCTATCCGAGGGCACAAGTGAGTGAGGTGGTCCTCCTTACATAACTTGTAAGGAAACTTAACCTTATTTTTAGGCTACTTGTACTGCCCATAATTTTGGGTGTTCTTGTCACTAGAATTAGCATTTCCATTCTTATTCCCACCCTTACGACTGTTTTTACCCTTCTTGTTATTCCTTCCTGGTTGTTGGTTCCCCTTTTGGTCTGACGATTGTACTGAAAGTAGACTTGACATTTGGGTGGGTTGAGACAAAGCCACGGCTTGTCCTGAATCAGATTGGTTGATAGATGATTGATTGACCTGTTTCACAACCGAATCCATAGGTTTGGTACTCGTACAACCAACAATGCCATCGGCATGTGGTCCAAGTTTGACCTTGGGGTCAAAACTAGAATGCGGAGAATTAGGAATGATCTCATATAACAAACCAGATTGAGCATAAATCAAGTCCAATTCCTATTCCCTAAAAATGGCTTGTCCCTCGTTCTGAACTTTGGATGTAGAAACATATTTCTCTATATAAGGTAGTAACGAATTAAGGAACAACTCGAGGAGAAATTATAGCTGTATGAAGGCTTTAATCAATCTATTCCGTCTACACCACTCTTGGATATGGTCCGAGATATGCGTGGCTTTAACTTGCCAAAATGTTGACAAGAGTTCTGTACCAATGTCGTAACACACTGGTAACTAGAAGTGGTTGAGAAAAGTCATATCTAGGTCATCAAACACGGTGAATTCCCCCCTAGGTAGCTCTATGTACCATTTCATGGCAGGCCCAATGAGGGTGCATTGAAATAGCCTTAAACAGATCGAATATTCATGTAAGGAGTTAAAAGAGCACCATAGGTGAAATGTAGTAATGTAGAAGGAGAAAGTCGATCAGTTGACTTAAACGAGGTCCAACTTAGTCGATCAACGGACTAAGTCGATGGGACAACTTAGTCAATCAGCTGACTAAGTTGGTCCACTGACTAAAACAAGAGATTAGGCCGACCATCTAAAGTCGCGTCGGTTCACCAAACCGACAGGTAGTTATTTTGTAACCATCTATAAATCATATATTTTAGGCTATTGAGCCAGACGAGAACTCAATTCAGTTCTCTGCATTGTATGGACTCATTATAATAATATAATCTGTTTTAATTCTAGCTATTCTTATCTCTGGTCTCTGTTTAAGATTTATATATGTTTTATTGTGTATTATTGGTAACCTTATGTGATCTGTAAGATTACAACATTGGTTTCGTTTCCGATAGTGCACGACTGGAATGTATGCCAATTATACCAGAGAAAGAGATTAAGGATTGGTGCAATCGTAAAATTACAAACTACTTACAAAATTACGCGTGAAGGAACAGATTAATAGTCACACAAGCAAAAGAATTTTTTTTCACAGAAATGCATGAAAAGTTTGTCTAATCAGTGCCCCAACTTTTGAAAAAATTCCTGGATGAGAAAACCATACGGGATTGAAGAACAACAGTTGCTAGAAAGACTGATTCGAGGAGGTAGAACAAACTTGTCCGAGTGGTTTGAAAAAATCACCGACGACTTGTGTGAGGAACAAGCAGTCGAAGACAGAACTTTGGTATAAACAGTGAAGGAGAAATTTTGCACAGACCTCACTGAACAATTTCTGTGTTCCCTACCGACCTTGCTGTTCAAATTTTTGATCGAGAAAGGAGTAGCACATATCGTCGAACCTCGACTGTCACTTCACGAACTGCCAGCAAACTCTAACTGGGCAGAGAAGTAGAGGAAGTGGGAAAATTTCATTGCCGAAAGGGAGTGGGAATACTTCCTAAGAAAATAGACTGAACTATCAGGGCTTTCTAAAAAGTGTCAGGTAGGCTATGGGGGGGTAGCTGGTCATGTGTCGAAGATAGATTATAATGGATCCTAGTCGACTAGAATCCAATATCAGTCACCAGTAATTAGAAGTAGACTAAGAAGGACCTTCAAAAAATAGTATCCTAGGAAAGTATGTCAGACACTCAGAAAATAGAAAGAGATGAGAGACACCAGAGAAGGGAAGCGAGACGAGAAAGGGACTTAGAGCTGCATAGAGGACAAAACACTAGGGAGAATGACCAGGAAGAGAATCCGCCAGAGTCGAGTCATGACTGACATGAAGAGGGCATGGAACAAAAAGTGTCCCCTAAGGAGGAAGAATTGTGGATAGAGCAGCGATAAGCTCTCCAATTAATAAATCCCAATGAAGGAACAACCGTTTCCCCATTGAATCCGCATACTTGAATACAGAATATTGTCGAAGAAGACCTCTGACTACGAGCTAGTGACTTCAGTATATGGAGCCGACTAGGCGATGAACCATACCCTGAATGACACCTTATTATACATCGACCGGTGGCATGGGACTGGGTGACATTTCAAGCGGCAGCCTCCCTCCGAAGTATCCACTTGATCTTACCGACACATGAAGGAGCACCCCCCTGCCAAATACAGCTTTAGAAAAAATCGAACAATCAGACCTGCGAGCAAATAGTTGCAGTGGACCATCGACAATAGAAGTCGACATCAAACGACTGCACGTTGACGAAAACTCGACAACCGATGGGAACGCCAGTTTCGTCGACCAGAATTCTGCAGGAACAAATACATCAATAACCCCACCTTCCTCATCACCACCCCCACCTCCACCGCCGCCAACTTCTGATTCAGACATGGGTCACAGATTGGCTCATGTCCCCCTCTATGAAGGATATGAAGACCCTAGATGACATTGGTTCTTCTGTGAGTCGACCTGGGGATCCAACCAAGTTACAGATGAAGATAGACACATGGCACAATTCGCAGGAGCCTTAAGGAAAAGGGCATTGACATGGTACATGACCTTTTTGGAGAGGCAACCCAGAGCGACAAAAGCCGAGATTAAGGCACAATTTTTGTCATTTTTTAAAACTCTAGATGCTAAGCACCTGGCTGCGAAGAAGCTTAAAACCACATCACAAAATCCAGGAGAATCCTTCCGCGACTATGATAAGCGTTGGAAGGACTTATTGAGCCAATTGGATTATGTTATAGACGAACATTTACTAATTCAATGGTTTATTGCAGGACTATCGCAAAAAGTACGTCGACACATTAGTCTGGAGATGTTCAAAACGTATGAGGATGTGCTATTGAAAGCTCTTCAGGCTGAGATGGATGAGGATATACCCACTTACCCCACACATCATAGATTGGAACAACATCTCAAGAATGTACAAAAGTCTCTGAAGGAACTAAGCCTCAAGAATCAGGATATCTGGTGCACCAAATGCTCAACAAACGACCACTCAAAAGATAACTGTCGACAAGACTATAGCCGACAAGACGTCCATTTTGTACAGACCAAATACTTTTGCAAAATTTTCCAGAAACATGGAAATCACTCTACAACGGACTACCCGTTTAACATGAAGAACGACAAGGCTTCCTAGTGCGCCATCTGCGAAACCAAAAGTCATAACATTGCCGACTGTCAGTTAAACTTAAAGAACCAACATAAATATTAGGCGGTATACCAAACAAATGCAGTGGCCCAACATAACGAGCAAAACAATCCACCAAATGATCATAACGGACAAAGATACGACGACCGACGATATGAGCGTCAGTACGATAATCGACGCCAAGGTTACGGAGGAATAGGTCGATTCCCTGGGAATCACGACATATGCCCGCACTGACCAATCCAATGCTTTATATGTTACAAAGAAGGTCACCAGTATGCAGAATGTCCAAACAAGGACAGGACTGATCTCAAATTATGTACCCACTGCGGAGTAGGAGATCACTCGCTGGAGGATTTTCGTACTATGTTAGAAAAGATTAATACCAAGAAAAATGTTAATGTCTTGTCTTGTGTGCAAAAACATGATGTAATAACGACTAAAAATTTACATAATGTAACCCAACAAGGAACAAAAACAGGACCTGATAACCCTCAAATTACCAATATTAAAGAAACAAATGTCTATCTTGATCCACGGCAGAAAAAACAAACATATAAATAAGTAACCCATGTCTTTCAAGACATTGCACGACAAGAAGACCTCCATAACAGTTGAACCAACACAATAAATCAACTAATACAACTTGTTCAAATAGACAAATCAGTATCGTAGTTCATTGACTTAGTGTATGAAATAAAAGATACAAACCTGGAAATACAAACAAAAAACATCTGCAGCTTGAATAAAAAATACAAAACTGATGCCAACCCACTTGTCGACCTAGAAATCAAAGGTTACCACTTCCAACAAGTAGTACTCGACTTTGGCTCACAGGTAAATATCATGAATCATGACACTTGGGAACAGATGGGCCGACCTCGACTATATTTGTCAGGCATATACCTGAAACTAGCCGACCGAGGCCTAATTGAACCCATTAGAGTCTGGAAAAATGTCGATACGACTATCAAAGGAATCTCGACCAAGGTTGATTTCAAAATCATTAACCAAAAAGAAGGAGCCAGCTCCTTCCCAGCACTAGTCGGTCAACCTTGGGGTAGGAAGATGAAAGCATCCATATCCCTAGACAAGGAACGAATCAAATTAAAAGGAAATGGTAAAAAGGTCATTGTACCTATTCATCCATCCCAACGAGAACCTTGGACTGAACCTATTGATGAAGAAGTCGATGTCATACAACTTTACCAAATCCACAATGATGCAAACTACACAGAACCAAACATCCATGGAGAACTTAACTTAGGTAACCGAGACTCAATTAGTTATAACTCAGATGCTGGATTATATGATTGGGAGATTGAGAATCACAAAACACAAGCAAGAGGGTGTTGGAATATACAAAAAGTATAGAAAAATCCCACCCAATAGTGCTTCATAGTATCCATTGTCCCAAAAATATTCGAAAAGAAAATAAGGGAATTCCCTACCTTACAACCAACTAACCTAAATTATACACAACTACCAAGGTATAAGGAGAGGGAATCACCAGTCATGCATATTGTGCAAGTATCTAAAAATATTGGTGAACATGGCTGACTTCAAAGCCTAGTGGAAACATTTACAGGTCAAGCAGCTAGATGGTGGGATACCCATCAGACAAAACTACATATTTGGACAACTGCTTCGACTTACTTTGTCGAGAGGTTTGGCGAAAAGAAGTTAACCCAGCAAGCCTAGATACCTATCTTTACCCAAGGACAAAACCTAGAAGAACATATCAAAACTTGTGAAAAGGAGTGGAGAAGACTCGGATACAAGGATGAGTGAGCCTGGCCACATTTGTTCCCCTCAACCCTAGCCAACTTACCAAACAAATGGTATAAGATGGAAGAAGCTAGAGGTGAAACCTTCTTATGGCATGAACTCAGGGAAATTTTTATTAAAGACTTCAACTTCACACCTCAAAATGAAAATCTAGCTGAGACAGCAAAGCAAATTAAACAATTTATCCAACTGACTGAAAACCAACCCTTACGAGACCAACGACAGATAAAATACTGTAACAAACTACAAACATGGGCGAGACCTCATTCGACCCATTTACAATTAGAAAACAAAAACATAGAAGGTAAGTGCTTCAAATGGAAATCTGACCACGTCGAAACAACAAAACCTATCTGTTCGATCCTGAAAATTGCAACAACCGACGAACAAGATACTGATAGAATGACTACAGACGACTGCCCTGCTACATTCTCATAATTCAAAGAAGGAATTGGACTGATCAATGAAGCTAAAGCACCAGAGTGGCTAGATGCCAAAGTAAATACTAAGGAGGTCGACGTCTCAAACGACCGACCAAAACTAGCAAAAATTGGTGACTACTGGAATGAAAAACAGACCGCAGAAATAGTGAACTTACTAAGAGAGTTCCAAGATGTATTTTCTAGGGACTATAAAGACCTAAAAGGCTTAGTCCAAGAAATGGGAGAAATGAAAATTGATACTAAACCTGCTGTTCGACCTATTAAGAAAAGATCTTATAAACTAGCTCACAAGTACAAGGAAATAGTCAAAAAGAAAATTGAAAACATGTTAGCAGCAGGAATCATCTAGCCTATCAACCAATCAGAATGGCCAAGTCCAATGGTCGTATAGCCCAAGAAACATGACCCGACAAGGTTAAGAATTTGTGTCGACTTTAGGGATCTCAACAAAGTAACCCTAATAGACCCATTCCCAACCCCTTATGGAGATGAAATCTTGAATGAAGTTGCAGGACATGAATGCTACTCATTTACCAATGGATTCTCAGGCTATAACCAAGTACCAATAGCTAAAGAAGATCAAAACAAGACAACATCTGTGTGTGAATTTAGTTCCTTTGCTTACAGATTTATGCCTTTTGGATTAAAGAATGCACCTGCAGTGTTTTCTCGAATTGTTGTCAAAACATTCCAAGAATACATATATAAGACCATGGCAGTATAATTTGATGACTGGACAATATACTCCACCTTAAAAGACCACTGCAAATGGCTCATACTTATACTGGAGAGATGTCGATAGATTCAACTCTCCCCGAACATTAAGAAATGTATATTTATGACTCCCATAGGGATACTCTTACGGGATATTGTCTGTAAAGAAGGTATCAAGATCGACTTTCCAAATATTAAAATCATCCTTGACCTAAAACCACTAGTAAACCCAAAACAAGTCAAGGTGTTACTTGGCCATATAAGCTATTACAGAAAGTTTACAAGATACTATTCAGATATGACCTATCCTCTCCAAGAAATATTAAAGGAAGATCAAGAGTTTAACTGGATAGAGGAATGTCACATCTCATTTGAGAAATTAAAAAGAAAACTAGTCAAATCCCCCATCCTAAAGTTTCCAAACTGGTCGATCAAATTCCATGTGCACATTGATGCATCATGAATAGCAATAGGAGCAATCCTAACTCAACCAGGGGATGATGGAATGGATTATCCCATAGTTTACAGCAGTCGCAAATTAAATAAGGCTGAAAAAAACTATTCGAATACAGAAAGAGAAGCCCTAGGTATGGTCTTTGCCCTCCTAAAGTATCGACATTACCTTTTGGCCAACCCCTTCACATTCTATACTGACCATCAAGCCCTGATGTACCTTGTCAATAAACCACTCCATCATGGGAGGATTTGTCGATGTCTACTTCTCTTCCAATAATTGGAGTTCGAAGTCGTTGTCTGACTAGGAAAGCTAAATGTCGGGCCCGACCATCTATCCCGAATAGACATAGGAGAGGAACCGACCAGAGTCAAGGACGACTTACCGAATGCAAATTTATTTCACATAGAAGCAGTGCCAGAAGAACTAGAAGAAATAGCTCAGTTCTTAGAAAACGGTCAGGCACCAGAAGGTATGAATACCAAGAAAAAAAAATCTTAGCTATGAAGGCTGCACCATACAGTCTCATTAATGGATTTTTATACAAAATCGGATTAGATGACATCCTTAGAAGGTGTGTGCTCGAACATGAATGAGACCAAATCATGCATGAAGCACACTATGGACCTGCAGGAGGACATTTCCAAGCAGACACAACTGCAAAGAAAATCCAACAGTCAGGATTATGGTGGCTGATGCTCCACAGAGATTGCAAAAGTTTTGTTATTCGATGTGACAGATGTCAACGACTTGGTTGAACCCTGCCTAGTAAAGAAATTCCCTTGATATCAGTAAACCCCGGTCTCAAATTCGAGATCTGGGCCATAGACTTCATAGGACCATTTCCTATCCCAACAAAAAGATCAGGTGTAAGGTATATTATTACCACAGTAGAATACGTCACTAAGTGGGAAAATATGAACCCCTCAATACATATTCAAGTGAGATAGCTGCTAAGTTTATCTATGAAAAAAACATCACTAGATTTGGATTCCCACCAACCTTGATTAGTGACCAAGGGACACATTTTATCAACAAAAGTATCAAAATCCTGACCGTCCAGTTCCAAATCGACCACTGACGGAGTACAGCATATCATCCTCAGTCAAATGGAGTGATTGAAGATTTTAGTAAAACATTAACAAAAGGGTTAACCAAAATATGTAATGCCGACAAGAACTATTGAGATGAGAAAATCCATGCAGTCTTATCGGCATACAGAACAACCTATAAACGATCGATCGACCAAACCCCTTTCCGACTAGTCTACGGACAAGAAGCAGTAGTCCCTCTACACTTCCGACAACACACGCCCATTATCGCAAAAATCCTACATGTCGATGTCGAACAGGGAAGGAAGGACTGACTACTTCAGCTCAGTAAGCTGGAAGAGCACCAACTCATCGCCATACAACACCAAGAAATTCAGAAGCAACAACAGAAAGCATGGCATGACCGCAACATCAAGAACAAAAACCTAGCAGTCGGTGACTTTGCTTTACTCTACAATAGTCGGATCAAAGGAAAACCTAAGAAACTCCACAGAGAATGGATGGGACCTTACATTTTCGAAGATATACACTTGAACGGATCAGTCAGACTAAGGACGATATAGGGCCTAGTATTTTGGAAGCTCGTTAATGGAGCCCAACTAAAACGTTATAGAAATTTAAAAAAAAACATATAATGACCATAACCGGCCAAAAAAATTCATACAAAACTAAAAACTCCAAAAACAAAAAAAAAATACCCCACAGACACAAAACCATGACAGAAAATCATCATTTCGACAACCGACATCATGACCCTCGACCATTTTCATCGACCATTCATGTCGACCATTCTCAGCACCAACACTAGCCAACAACCTCAATATTCCCATCATGCATTCATGACCTCGAGCGTTGAAAGCAAGTCACCATTAATTCACACTCATGCCCTCCAGCTGGAACATCATGTCCGCCATTAATGCAGCCATTGTTACATCCAAACACAGCATCATGTATAAATACCAGACTGCCGAAGGTTCATTCACCGCAACCTTTACACCCAAAGCATCTAAACACTCAGTCAACCAAAAACCGAGAAACCTGTAGTAACCTCGACCAATTAGACACAATGGCCCCCAAGCAGGCTGCGGATATACCTTTGGTTCGTAGACTGAAGAACATAAAAAATTCCAAAGTGTAGGAAGGTACATGGCAGAAACTATGGGCCGAGATCTAAGAGTGGGCCTTTGTCGACAAAAACACCACGCAAGCCGTATAGAAAATCCAACGCAACACTCTGGCTACACCAATGCAACGCTGATGGCTAGCTTTGGTGGCGCGAAGGAAGCCATGGTGAAATTCATCATCAGTCCGTATCACAATGACCAGTTCTACGTTGATGAGCTGATCGACATTTACGGAGATGTCATCTCCATGCTGACTAGCCTGTCTAACAAAGGAGACCTTGTACTATTCAGAATCAAATAAGTACTGGTCGAACAACTTACGGGATCACCGTCCAGGTTGTGATGATCGACCAAATCACAACCCAAATGCCACAAATTGTGGCCAAAGTCATCGCAATCACACTCACATTAGCAGGTCGAGGCAGCGACCTCAATTTAGAGATGCTGGAAGCCGTCGACACAATTTCCACCAATGGATGACTCTACAGATTGGGGGATTATGTCACCGACATGATAAAAACCATCTGTGAGTGATGCCAAGAGACAGGAGGAATCATCAAGTTCCCCTCCCTCATATTACGGATCATTATGTACCACATCTTCCCAGAAGGAAGCCCAGTCTTCTGAGAACCATCAAGGTTCGACATGTGGAGGTTTAAACCCTTCTCCCAGAAGGGAACCCCACATGAACTAGGGTGAGGGAAAGTATTCCTGTAAAACTGGTTCCAACAACTGAAAGTTCGCACGACTAGATGGAGGGTTCCTCAGAACATCCAATGAAATCTACCCACAAACTCCCACATCCAGCTGGAGCTCAACCATACCTCAGTGTGGTACATGCACGGAGAGGCTTCCAACGCCAAAGCCCTCGACTACTATCCATATGTCGACCAAATATTCCAAGAATTGTATCGACAGACTAAGACAAAGATACTAGTACCAGCAGCAGTGAAATAAGTCAAATTCTCAATCAAGGAGCCACTCACTGACCAAGAGAAAGAGGAAGACTACAAGCTCAACCTTTACATCAGCACATTCGTGTCGGAGGACCTACTGGTCAAACCCACTGGTCGATTACAAATAACTATCAAACCTCTGACCATAAAGCAAGCAATACCACAGACTGCAAAACCAAAGCCACAACCACAGCAGCAAACAACTCCTCTGACTCAAGCAAGTGTCTTCCCGACTCAGGAACTGATGGGTGAAGTCGAACCAGACAACCCTAAGTATGCTATTACAAAAGGCATCATTTGGAAATTCGCCAATGAAATAGTAGCAGCTCGAAAGAACATAAAAGGGAAAGAACAACAAAAAGTTAAAGGTAAGCACAAACTTATCATTACTGAATCATTAGATGATGAAGACGAACTAGCAGCTGCGGCCCTTGACATTATAGAGGATGCCGCTGCAACTAAAGTGCCGGTCGAAACTCAGTTCCAGCGTTTTGTCGAAGCAGGAGCCCCTGCAGGATGACCAAAGAAAGAAAAAACTACGGCGATGCCTAAAAATGTCATTGATCTTGTGTCAACACCTCCACCCCCATCACCAACACAAATAGTCGAGGACCAATCACTGACGCAACAGTCGGTCAGCCCCCTTAACTTATACAAAAGCGCAATGCCAGAGACGGTAAAAGAAAAATTTGACAAAGATACCAAATTAAAATATTTCTTTGAGACATTTCCTACGCTGTTTTAGTTGGCCCAGAAAATTTCCACCCAGGCTCCCATGTATACAGATGGCAGAACACAACCCATAGTATTTGCACACATCACGTCGACCTTCACATGACAATCCGATAAAGAAGGCGACGTGAACGGAATTGTGACCTCTATTATTGAAATGACCGACCTCATACCCCAAGCCGACCTACTAGCCACTACACCACTGAAAGTAGACATGCATTTCAATGTAAACCCACGCCATACTTCCCCCAAACCCATCACCCACGACCATTCCCCCACTCCATCACCACCACCACCACCACCCCCTGAGTCAGAGACAGACCCACCACAACCGAGTACATCGACGCAACCAGAGGTAGCTACCATCCAACTTCCCCAATCAAACAAACCATCAGGTTCTAACCCACAAACCCAAGTTCCTGGATCAATTGTTGCAGGTACACAGGAGACAGAAGCCGGGAAGTAGAAGAAAAGGAAGGAGAATCATGGGAAGTCTTCCAAAATTCAAATTAGCTTAAGGGACACAAGTTCCTTAACTGACTCAGAGATGGGATAGCTCCTCAAAACCCTAGCAAGCGAAGCAAAGTCGAGGAGTACTGAGAAAAATCAAGAACTTCAGGCCAAACACATAGAACAGATTGAGTTTCTCAATAGATGCAGGAATTTGGCACAATCTATCCTGCCAGGCCCCATTGAGATCGACATAGATAAACCACTTGAAAGAGCGTATCACCTCTTCTAGAGCATGGTGTCGACCCTCCAAGTGCACCTAAACTAAGGAGGAACAGAAAGAGGAGACTTCCAGACTGCTACTAGCACAACACACTGCATTTTTAGAAGCATACAAAGTCTTGCAGGACCATATGGAGGAGTCTGTCGTAACCGAAGAAGTACTAAGAGACTGGCCTACTTACTATGGGCAAGTTTACCAGTAGACATGACATACCCGACAAGGGATTCAGGCATTGGAGAGTAGAAAAGCCACGGAGATAGCACTTAGATCAACAATAGAAGATCAGATAGTGCTAGAAACCACCAAATTGTAGAAACTGGAACGGGAAACACATCATTGGGTGTAACAAGATCTCCCCAACTTAGAGAAAGTTGACGTCATCTTCCCACAGATGAAACGATTTATCGAGACTGCAGAAGAGAAAAACCAATTCCCCATCTCGGAGAAGCTGTTGGTCCGGTCAAGCTTAACCACACTGACCATTGACATACAGAAAGATTTGTAGAGTTAGACAGATTTCCAACATCACCTCGCCATCACAGCTCCAACCATTGTTGAAGTCTGTGTACAGAAACGACCAATCATCTATCTTCACAGTCCGCCGCAGTGAATTTTTTGTAAAAATCAAACAAACAAATTTTGTGTACCTCCCTGTTTCTTTGAGATGAAGAAACATTTTGTTCATGGGGGAGATGTGGAAGGAGCAAGTCGATCAGTCGACTTGAATGAGGTCTAACTTAGTCGATCAACCGACTAAGTCGATGGGCCAACTTAGTCGATTAGTCGACTAAGTCGGACGACCGACTAAAACAAGAGATTAGGTCGGCCATCTAAAGTCGCGTTGGTTCATTGAACCAATAGGTAGTTATTTTGTAACCATCTGTAAATCATATATATTAGGCTATTGAGCCAGACGAGAACTCAGCTCAGTTCTCTGCATTGTATGGACTCATTATAATAATATAATCTGTTTGAATTCTATCTGTTCTTATCTCTTGTCCCTGTTTAAGATTTATGTATGTTTTAGTGTGTAGTATTGGTAACCTTATGTGATCTGTAAGATTACAAACATGTTCACTTGGATCTTCTTTTGGTTTGGCCTCGAACATGGGAATGTCCAAGGGAAGCTTCGTAGGGACAGCCAGCCAGGCCAAGTCATAAGATACCAGATCGTTCGTTAGTCTCTATAAGTCAGGAATATTTAACGTTGCAAGGAAAGGGATCCTAGGTTGAGCAGGTCTATGAGGTGCTCTGTGATAATTTTGGTTCACATAGGACTGATTAATGTAACCACCATGGCCATGGCCATAGTATCGTCCTCTCGTTTGACCTGTGTAGGGTGGCATGAAAGCACCATAATGTGGTGTACCTTTATTATTTGGGGCTACAAAGCCATAATTCAGGGAGTAAGAGGGTTGTTGATACCCATACCCATAAGGTGAATAGCTTTGTGCATACTGTGGTACATAATATGGTCCATAAGAAGTCCCATGAGATGTCCCATGAGAAACTCCACAAGTAGGAATAGACATTCCAGAAGTAAGAATATGAACTCCAAAAGTAGGAATATGACCTCCCGATACAATAAGAGGCACTTGAATCTAAGACACAATGACGTGAGTAGAAGTAGTATGCACATGAATTGTAACAACATTCTGGCCCAAAGGACCACGTGAATGTTGGGGAGGAATAGCATTCGAAGAACTAGGAATAGAGGATGAAGGGACATGTGAGATTACATAAGTGGTGTTCCCTATAGTCATTTATCTTGCCTATGGTATCCAAATAGGACTACTAGCACTAGGTCTAGGAAGAACATGTGATGTTACCTCCATCACTTGGATGGAGGGTGCAATGTGACTTGATTTCCCAAATCTCTCCACATGGAAGTGACTCGGAATGCCCCCAGGCATAGTGTTAGGTTCAAACTCCGACTCGGTATGCAGTATCAAATCATGTGAAGGAATACTAGATATATCATAACTACCAGAACTAGTGTTCGTAGGTTGATGATGAGTCTCATCGCTCGGAATCCAATACCGACGACCTGTGGAAGAGGGATCATACCCATAGTGTGTAGGTATATCAAGTGAAGGATCATACCTAGAGTGTGTAGGTATATCAGGTGAAGGGTCATATGTAGGGGTAGGGTATTCTTCTTCAACCTCATGAAGTGAAGAAGGTAGCTCAAGAATTTCATCTTCATGATCTCGCATTGTGTGTGAATCAATGTGAGAAGTAGTCTGCTTGGACCATCTTCTTCTCTCTCCCAAAGGAGGAGGAGATGTAGAAGGCGGAAGTCCTGCTAAATGACGAGAACGACGAGGTGCCAAACCTGAATCCACAATGACGCAAAAAATGAAAAAGACTCTCTAATTACGCAAACCCTAAGCAAGCTAACGTGCACAGAGCATACACCAATATAATCTAAATCCAATCACAAGCAAACAAGGGTAGGATATGTGAGCTCCCAAATGAAGTAGGTATGTCTCACCTAGGAGAGGCTTGAGACTCCTATACACAACAAGCGAAGATTTGTAACCAATTATTGTGGCCCTTAGCTTGAACACATATAGTGACTGTGCTGTCTGACCCCAACTTGGCTGGGACACCCACAGAATAACCCCTGCAAATTACCCCTTCGATAACCTAGGTAAGGCAACTAAGGTCACCTCAATATAATCAATGCTCAGGTGGATAGTCGCAGGCAGGATTTACCGTATGGGTAGGGTATCAAAGCCCAAAACTCTTGAAAGAGCCCCTAGATATGAATACAATCCTGGAAATATCTCTGGTGCTACTCAGTTATGACTAGGGGTCATCCCAATCAATAACCACTCACACTGCCTCATGCTTAACTCCCTTGTAAGAGAAGGATACTGAGAAGTACTAATTATACGAAGGAATTTCACATTCTCACCTGGAGAGACACATACATGTTGTTGTTTAGTGGTCTTGGAGAATTTACTCACAATGAACTATTCCAAGAGCCTAAAACCTAATCTTGTTGGTGTACCCTATCAAAGAAAATAGTGTAATCCATTTTAATTAAGCGTTGATTTTATTTGGATTTATTACTCAAAAAAGGTAGATGACCGTGCAACCAATGGTGTTATAATGCAACTCGAAGTAAAATGCACACCAAACAATCAATGAAAATGCATTCTGTTGAATGAAAAATAGGGCATGCTACTACGTGAAATTCAAAATTTTCTTCAAATGAAAAATGTATTCATTCCTATATGAAAGCCTAACTAATACTTCTCTAAGAAAACCTACTACAAGTACCATGCAAAATGCAAAGTGCAATGCATAATGATGCAAAGAAGTACATATTTTTGGATTTTTTGAAAAACTAAGATACTAAAGCAAAATAATGATTCTATCACACCTAGACTCTGCAAGCACAATCAAACAACACTCAGGAAAAGCACTAAGGTAAAAGAAAGCTAATGCACTAATCCCAAAACAAAAAATAAAAAATGCAATGACAAGAACATTCTTAAAAAAGAAATTTACCTTGAAAAAAATGTGTCTTTGGTTAGAAACATAGGTGTATACAGACTCTAGCAGTATCAAAGGAGACTTAGTTATCATCAAAATTCACCCAACAACAATCCATCTTCCTCTAAAAGGAAAAACTTAGTGCATACATGATTGTTCGTAGTGGATCCGCATATGTACGCAGATATAGAATTTAAAGCCACGTGTATACGTGACTCTGAGTTTGAGTTAAAAACTAGCGTACAGGAAGAAAAATGTATAAAAAGAAAGGCAAATAGATAATCTGAGAGAATATTCACACCAATCAGACACTTCCAGGTAAACATGCCCCCATACCCGACTCAGAAACACAGAAATAAGAGCAATTCAAGAACATTGAATGCCAATAAAAACCCCCAAAGGACAACTACTACGAACTCCACAGCTAAGTCAACAATTCTGTTACAGAGAGAAATTCCTATGGCTTGGGGTATCACAATAGATAGCTTGACTCCAGAAATCAATCCTTTCCTATATGAAAAAGAAACCAAATATCTAACACTAAAGGATATCGATTCATACCTTATTTCAGACAGTTGATGTAGAACTTCGTTGAGCTTTCCAACTCCAGCTTGAATTGATAAATTGCTTCCTCAACATTCAATAAACAAGAAAAGCATGCTATATATAGTCGTTTTAGATCTACTCTAGCATATATAATCAATAAAATATAAGCATTTGAAATCATCCATGGATAAAATATTCATTCAAATACACATTATTGGATAGGAAAATATATTTCTATTAATATAAAATCAAAGATTACAATGAATACAACCTCTGTCAGCACATCTGCGAATTGGAGAAACTGAGTACCCCACTTGGGCCTCCACCACTTCAATCCTCGATCTCTTGATAGCAAGATCACAAGCAAAGGGAAAGCTTGGGAAGAACACAAAAGTGCTCCAAGGGACAAAGGGATGCAGACTAAAGCACAAGTTCTGGCAACAATGGACTATAGTTCTCTTTCTCTCAATTCCTCATGGCTTCAATGTATCCAAAGGGTTTCTTATATAGCTCTTCAAAGGGGTAATGAAAGGTCGAATCCGAGTGATCTCAAGGAATATGGAAGGCCAGGAGACAAGTGAATCAGATCCACATCAAGGAAAACTCCAAAATAATTTTCCCTTTTGCACACATCCCGATGTACACAATTTTAGGGGTCAAACCCGCGTATATACGTGAGAAAGGGTTTAAAAGTCACGTATGGAAATTTTTAAAAGTTTTTAGGGATAATGTTGGAAACATCAAATGAACAAAATTGGTCCATGGGGTCTAAGGAGTCTGCAGAGGGATAGGGAATTCCATAAAAGTGTGATTCACCAGGTGTGGTAAAATCAGCTATAACACTAGTGATAGCATGCAATTTGGTAGTTCATGAAACCCTAGTTGTTTTTCAATTTATACATTTACATGTGTTTCTAGTTCCATCTCATAACTTGTAAAGAGGTCACTAAACCGTAGTTCCATCCACTAACTTGTCAACCATAGTGATAGTATGCAATTTGGTTGTTCATGAAACCCTAGCTGTTTTACAATTTGTACATGTACATGTGTTTCTAGTTCCATCTCATAACTTGTAAAGAGGTCACTAAACCCTAGTTCCATCCACTAACTTTTCAACCATAGTGATAGCTCATGCAATTTGGTGTTCATGAATCCCTAGTTGTTTTTGAATTTGTACATGTCCATGCGTTTCTAGTTCCATCTCATAACTTGTAAAGAGGTCACTAAACCCTAGTTCCATCCTCTAACTTTTCAACCATAGTGATAGCTCATGCAATTTGGTGTTCATGAAACCCTAGTTTTTTTTCAATTTGTACATGTACATGTGTTTCTAGTTCCATCTCACAACTTGTAAAGAGGTCACCAAACCCTAGTTCCATCAACTAACTTGTCAACCATAGTGGTAGCATGCAATTTGGTATTAATGAAACCCTAGTTGTTTTTCAATTTGTACATCTACATGTTTTCCTAGTTCCATGTCAAAACATGTAGTTCATAAAACCCTAGTTGGTTTCCAATTTGTTAGTTCATGAAACCCTAGTTGGTTTTCAATTTCTTCACGTACATGTGTTTCTAGTTCCATCTCATAACTTGTCAACAGGTCACTAAACACTAGTTCCATCCACTAACTTGTCAACCATAGTGGTAACATGCAATTTGGTGTCCATGAAAACCTAGTTGTTTTTCAATTTGTACATATACATGTGCTTATAGTTGAATCTCATAAATTTTAGTTCATAAAACCCTAGTTGGTTTTCAATTTAATATTTCATGAAACCCTAGTTGGTTTTGAATTTGTAGATGTACATGTGTTTCTAGTTCCATCTCATAAATTGTCAAGAGGTCACTAAACCCTAGTTCCATCCAGTAACTAGTCAACCATAGTGGTAGCATGCAAGTTGGTGTTCATAAACCCTAGTTGTTTTTCAATTTATGCATGTACATGTGTTTCTAGTTCCATCTCATAACTTGTAAAGAGGTCACTAAACCTTAGTTCCATACACTAACTTTTTAACCATAGTGATAGCATGCAATTTGGTGTTCATGAAATCCTAGTTGTTTTTCAATTTGTACATGTCCATGTGTTTCTAGTTCCATCTCATAACTTGTAAAGAGGCAACTAAACCCTAGTTCCATCCACTAACTTGTCAACCTTGGTGATAGCATGCAATTTGGTGTTAATGAAACCTTAGTTCGTTTTCAATATGTACATGTACATGTGTTTCTAGTTCCATCTCATAACTTGTAAAGAGGTGACTAAACCTTAGTCCATATCATAACTTGTCAACCATAGTGATAGGATGCAATTTGGTGTTCATGAAACCCTAGTTGTTTTTCAACTTGTACATGTACATGTGTTTCTAGTTCCATCTCATAACTTGTAAAGAGGTCACTAAACCCTAGTTGCATCCACTAACTTGTCAACCCTAGTGATAGCATGCAATTTGGTGTAAATGAAACCCTAGTTGGTCTTCAATATGTACATGTACATGTGTTTCTAGTTTCATCTCATAACTTCTAAATAGGTAACTAAACCCTAGTTCCAACTCATGACTTGTCAACCTTAGTGATAACATTCAATTTGTAGTTCATGAAACCCTAGTTGGTTTTCAATTTATACATGTACATGTGTTTCTAGTTCCATCACCTAACTTGCAAAGAGGTCACTAAACCCTAGTTCCATCACATTAGAGGAAATTTGGGGTCTAAAATGGTCCTTATAAGAAAATGTGCCAACAATAAGTTCTTATGAGTTGAAATTCAAGAACCAATAGAATTTCAATAAAATGAGTCAACCATAATGGTTGAATCGACATATTTGTCATAAAAAAAACTACTTTTTTTGTTCATATTTTGGACGTATCTCCCTGTTTTTTTCCTCAAATTTCGATTGGAAGATCTCATTGGATGAAAAATTTGATTCTACATCCAACGAGTCCCCACATTGCATACTTTTGACAGACCCGCTACCCCCAAAAAAGAAATACCTGAAAAAACATGATGATGACATCATCATCACATTTTTTCAGGTATTTCTTGTTTTTGGGGTAGCGGGGTCTGTCAAAAGTATGCAGTGTGGGTACTCGTTGGATGAAAAAACAAATTCTGCATCAAATGCACTCTCTCGATCAAAATTTGAGTAAAAACACAGGGAGATATGTCAAAAATACGAACACAAAAAGTAGTTTTTTTCTTTCTTCCTCCAAAATTAATAAATACTATTTTATTATTTTAACTATTATTTTATTATTTTCCTTAGGAGGCCCATTTTAGACCCAAAAATTCCTCTAATGACTAACTTGTCAACCATAGTGATAGCTCATGCAAATTGGTGTTCATGAAACCCTAGTTGTTTTTCAATTTGTACATGTACATGTGTTTCTAGTTTCATCTCATATCTTGTAATAGGAATGGTCGAGGGTTTTGCAAAGTTGACCCACCAATGCAAGAGTTGCATTAAAGGAAACTGAGAAAAAACCTAGTTTACAAAATCATTGCACAATGAAGTCACTAGTCCTTGAAAACAGGAGGGAGAGGGCCACCTAGAAGTAATTGCATGCCAAAAGACCAACGGAGTCAACAGTTCTTCGATGCGACCGCCAGTTTCCGAGTTATGTCTAGTTGAAAGTCGCATGAAAATGTCGTTTAGGGACACTTGATGACTTCCAGTCCGGGAGCGAAAAACCAAACAAAGAAACAAAATTGCATGTCATTGGCTCCTGCAAGTGTGTATGGGAAAGGTCGATATGGGAACCCTACCAAAAAAACCATGATAGATGGTTTTCATGAGTTGACACAACAATGAAATAGTTGCAACAGTTGACCCAACAATGTAATTTAATGTATATTAATATTAAAAGCATAAAAAAATGTAAATTTCAACAACTCGAGAGCATGTTATTTTTCAATTTCTATATGTTGGTGTCTAAAGACACCATTCTTGGTGCCTCCAATGTGCCGTAGATGGTGTTTGTATCCTAGGCACATGAAAGGATACACATTAGTAATATCATTAGAAAATAAATAGAACCCAATGAAAATGTGCAAACTTGATTTATAGATAAGTCACCTGAGGTTGTACAATGATGTTAATAGTGTACAATAGTCTCTGAATAATATTATGTCTATGAATGGTATCTGTCAATCACAGGTTTATTACATTGGGAATAAACTAAGTCTAAATAATTGAAATTATGCTTCAGTACACACTTTAAAGGTTAAATTATGCACCTAAAAATGCACTTAGACGAGTAGGCCATTTGGATCATCTCTGTTGCCGATGGTGTCCATCAATATTTTGTCCTCTATATGAGGTAGCAAGTATAGTACATGTGACCTATTTTTGTGAATAAGTGTGTGGAAGTTGATGTTTATACCAACTACTAGGTTGGTGAAGTGGTATACAATAGCTACTGGTCTATAATCCTGATATACATACCCGCCCTTCCTTTTCTGTTGTGCTGCAAGTGTCAAGTACTTCCCTTTTATAACCATCGATCCAGTTGGGAATTCAATATTTTCATCATCTGTAGTAGGTTCAAGAATGGTTTGTTTTCCCTCTAAGTAACATTCCAACCAATAGTCAAGAACCCATTAATTATTTTTTCCAAAAACCACTGCATATATCTGGCCTGCGAAAGGAAATAGGTCGAGTTAACTATACATTTTTTAAATAAGGTCTTGCATTTCTAATTTCTACATAAATTAAATTATACGAAGGTTGAGTTAACAATACATAAATGCAATTTCTTATTTAGGTACTACTAATTTACTTTTTTGTACCTGCTTGTATGAGATCTGATATGTGATCATAGTCTGTAGAAATATGTGTCTGATCATATTCCAAATGGTCTATGTCATTAACCCTGTTGAAATTTGTGCCAACTGTCACTTGATCCCATGTATTAACTGTATCTATATACTCACAATCATCCCATTCATCAATGCTACAAGAACTACAAAATAAATCCTTCAATCTTGTCCAAATTTATAGGGTCGAGTTGTCTGAGATTCTAATTGAATGAAACTATCGAGTTCCATGCACTATGTTCACCTGATGTATTTGGGATTGGTCCACATTTGTCACCTCCTATAATATTCTCCACACTAGGTGTTTCCTTGTTTCTTGTTCTCCCATGACAGATGCACACCTTTTCACTATAGATGCAGCGTCTCGAAGGAAAGAACCTATAAACTTCATCTCTTCCCTTCAAAGGGCATTTTCTTATGCATGCACCAAGACCATCATGCTCTCCTTTTTCATGAATAGTTTCAAAGTAGTTCCATACATGTGGCACCTTGTATTTTATGTGCAACAAACATAACCATTCAAATACACGTGCATTTTCGAACTATTCAGCACAACCATTTGACCAAATCAAATGGTGATAAAATGGTATATCCATAACTATCACATGAACATAGAATAATTTAAAGAAATGCTACGCATGATGGATGTCATGTGTCTGGTCGTCACTTATGTGGAAGTGAATTTATTTTAGTATCACACATTTCTCTTTATTGCTATCTCGCCCATGTCGATACGTGAGATGCACCATTATGATCACCTGCTCTGAGTGATAGTATTGACTTTGTATTTGATTTTGGGGTTGTAGGGTGTAATTTTCCACAAATTCAACCACTAATAGTATTGTTCCGAGAGGGAAGGTGTCCCAACATATTATGAATCTCTCATCTTGACACTGTGCCATATCGACATGTTGAATGTATTGTTGGATCTTTCCACGAAACTCAAAAATAAAATCACATAGTTGGACGTGGTGTAAAAAAATAAACAGTGTTATAAAAAAACATAAAAAGATGTGTACATGAAAATTTATATGTCAATATTCAAAAATTTACTTGTGAAGTCACCAATTTAATCTTCCTGCTTTCTTTCCCATCATGTAGCTTATATGTATCATACTGATAGTTCTGCTTCTCGACAATTGCATTCTTGAATGCTTGATCTTCACTCTCAAGGATTCAATCAGACCATAATGATAGCCCACCACAATTGTTGCAAGAACTATCTACACATTGTTTTAAGGAATGTGTCTACCCATCTTTACTTAGACACATTATTCTATGGATGAAATATCTGGATGAGATTGGCGGTACTGTACTTGAGCATTCCTGCACATGGTTAGGATCCAAAAAATGACGTATATGTGCAAATGTATGGTAATATAGGTCAAATTTTATGTGGTATCTACAACAACAAGTGTTTTAGATGGTATGGATTCTAACATACCATGGCTTTCATTTTCAAAATAGTTTTGCCCAACCCTTAGCTCTATGTGGGAAACTTTAAACATCTCGAACAGTTGAGTTTGTGTCATGTCAATATAATTCTTGACATGAGTTTCATTGTTTCTAGAAAACCTACAATGTTTTAACACATGTTTTGTGTTAGAAGAAGGCTGTTATAACCCCAAATTTTCACAAAAAATAATTTTTTTTGATGTAACATAAATTGTCTAGAGTCGCAGTTTGATAACCACTAACGGCTAGCGGATAATGAGATAGTTAACATAAATAATCATTAACTTCAAACATATAAGAACTAATACACATTAAATTTTTATATGATAAGTGTATGATCTGCATTCATTTACTTCTAGTTTATTGATGAATTGATTTTGTCAAGTAGGTGAGAAGTTACGTTCTAACTGGGGCTTACTTAGCGATTGCTAACTTAGCTGGATTTTCTGGAACTTACAGGCTTGACAGGTAAATTTTGAAACAGTAAGAGTTTATTAAGGTGTTAATCCAGATATACTTATTTAGCATAAATATACTGCTAGAGTAAAATTTTGCTTAATAGAATTCAAGGGTACTACGAGGTAAAGTATCTTTCCTTTACTTGTTTTGCAACTAAGATAGTATTTTAAATTCATGTCATAAAGATCAATAACTTTTCCCTACTATTTGTCTTTGATCAGATTGAATCCTACTTTAGATAAATATTCTTTTCACAAAAAATAATTTTTTTTGATGTAACATAAATTGTCTAGAGTCGCCGTTATAACCCCAAATTTTCACAATTTTTTTTTATTTTTTATGTAACATAAATTGTCTAGAGTTGCAGTTTGATAACCACTAACGGCTAGCGGATAATGAGATAGTTAACATAAATAATAATTAAATTCAAACATATAAGAACTAATACACATTAAATTTTGATATGATAAGTGTACGATCTGCATTCATATACTTCTAGTTTATTGACGAATTGATTTTGTCAAGTAGGTGAGAAGTTACGTTCTAACTGGGGCTTACTTAGCGATTGCTAACTTAGCTGGATTTTCTGGATCTTACAGGCTTGACAGGTAAATTTTGAACCAGTAAGAGTTTATTAAGGTGTTAATCCAGATATACTTATTTAGCATAAATATACTGCTAGAGTAAAATTTTGCTTAATAAAATTCAAGGGTACTACGAGGTAAAGTATCTTTCCTTTACTTGTTTTGCAACTAAGATAGTATTTTAAATTCATGTCGTAAAGATCAATAACTTTTCCCTACTATTTGTCTTTGATCATATTGAATCCTACTTTAGATAAATATTCTTTTCATCTATACGCTAAGTTATTTACTAGTTCTTCATAGCGCTTATGATTTAGTATATCAACACTCTTACTAAAATAAGATTTTTCTACTGTTGTTATTTCTAAAATTTAAAACACTGCTTCAGTATGGAGATATACCTAATGCCTTTCAAGAACAAGTTTACAAAAGAACCCTCAGCTCTATTTTTAATTGAGCTTCAGTAGAGGAAATTTAACAGCTTATTATTGTACTATTTTTATAAATGATAATTTGCACAAATGTCGTCAAGTTGTGGTTTCTATATTCCAAATTTATTCATGACATAAGTAATGTGATGAAATTACATTATCATATTATTTATAATAACAAGTGATACTATATTTATTCTTGAATAGTTTTACTATTCTTTGCTACCAAGTCTAATTTAGCGTTGGTTTGATTCGTTTAGAGTTTTGGTATCTTATGGAGACCAAATGATCATGTAATTTCAAGAATTTTATCTTACTCTTAGTGTAGAAATTCAGACCAGCAATAGATTAATTCTACCCACAACAATTATCAATTGATCATGCAAAATTGCTAACAAGAGAGACTGAATATGGAGCTGTAACACAAAATTATATTAACTGAGTGTACAATAGCCAACCCTATAATATCATAGGCTACTGAATAAATAGAATACATGAAGAAATTGAATGCATGAGGAAGCATCCAAATCTAGCATAAAGCAGGCTTACCAAAAATAAGCAAATCCCCCATAGGTGTAAAAGATGGATCCCAAATCTGTCATGGAGCTCACGAATTGGAAAAAATGCATAGGAAAGCTAAAGAGTGGTGGAATGGAAGCTCATACATGCTTTTGCATGGAGAAAAGATAGGAGGATGTGTAGGACAAAAAACAAGTTCACGTCACCTAGTCTAGCTTTCCCATGTGCCTTAAAACACTGAAAAAGTAGGCAATAAAGTAGAAAAAGCAGATAGGCACCTAGGAGGCCAGGAATAAAGCAGATTTGATTCCTAAGGCTTTCCCAAGCGCTACATGAGTTAGATATGGAAATTTTGACCTCTATGGAGAGTTAATTAGCAACTTGCACAAGGTGGGACACATGAACTAGGAAAATAAGACAAAAAATAAATGAATTAATGTCTAAGTGGGTAAACTATGGATTGATTATTCTAAAACCCCCCCTTAAGATTGAATTTATGAGTAATAAATAAAAAATATAGGGCCTAGCAACAAGGCTTAGTCACCCTTTTACATACTGCAAGTCCATACAACCAAGGAAAGAGGCAAAACCAACTTGGGAAAATCCTCCCTTAAACATGGACTGTAAAACAAAATTGTAGAATCTTGTCTCCACTCATGCCTTTACAGCATGATCAGCAATCCCCAGCAGTGATTTGAGATTGCTGAAGGTATTGTCACAAAATGCTTTGGTGAAGATATCAGCTACTTGTTCTGAAGATGAACAGAAGAGTAGGTGAATGGTGCCATCGTGCACAAGCTCTCTGATGTAGTGCATATGGATCTCAATGTGTCTGGTTCTCTGCTTCTGAACTGGATCCTTACAGATTCGAATGGTACTCTGGTTATCACAGTAGATGGTAGTTGAGTACTCAGGTTTGAAACCACACTCTCCAAGTAAACCCTGCAACCATAAACATTGAGTTGCTGCATTAACAACTCCTCTGTACTCAACTTATGTAGATGAGAGTGCAATGGCACTCTGTTTCTTGCTTGACCAGCTGATTGGCCCTTCTGCAAGCATGAACACATACCCTGAAGTGGACTTTCTATCTGTGCTATCACCTGCCCAATCACTGTCAGTAAATCCAATCAACTCAAGATCAGATTTTGCTTTATAGAAGATCCCATGTGTCCTTGTTCCCTGAACAAAGTTAAGGATCCTTTTGGCTGCTTTCCAATGGATCTCATGAGGCCGATCCATGTATCTAGAAGCCACACTTACTACATAACAAATATTAGGTCTAGTATGTGTCAAATACAATAAACATCCAATCAATTTCCTATACATTGTATTGTTTACCATCGGTGGAGAATCATCTTCCTCCAGCTTCACTCCTGAAAGGAAAGGAGTTTTGCTTGCTTTGTAGTCTTGCATTCTGAATTTGATCAGCAAATCCAAGGCATACATGGATTGGTGCACCTTTATTCCAGCTTTGGTTTGAGCAATCTCAAGCCCTAGAAATTGACTTAGGAGCCCCAAATCTGTCATGGAGAAGGCTTGGTTCATAGCTCCTTTTAAGGAAGCAATCTCATCCTGTGAGCTTCCTGTAATGAGGAGGTCATCAACATATAACACAATGATCATTAATGAACCATTAACAGACTTCAAAAAGACATTTGGATCTGATTTGCATTGAAGAAAATTCAGAGATAGCAAGAAGCTATCTATCTTGGCATACCAAGCCCTGGGGGCTTCCTTTAGCCCATACAATGACTTTCTCAACCTGCACAAAAGAGAAGGGTTAGTTGAAAAACCTTGATGCTGCTGCATATATATCTCCTCAGTGAGATCTCCATTCAGGAAGGCACATTTTACATCGATATGATGTACCTCCCATTGCCTTGAGGCTGCAATGGCTAGAGCTAGCCTGATGGAATCCATCTTTGCCACTGGGGCAAAGGTCTCATTGTAATCGATGCCATGAACCTGTGAGTAGCCTTTAGCTACCAATATAGCCTTGTACTTCATTGGTGAAACATCAGCAGCAAACTTGGTCTTATAGACCCACTTACACTGGACTAACTTTCTTCCTGGAGGAAGATCCACTAACTCACATGTGTTGCTTTTCTGGAGTGAGCTGAACGCCTCCTTCATGGGAGCTTGCCATATTGGATCTCCTGATACTTATTCATATTTTTTAGGATTAAAATCCACCATCAAATAGAATTTTTCAGCAAACATAGGGTCCTTCATGCATAGACCACTCTCAAATTGTGATCTAGTCCTCCTTGGGTCATTGGGATCCCTAGCTAGCTCTCCTGCTGCATGTAGTGTCTTGGCTGCCCATTTTGGCCTTGTGGGGATGTTTGGGTCTGCAATAAACTCATATCCATCATAAAAATCAGAATCATCATGTTCAACAAACTCTTTACTTACTTCTTGAGGTTCAGGTGGTGAAGAGGCTTCACCAACTTCCACTTCTACAAGGGGTTCTTCTTCAAACTGAACACACCTTTCAATGAAGGATTTGTTTGTGATCAAATTTATCAAATTGTACCCTTTTGAATCTTCAGAGTATCCAACAAAAAGACACTCTTGGATTTGGGGCTGCAAAGCCTTCCTCTTCTCTGTCGGGATTCTAGCCCATGCCTTTGAGCCAAAAATCCTAAAATGGGTCACATCTGGCTTGTTCCCACTCCATGCTTCGAAGGGAGTCATACCATCAAGCTGTTTGTGAGGCACCCTATTCTAAATATAGGCTGCATAGTTGATAGCTTCGGCCCAGTACTTTGGTGACAAATTTTTGGCCTCCATCATGCATGTTTCCATCTCCTTCAGTGATCTGTTCTTCCTCTCAGCAACACCATTTTGCTGTGGCGTGTAGGGGATAGAATGCTGCATCTAAATACCTGCATCTGCACAATAGTTAATAAACTCAGACTTGACATAATCACCACCATTGTCGGATCTGAGGACCTTGAGTTTCCTTCCACACTGGTTTTCAACCAAAGCCTTAAAGACTTTGAATAGGCCAAAAACTTCAGACTTGTGTTTCATGAAGTGAACCCAACAATAGCTGGAAAAATCATCAATAAAGGTCAATGCATATTTGGCCTGAATCATGGACATATGAGGGAATTGGCCAGCAACATCACTGTGAATCAGCTCGAGAGGTGCAGAGGTTCTCTCATGACTAGCTTTCTCAAATTTGTGCTCTGGGTGTTTTCCTAGGATATAGCCTTGGCATACTCCTTTGGAAAATTTTATCTTGGGCAGCACTATGACCATTTCTTTCTCACTAAGATTATACAGATACTTGTAATTTAGATGGCCAAATCTTTCATGCCACAGCTTGTTGGCTTCATTAGCATGAATGAGAAGAGCAGAGAGGTTTGAGTAAGGTAGGAAGTGTGAGAACATGTATACCTTTTGAGCATGATTCACAACTCCTTTTGCAATGACTCTACTATTTGAAATCTCTGTGATCTCAACTTCATCAGGGGAGAATATGACCTTCTTAGGAGACCTAGTGTGGGTCATCTGGTACACTGACAGGAGTTTGGAGGCAAGACCAGGGACATACATCACATTTCTAAACTTACCATGATCAAGATCTATCCTTCCTTTGCCTTTACTTTCAGTGAGAGAGTCATCTCCCAGTACAATAGATGGTCCTTTCGACATATCCAGTGAGGAGAAGGCCTCCTTAGTCGAAACCATGTGTCTTGAAGCTCCAGAATCAATGATAAAACTGGGTGAGCTTGATGTGCTAGCAACCAATGCATGAACTCTCTCTCTGTCATCTGAACTTGATCTTCCTTCTCTCTTCTTTGATATTTCTGGAAGGGAGATGCCATTATTCTCCAGGAGTTGGGTCAGCATATCAATCTGATTTTTCATACAAGAGCTTTCAGTGTGATTTCCCTTCGAACAGTAAGAGCACTTGTTCATTTCACCTTTGTTTTTCTTCTTCTGGGTATTTTTCTTCGGACCTTGTTGATCCTCTGGAGACTGCTTCTTGTCTCTCCTTTGCTCAGGTGGCTTTTTAGCTTTCTTTTTTCTTTTTGAATCCACCCTCGAATCTCCAGCAATAAAATATTTATCTTTGGATGGTTTGATGGTGCCCATCATCACCAGCTTGTCTTGTTCTTGTGTGAGAGATTCCATGAAATCTGCAAGGCTAGGCATCTTCCAGGTTCGACCTGTGAGTTTTGTGGCATAGAAGGTCGAAACAAAAACTGAGTAGTCAGGTCCTAGCTTCGAGAGGATGGCCAATACAAGCTGATCATCTTTATTTTCGATACCACACTGCTTCAGCTGCAAAACTAGTGCTTTGAACTTGGAGAAATATAGCTGCAGGGATTCAAAGCTACTGGGACTTAGAGAAATCAGATCATTTTCGATCTAATGTCCCCTCATCTCATCTGTCTTTCCAAAAATATCAGAAATATTCTCCCATACTTGATCCGGTGAAGTTAATCCATCGAGATGGAAAAGGAGGTCTCAGGAAATACTGAGACATAGGAGGCCATAGGCCTCATCTCTCCGATTGTGCCATTTGATCTTCTCTGTAGCAGCATTGGGATCTGCTTCTATAGCCATAGTCACCCTGTAGAGGCCTTTCTCTCTCAACAATATCTCCATCTCTGCTTTCCATTCAAAACAGTTGAAGGGAGTCAAGATAGTTTTCTGTGAATCCATAGCTTTAGAAAATCTGTCCCGACTGTCAGTAGAAGGCTCCCAATCTTGATATCAAACCTACAAAACAATTTTTGAAGGAGAGTAACAACCTACAATGGCTCTGATACCATGTAGAAATTCATGCCAGCAATAGATTAATTTTACCCACAACAATTATCAATTGATCATGCAAAATTGCTAACAAGAGAGACTGAATATGGAGCTGTAACACAAAATTATATTAACTGAGTGTACAATAGCCAACCCTATAATATCATAGGCTTCTAAATAAATAGAATACATGAAGAAATTGAATTCATGAGGAAGCATCCAAATCTAGCATAAATCAGGCTTACCAAAAATAAGCAAATCCCCCATAGGTGTTAAAGCTGGATCCCAAATCTGTCATGGAGCTCACGAATTGGAAAAAGGCATAGGAAAGATAAAGAGTGGTGGAATGGCAGATCATACATGCTTTTTCATGGAGAAAAGAGAGGAGGATGAGTAGGACAAAAAACAAGTTCACGTCACCTAGTCTAACTTTCCCATGTGCCTTAAAACACTGAAAAAGCAGGCAATAAAGCAGAAAAAGCAGATAGGCACCTAGGAGGCCAGGAATAAAGTAGATTTGATTCCTAAGGCTTTCCCAAGCGCTACATGAGTCAGATACGGCAAGTTTGACCTCTATGGATAGGCAATTAGCAACTTGCACAAGGTGGGACACATGAACTAGGAAAATAAGACAAAAAATAAATGAATTAATGTCTAGGTGGGTAAACTATGGGTTGATTATTCTAACACTTAGTACTATACACTACATTCAAAAGAAAGAGTTATTCTAGGGTGTAAATACTATTTACTTTCATTTACAAAATAATGATTTACAAACTAGCTTCTTATCCACTAGTGTTTTCATGAACTAGTTCTAACAACATAGACATGCATCGTTTATGGTTATAAAATGAAATGGTTATTAGTGGTACTATCAACTCATGTTCAACAACTTTTACTATACTATTGATCTCTTCATAACATGTTTTACTAAGAAGGATTATAAGATCTCTATAAACAAGGATATCGATGCAATATATGTTTTGGTTCATTACCAACGAAGATTCCAAGATTTACCAATACCATATAAACCTCGTTCTTTATCATAGCTTTATTTTATGATTTATCAATGAAATGGTACATTTTGACTTTGTAGATTACATTATCATTATAGTCATTGTTTAAATTATTGACAGTAATTTGTTGTCCCGATAATTACAATGGAAACTATATCATTTGACCCATTTTGGACTGAATAATTTAGTGGACACGTGGAACACTCAGCACCGTGCATTGGATAACTTAAAATCTCACCATGCAACCATACTTCTGATTTTTCATTGAGGGTTTTGGTCTCTTCACTGTCTGGTTTACAGCATCCATGAGGGCTTGCTTGTGCTCATCTCCAACTCCATTGTCTCTGTGTAGAAAGGTGTTTCCACTCTAGTGTGTGGTTTTCGAGACTCACAACTCGCATTTGGTTTTTCCTTTTGCATGAAATACTTTGTTGTGCATGTAGTTGTTCTCTATCAGTAGTTTTTAGTGTTGTTTCCTTTTGTGGCCATTGCTAAAGATTACTCCTGCTCTAGTCGTTGGTGTGGATGTATTGTGAGCCCCGTCGCCTTTGTCACTAGTGAGCACAAGGGTTGTGTTGCTTGTGGTGTGCGCTCAAATCCTCCTCGGATCCCGAATCTTTCACCTTCAGGTAAAGAGTTTATTTTGATAATTGTTATAAATTTTTAGTTACAGTTTTATTTATAGAATAATCAGTTTCTAACTATAACCTCGGGTTTGCTTGCAGGTTGCAGTTTTCTCTTACGCTTGGAAGAACTCTCTCCATGTTTGGATATACAGCAAGACCTACGGGTAAGCCCCGGTTACAATGTGGAAACTCTATTCTTGTACAGATTAGGGAAAAAGAGTTTTAGTTGGATAAGAAATACGACCTCAGTTCCTTCGGTGTTAAAAATGCTTAGCTCAGTTGTTATTTAGTATTTTTTTTTGGTTGTTGAAAACCGTTTCCTGTAGTAGGGTGATTCCGGCTTTGATGCCGTGACTTGTCACTATTATATACTTATTGACAGGTTTACATCCTTATGGCTAAGTAATGATAAACTCTATTTATTAATATGTGGAGGTTCTCCTCTCTCCATGGTTTTAATGGTTCTATGTTTCGAATAATTTAATAAAATATACATTGTTTTATAAAAGTTATTATAGTAATGAATTTTTATAGGTTGATTTTTAGTTTCACCTTTCGAACCCTCACCAAGATACTGGGTACACTAGCCCTGAGATGGGTGAAGCAAATTTGTTATGTCTTAAGCCTTTCCGCCTGACATAGTAATACATTTGGTTGAAAAAGGATTTTAAAGTTCGAGATCTATCTCGTTTATACATTAGTTTTATAACGTGTAAATTATGACTCTATGTAATTTGAGTCTTCCCTTCCTCGACTGTTAATAATGGTAATTATTCGTCTTCATATTTTTCTTGTAAATAAATAAAGATAATGTGAAGACTGTAAATTCAGTCGTAAGATAATTTTTTATATGTTTATGCTTTTTAGTTGGGATAGAATATTAGGGTTTACTGTAAAGGGACCCTTATGTAAATATATTCTTAAAATTTCTTAATTATGCGTTGGTTTCTGTTACTTCTTTGTCGTTGTTATAATAGTATTGGAATTATTTATTTTGTTAAAATGTTTTTTTTTTCTTTTAAATAAAAGGCTTATCAAAATGCTATATGTTCTTGATATAAGACTATACCCAGTCTAGTACATACTTCAGTATTCTTAGTTTAATTAGCTTATTCTGTTTTAAAAAATTCTTTTATAAAAAGAAAGAAAATAGCACTAGGGTTTAGACCCTCACGTGAAACTTAGACATATTTAGAGCTTGTTTGGAAAATAATTATTCTTAGAATAGGTAAATTCTTAGCTTCATTCTATTTACTGTTTACACTTAAATTTTCATTTGTTTATTGCTGTATTAATTATTAAAGATTCAGAGTTATGTAATATTTAAAAACATTAACTCTAAACTTTGATTATTTCTTCATTAATAGTATTTGTAACATAATCCTATTCTAGTATATGTAAAATAATATGTTTTAAGATAAAAGATATAAGTGTGGTTAAACCCTTGTTTTAGATACTTACTTTAGCTCATATAATTTTTATTGTATTAGTACAAACCTTTACTATAACTCTATTGTAATACTACTATTTCTTTTCCAATATTTTTACATAGATAAGCTTGTTAAAACAATAAACATAAATACTCATAACACTGTTCCTTTTAATAATTACTTACATATAGGAATAAGTTACTCTACTATCTACAAAATGCAGAAATCTATCTATTATATTCGGTCTCTTATCATTTTCTTTCATCTACTTAAGATATTCTAACTGTGCTGGAGTACGGCCTGGTTTTCCAGGTGTGGAAAAACACAGTCTAGAAATTATTTCCATTCTAACACATTACTTTTCTAAATCAAATACATTTCTTCAATCATTTAAAGAGACTACTAGATTCTAACATTTTACAAACTGAATATTTAACATTCATATAAAAGTCAGACTCGGATTTATTTATCTAACATAGTAAAACAAAATAATCTAGAACCTGTTTAGGACAGATGACAACATCATTAGGAGGTCGTTCCTCCCTACCAATCTCTTGGAGAGCGCTCAAAAAACGCTTCCTCAGGACCCCCGATCCTGTTCCTGGTCTTCTTGGCTTAGAACTGGTGGAGAATGCAAATAGTAGACTAGTCCAATATCTCAGTAAAACAGTTTTTTCTTAGCAGTAAGATTATTCAGCTTAAAATATGCACTAGATCAATCAGCAGTATCCCCTCAAAACTTTCCACAATTCCCTTCCATTGAATTTATTTGAAGTACATTCATTCACCTGAATGATCACATCTCTAGAATGAGTAGCCCGAGCTCTCTTCAATGGGATTTTTTATAAATATTACCTAGGTCTTTTGGTTTAGTTTTCATTAATTGAGCCACCTGCTCTAATTCAACTTTCTTGGGGAATCATGACCCCAAATGTAGGGAGGTTGCCACCTGCAACAGTTGGAAGTGGTTTGAGGATGCTGCCACATGTAAGTTTTCTCTCCACCCAGTCTCCTCCACCAATTTGACTAGTAAAGACTCTTTTAATAGCTCTCCTAATCTGTTGTCTCCTCCTTTATTTATTTATAAATAAAATATTCAGAATTAAATTAAATATCCTTGACTCTGCTTAGGCATCAATTACAACTTACCATAAAATTTAACATATTGTCCTCCAAAAACATCAAAAAATATAAAATTATTTTTGCAAAATTGGGGCATGTGATAAAGTCCTCGTGTTATTGTGCCAAAATGTGTGCACTAGGCCCTCCACTGCTTGGACTAACTCCATGTCTTTGCGGGGAAACCTACTGCTAAATGCCCATAATGTTTCTATTTGTCCCTCTACATCAAAGTTGTCTCTTCTTACTGAATATGTTTTAAGTGTCGTTGGATGTAAAGGCAAAATTTGTGATGTGGATTTAAGTAAACAACATTGTCTTATGGATATACATACCATTGGTTCAACCAATACACGATGAGCCACATTACAGTCCTTTGAACAAGTTTTTTTACCAATCGATGTGAATGCTGCAACAAGAGATTTAAAAATGTGATTACTTGATTCGATATTCTTCATTGTTCTTATGCCTAAATTTCTTCTAACAATTTCCATATTTCTAGATTTAAGCAAAGCTAAAAACAATTGGCATTTACCAGCTTTGGATTTGTTATCAAAATATTGTTTCATTATTTGAGAACAATGATGAAGGATAGTGCATTTAGCCACCTTACCTTCCATGGATGTCAATTCACTCTCATCCACTTGTATGTGTTTAGGAGTTCTCTTTCATTTTGATGCAAAATTTCTTGCCGTTTGAAATGTTGGAGTGACGTTTACATCCACTACAGGCTGAAAACTTCGATTAGGAGATTGAATCATCGGCCATGGTTGTTGCTGAGTCACCTTTTCATCGGGAGTAACATAATTATTGAACTCTTCACAATATTTTCCATTTACTAGTGGATCAATAATATCATCTCCCCTATAACTAGGTTCCTTTAATGTTGCATTATCTCCCTCAGCCTCTACATTAGGTATCTGTTGAGGGGGTAATGAGAACAATTTTCTCAACTAATGTATGAGAACAATTTCTTGAATATTCCCTCTATTTTTATTTTTTATTTTCAGCTTCTTCTGGTGTAAGTGCCTTCCTCGCTTACTTATAACCTCTATTACGTATATTCCCCATTTAAATCCACCTAAAATTGTACAAAACCTATGGATTTATGTAAGCAATGAATAAAATACAGGTTGAACAGTTCTCTAAGCGCAGGTTCAGAAGAATTATGTATTTTTCTATAGTAAACCTAGCCCATAGCATGTAACCCAACATTTTTTATATAACACATATCGCATATGCGATATAATGCATGTCAGTTTTATCACATATGCAATATGGATACAATGTTTTTTATTAAACGGACAGTTTTTATTATGTGATATCCAAATCACATATGTGATATATTGCATATGCGATTTAGTACATATGCGATATATCGCATATGCGATTTAGTGCATATCAAAGCTGATTCAATTACGAAAGCTGAATAAGTTACCCGTCTTTTGAATTTTGAATTCATCTCCAAATACTTTAGGGAAGTACCCCTAATTCTCACCTAAAGTCATAGGTTCCAGGTTTTTCCAATATTATGTGGCATCCAAAGTGTCTTTAGAGGAGTCTATGCTTGTGCGTCATCCCTATTCTACATTCAATAAACAAATTCTACATTCAATAAACAATAAATCTATTCAGTATAAAATCTACTTCCACTACATTATACAGAATCATAATCTTAATTTTCCATCGAATACTTTAAATAAAATTGTGAAAACTCAAGATTGGATCCAACAACAAATAAAATTATTTCACACAATTACAAAGTTTTTGAAGATAAAAAAATATTATTATAGACAATATGGGGAAATCTAGGATATTATTATGTACACAATATAAGAATACCAATAACATTATTATACACAATATACCAATATCTATAAATGTTACCGAATATTTTACAATATAAATTTCAATGTATTTTCAAGCTTCACAAGTTATATGTGGCTTCATTTCTTTGAAGAGGTGCATTCTACAACCCAATAGGGGTGATATGTATAACTCCTTTTGCGCTCATCATAGAACTCACACATGTCCTTTAAGATTATAAAAAATAACATGCTGGCTCAAATTAAATTTCAAATATTCAGAGTTGGATATATTGGATATATATGAAACTAAAAAAATTAGATAAATAAAATTCATAAACATTTCAATACATAGTTCCTCAACATTTCACTCTAAATACGGGTTTGCAGAAAATATTTGATCCCGCTTGGTGCTTTCACTATAAAAGGGGTTTGCAGATCCAAATATTTTTTCCCTTTTAGTTCTTAGTATATCCTCTTTTAATATGGATCCATGTTGGTATGGATACAAACCAAATTTCCAAAAATTCTATCCCTTTTTCCATTTTCCCCAAAGCTCTCTTTGATGCCTAGGGGATATATCCTTGTCATGTATACATGTTTATCTTAGATGATTATAAATGGTAGTTAATGCTTCATATCTAACATCAAAAAATAAATAAAAAACAAAATTCATAATTTATAGCCACCCATAATAAAAGTACATAGCCATAACATACATGCCAAAATGAAACAAGTACATATCATTATTTGCTACCATCATCTTAATTAGATTCCTAGCATGGAATGATAACATTGTTTTTCTCAAAAAGGTATTTAGATATCAAATTATTTCTTATTCCAAAAAACCAATCCCTATCCAACACATCCTCCATTTGTTTAGGTTCGATACATATTGTCCCCCTATCATGATCTTACTTTATATTATCCTTGTCGAAAGCATACAATAATTTTATCCTAAAAATAATACATTGGAAACATCAGAAGTCCAGTTTCATAATATATTGTTTCTTTCTAACATAACCTAGCTTCCCCTCTATTATGTTCTGATAATGATGGGTAGCACAACTAGATCAGTCAAACTCAGCCTCCACTCCACAGTGAAATGTGACACATCCATCATCGATTATTCAGGGTGGGAAAGTTATGTACATATGCCAACATGGATGGAAACAATGCACCCAAAAAATATAAAGGGTGGATGTTATGATATGCTTAGTAATCTTAGAATTAATAAAAACATAATATATCTTATAATTCAAACGTGAATTATTAATTTAGCAATGCACGTATATAAATTACTATGAACTTGTCACACCCAATACCCCTTTTCTGTGCATCGTCTAACCATGCATGTAATGAACACATGAGCCATATTTATCTTTGATATGGTCAACCACCCAACTATTGAGATAGATCATTGGAATACTTTCTATTAAATGATTAACATAATGGATGCTTCTACCATTAAACCTACACTCTAGAAAAGGAAGCATGTAATTGACATGCATACCCTTAGAAGTTTCATATGGTCATATAATTACAACCTCGAAAATTTCTCTTGTAATCAATGTAACATCCTTTTCAAAAGAAAAATCATCTTTCTTCAAAAGCCATGGGACATCGCTTTCTTTAAAATAATAAGAGGCTCCAACCTTTCATCTATTTTTTTTTCTTGGCCAATGTTTCTTTTTAGTATTTGAAGAAAAAATATCTCTCCTAACAACCAATGTGTAATTTTATTTTAATAGTATGTGTCTCCATAAACAATTTTAATCTCATTCTTTAGTTTATACATGTGATCTAGTACATTGCCAATTTTAATATGCTCTCAATATTGAATATCATAAACACATATTTCCTTTTCATTGCAATTGGAATTTTCTCAACATAAATGACAAAAAAATTGGGATCATTCAATATATGATCACCCTTTGAATCAGAAAATTCTCCCATTTCCTTCACTTTTTCTCTGTCATATAACCTAAACCACTGTGTCACTGTCATTATTTCAAGTCTCTATGTTTTCTTTAGTTTACTATTGAATTAAGATGATTCTCTTCTATAAGGGTGTTCTTCTTCAAGGACCATTCTTAAGGAACCATCCATCGGATTTCATAGTTCGTTCGACCACCTATCTTGTATTGAAGTTCCACAACATTTACATCCATTATATCCTTTTGTTAGAAGACATGTGATGTTACCGTATATCGAACATGCCAACACCAAAAGAGGTATTTCACCAAAATGTGTTTTTAAATTAACATTATGAATATAAGAAAATAAATAAGCATGCTTACCAAAATCAAAATCCTATCCTAAGATAATCGTGTATGGTGTATGCACATATGCCATACATCATAAAGGACTCTCCAGCAAGACGGGCCTTAATAAATCATATACATGAATCCCTTCCCTTAATATGTTGAATTGATTTCATATCAATGGTTAGAGTAGACATGAATATTATTCATTTGTCCTCTACAAGGAATTATAAGATCCAAAATAAGATGTCTAGTCTCCAAAGACAACCATTGAGGGATATTGTTATTGATCATCACCACTAGCAAAATAAAATAATAAGTTGTTTGGAAGGAATATAGGTTAATTCCATCCATGGTTATGCTCAATTTAAGGCTTCATACTTCATGCTAAATTTATCTAGGTATGTATCCTCTATGTATCTCGTGACTATTTAATCTGTATGTGTCCACATAAATCCTAGTTGATTTTTGTGTGAAGCATGGAAAATTCTTTGTAATGGAAAATTCTTTAAATCCTTAAGATTATAATAATGAGACTAAATATATTATGAGGTGGATCATGTTCCCTACCATATTTTTATATATGGTACATTTCATTCCCACATTTAGGATATATATCGTTTTCCTTATGTGTGTACCTGTATAAAATAAAATCATTTATATGAGAATAATATGATACGTAATAAACAAACAACTCTTTCAATAGCTTCTTTTCCTCTTAGCATTTGCATGACATGACACTATCACTTGAAAGTTACTTTTCTTTAAATCTTCTGCAATTAGTGGGAAATATAAATGTACATTGTCATTAAGAATGCAACAAATCTCCTTTCATTACTAATTTAATGGGTAATTGAAGGTTACTTACCTCGTTAGTGTAGAGAAACAGACATTGACATCCCAGACATTGCTTTCAATTTGTACAACAACATTGTTGCTTCTACTTGGGTAGAACTCTATCCAAGTCCCAAAAGCATTGAGGTGGAAGCATATTTCAAGAAAGGCATGAACAATGTTAGCATCGTTCCCAAGCTCATATTGTTCCATTGAATTTGAAAACAGTACCTCCATGGAATGGGTATCTCATGGTAAATCATCTATACTGACCTTTATATCATTTATTTGATTACCAACCCATGAAGAACTAGTGTTTCTATCGATTTTATAAATTAGTGACTCACGGCGTAGTGGAAATTTAATAGATGGTTTATTTATCCATCCTTTGTATGCTTCATCTACAATATCTACTCGTTTTGTAACCCTTTATAACTTTTACATCATATTCGGATGGAATAATAGATGGTAGATAGGTTGATCATCATTCAAATGGTGGTTACAAAAATTCTGAACATTAAATTGATGGTATTAGTAAATACATTGCATTTACTATGTTGAAACATTGTTCCAAACATTTATTATAGACGTGATTTTTTTTTCAAATTATACATATGCTGCATCAATCACTTTATAAAACAAATGTGGAATTAAGACATATATTAACATTAATTCCATTTAAAATATAAAATCACAATTACTCATTGATATTTTTCTTAGAGCCGAAGGGGACATTTAAAGGTAGTCCCAATGCAAGCCAACTTTTATGAGAATTTAGTGGTTTATGAAAGTTATAGTTTATTAACAAGTTGTCATTAAGAGAAAAACTATGTATTGCATGCACAACAACAAATATAAATTCCTTCTTTTTCATACATAACTCTTTGTCATTGGATTGTTCGTCAAATGAATAGTTTGCAATGAACAATGAGCACCTACAACTATTTATGTACACTACAACATTTCCCACGATTTTGTGCATGACCATCGATATATAGCATGTTCTTCTTGTTAAAGTTTCCCAAAGAATAATAATTCATTCACATACTATACAGGGAGATACTATGTTTGTATTTAACAATATTGAAGTAATTATAAATGTTGAAGTTTGTAGTGAATATATATGCTTATATGTTTGCTTTTGTCTAGCACATGGAAGTATCCTCAAATTGCAAGTCTCTTTGTAAAAATGACTTTTATAATACTTTATGTAAACGGTGAATTAGCCCATGCTATCTCTGTAATGTCCCCAAAAATTGAAAATAAAAATAAAAATTAGTAGGCTAGTAAAATTACCTATGGGGAACATTATTTAACTTCTGGAATATACGTACATTAAATGTACAATTGTTTTCGTCGTAAGTTGTTCTTACATTTTACTATCTTGATCTTAGTTAGGATTCTTACTGTATTTTACTTTCGAATTCATGGTGCTGATTACTAAATGTTTCTTATGGTTGTACTTTTATGTATAGGTGTTATTCACTTGTTTATATACTTGCTCATTTCTGCGTAAGTTTACAGATTATTTGTAAAGTCCTCACTTAACTTTGTTTTTGGATACAAAGTGGGCGGAGTAGCGGGACTCATTCTCCCATGATGGTCTGAGAGGTAAAATGTTTACTTCTTTGCAGGCTTACTTAGTTCATTTGGAACTAAGGCACCTCGTTCATCTTACTTGTAGTTTTACCTTGTGATGATAAACTGGATTACTTAAAACTGAATCTTGCTCATTAAAGCCGTGTTGTTTATCATTAGGTAATTATTGATCAATTATTCTTATCCTATCCTATTTCCCTTTCATGTTTATTTTAATCTAAGTCTTAACATATATTCTATTTCTATTTGTAGTTTATAATATTGGTTTAAAGAACAGGCCTTTGATTTTATAAATGTTAACTATTACCATGGAATATTTCATATGCCATGGTTCTTAAGCTTAAATATTAGGGCATGGTAAACAAGGTTTGAATCTTAAACCTATTGTTCATGATGCATAACATATATTATACTTGGTTTTAAGTATGGGTTGGTGCGTTATAATAAAAGGACTGTCATTATACCATACCTTTAATGATACCTTGTGAACAAGCTTGGAGTGGCGAATTATAACAAAAGGTTTGAATCTTTAAGTGATAGGGTTTAAGGCATCGCATGGAATGGAGACCAATATTAAAAAATCATATGCAAACTATAGGAATGTGGTTTCTAGTTTCATAATGGACACCAGGAAGGCGCGATTAATGATCCTTTGGGATCGTGGTAGACCCAACATAGGGTTTGGCTTCCACGATGGCTTGTCATTTCATTTTGGTTGTTTGGGGTTTGGTCTTGGATTTGTGCAGGGGAAAATGGAGCTGATTGCTGGATTTAATGAAGGCATGCTTCGTTGGTTTCGTGATAGCATTTGGTGTTTATCTAATTGCTTGTAATCAGTCCTTACTTCTCATCCCTTGTATTTTTTAACGGTTTGCAGGTGCCAGGGTTGGAGAAGAGAAGCATGGCTCAAGCTTCGTCGTTGGTTCGTAGGTGATGCCAAGGTGTAAGGTAAGCCTTCCAAAAAATCCTACGCTTATTATCTCTTGACCTGAAAGAGTTTCGTCCTTGTCATTTGGTTTGGGGTTTCTCTGTGGGGTTTTTGATGCGCCCTCGGGCCTGTGTTAACATAATTGGGTTTTTATATTTATTAAGGATTTTAAGCCATGGAAGGAATATTAGTTCCCTTACAAGATCTGTGTAAATATCTATGTTATTATAATTTGTAAATCGAATTAGGTCTTTAAGCCATGGCCTATAGCATTGCTTGAAATGGTGCCATAGCCCTTGGCACAACTGTGTAAATTTTGAGTATGGAGTTGGGTTTACTGTGTATATAATTATATACTGTGTTTACGAATTCAAAATATTTATTAGATTTACTATGTGTATTAATCCTCCCTATGTTTTGTATCATTGTGTTGTTTTGATTTAGAACTGGGGGTTATATGAGGCATTCGCCTTCTTAGATGGTTTGTGTATAATGATTGCATTTTATTTAAAACTTGGTTGCATTATTTGAAAACGTATGACTTGGGACACACCGTAGATGGCTTAGGTGTTTGCCATGGAATATGTAAAATCGTAGTCTATTTGGATTCACTTTATGGTTATTACTTAATGTAATGTGGAAACAAAAGAGATGTGGGTGCCACCTTGGAGGGCTTTCGTTACTGTAGGTGAAATCGTTGACAATGCTCATTTGTTGTTTATATATACTATGTATTTTATTTATAATCCGTGGCTTATGTAAATGCTGCGCATAGCTTAATGAGGGTATTACGACCTCTTATGTAATGATTTATTACTTTGATTGATTAACTTGTGTGTTTAATTAATTTTTCTGAGGTCATGATTACAGCGCATCGACAGAGCTTGAGTCTTATGACTTAGTTATAGCGTAAATGTTTGTTATTAAAAGTGTTGATGTAATTGTAACTTCGTAATGTATTCCTTATCTATTGTAACCCGATGTTTATTACGGGATGTATTGTAATGTATTTGAGTCATGTCATGACCCGATGTTCCGATTGGGAAGTTTCTATAATGAGAAAGTCATGTCAAGTCATTGTGGGTAACCCTCATATTGGTCAAGGGTTAAAGTCCCCATAGTTGTGGGGCCCTTGGGTTATTAGACTATCCTAGTGAATTCGACCCTAGGTGAGTCATTGTAAGTCAAGGAAATAGTCCCCACCATTGTGTTACCCTCCTATTGGTCGGAGGAGGCAAATTCGCCAGAAGTGCTGAGGCACTAGGGTTATTAGACACTCCTAGAGATGTCGGCTCTAGTAAGTAATTGTTAAGTAAGGCCGACATGTTGGAGTGAAATTCAAGTGAATGGAAGAATATAAATAGAGAGTGAGAGTCTCTCTATTTATCACTTGCAACATATCACTCACTCACTTAAGTGTGGCACCTAAGTGAGGAAGGAAATACACTGGGACTAGACAAGAAGAAGACTACTGCTGTCGGGAGTGCATCTTGTTGTTTTCTGGTTTTACCATTTTGTGCTAATTCTATCTTTGAGGAAGTTGCGAGGTTTTCTCCTTTATGGTTTCCCCAAGGAAAACTCTTTGTGTCTCTTGTCTCTTGTGATGTGCTTATTTTTTATTGCTGTGCTTGTTATTCTCTCAGTGAAAAGATCCTAAGATCATAATGCTAGCTTATATGATGAAAAACTAACATGGTATTAGAGCTAACCTGAGAAGAAGACATTATGCAGCTGCAGAATCTAGGGCTTCTCATTTTTTGGGTCTCTCTCCACAATCTATCAGCAAAAGTATGCTAGGCTGAATCTCCATTGAAGGGCGCATCTTTCTGTCGAAGCGGAATTTGATTCCGAGCATTTTCAGTTTTCGGTGCGGAAATTAGGGATTTGTACAGAAGAGGAATTTTTGAGTGAGACTAGCATAGGATTTTTATCCTCATCAAAACCGAAGTTTAGAGACCTATATCAAGAAATTTGGTTGGGTGAAACTTTGGGAAAGTCAAACCCTAGTTTGACCCCAAGCTTGAAAAACCCTAAATACTAAAACTGATACGTTTTGGTACAGTCACTATATTCCAAGGTTGATGATGTCTCAGAAGATAAAATTTTTAGGGGCCGAAGATAAAATCCAAACGAACACTATGTCCAAAAATCAGCCTCATATTCACTATATTCTGCAAGATATGATCCCTCCAAGTTAGGGTTCTATCCTCTTCCAGAATTCATCCTTAAACAGGACACCTGAGGAGAATTGCAATATATTGGGATACAAAGGTCCAAATGGAATTCCTAAATATTTTACAGAAAGGGCACAGAATTTAATTTCGGTGGTCCAAATATTAGACTCAAAAGATGAACTAGTGACACGGTGGATGCCGTACAACTTTGTTGTTCTGAACAGTCCTGTAACAGGTAACCTTGGGAAAAGGATCATAAATCCCAAATGGTGAAACCAATTCTGATGAAACCTATGGTGTTTGATCAGAGACATGTGATTTTACTACAAAACAATATTTCAGACATATAGGAGCATAAATTTTAGATATATCATAGAAACAGTAACAGACATTTCTACAGAAGAAATTGAAAAATTAGGGCTTCCTGTTTCGGGAGCTTCCCTCCACTGTTTTCAGAAAAGAAGTACATTCGACAGCTCCATTTGAAGAGATCTATCTGTCTATCTAATAAAATCTGAAAGATTCCAAGTTCTGAAAATTAGAGTTTCTATGACAAACCCTAGATCAGCCAGGTCTGGAACCAGGACGATCACCTCAAATCGGTAAGATCTAATCCTTTGCTATTTTCATTTGAGGTTCTCATTTATAAGTGATCTATCACATCAGTTTGATGAAAATATTGGTGAAGTTCACAACCTCCAAGAATAGAAGTATTTGATCTCTCTGAATAAAATGGATTAGACACGTACATGAGTATAGAGGTTCCAGTTCTAGAGGGAGATAAGGCTAAATGCCTTACACAAGAAGAACTTGGTCAAGGCCAAGAAGATCATTGATGATTCAGTCATGAATCAATTTGTATTACAAGTGTCTCCCCAAAGACACCAAAGATGTTTTTATTCCTTGACCAAGCTATTTGAAGGAAAGAACAGAAATCAGAATATGACCTTAAGAAACCAGTTGAAGAATGTGAAGATCCAGAATGCAGAGACCATATAGTCATAAGAGTCTCTCAAATCAAAGAGCAACTTGAAGCAGTAAAAGAAGAAGTGAAGAATGCAGAAGTGGTGATGGCCATTTTGAATGGCCTCCCAGGATCATGGGATTCATTCATTCAAGGAATGTGTTCCAGAAGGAAGTGATTACTTTCATTAGACTCTAGGAAGAGAACTCACAAGAAGAAGAAGCTCAAGAAGAGAAGGTGGGAGCAACTGAAGATCAAGCTCTTACCATCCAAAGAAGATCCCTCAAGCAATGAGGAAAATGAAGAACTCAACTCTTGAAGAACTTCTTATCCACCTTAGCGTTTATAAGAAACGATGATATTATGAATGAAGAAGACGATGAAGCTGAAGACTCAAGAAGGAGTATACCCATGAAACAAATAAAGATAAGTATTCAATTGTCATTTCATTGTTTTGTTATGCATCTGTTTATATTCAGTTATTGTATTATGCATGATAGGATGTTTGCATTAACGACAGTATACTACTAATATGCATGTGATGGGTAAGTAGCTCATGGTGCTATACAACTCTCCATTGCTACTTATCTAGAATGAAACCTCTTTGCTGACATATTGGATTAGTGCACAATATCAATGTTGTCCTGGTAGAGATGGAAGGCATCTAGAAAGTTTCAGTAAGATATAGGTGAATGTTGTATTGGCTAAAGTAGTTGCATGATCATATATTTATGCATAAGTGTTTGCCAGTATAAATATTCCTTATGAAATGTTTCTAACCATACAATTGCATTTGACTTGTAGGAAAGAATGCATACATAATCACCTACAAGCAAATAAGAATGAAGACTTGTTCCGAAGAACAAGTGAGGACATTTCAAGACAAAGAATAATATGATGAATGCAGTGACATCATTGATGCAGAACCTTCCAGCCATGAATAAGTAACTAAGAAGAAATGGAAGACTAGTTCAAGAAGAATGATGTCAGGGCGTAGTATCTAGACCTGAAGAGAACTTCATAGTTCCATCATGCAGTAGATGGAAACATTGTGGGATACAAAGCAAGATTCGTAGCATGAGGCTTCTCACGAAAATAAGGCATTGTACGAGTTCAGAAGACACCCATGGGATAACACATACATGATGAGCCTGATGAAGATCTAAACCTTTGCTTCAAGGTTGATAAAGGATGAAAAGCTCACCGATGGGTGCGAGATGAAATTTTGAAGAAGTTAAAGAAATATTATCTTAGTATCCAGTGATCCTAGATGGATACTACTTGTCACTCCAGTACATAATGTTTCAATGCATAAAATATGGAAGACAGAGGGAGTATGATGCTCTGCTTCAGAGGGAGTGACTACAGAAGATCCCGAGGTTCGACAGGATGGGCAGATTACTGATGACTCTAGGATTTACTGATAGTAAAGTGGATTCCAACCTTTGGTTCAAGGTTGAAGGTGGAAGATCAGTAATGCTCCTGTTATGTGTCGATGCACTATTTTCTAGGCATGGAGGTGTGGCAGAGTACAGATGGAATCTTCCTTGGACAAGGGAAGTATGCAGTAAAGATCCTGAAGAGGTTTGGGATGATGGACTGCAAAGCTATGGCCACACCTATGGCATCGAACCTGAAGCCATTAAGCGATGCTTCATCAGAGTCGGTTGATGCTACGATGTATCGTCAGATGATTGGTTCCTTGATGTACCTGAGAATAGATATTTTCCTTGCTGTGAACACATTGAGACATGTTCACCTGATGGTTGCAAAGCATGCAGGGGTACAATTGATTATGGACTCAAGTATGATGTGAATCAAAATATTAACCTGGAGGGTTATGTTGATTCATATTAGGCAGGCAATGCCATCGATAGGAAGAACACTTTAGGATATTGCTTCAGTATGGGATCAGGTATGATCTCTTGGTTCAGCAGGAAGCAATCCTGTGTGGCAGTGAGTACAGGTGAAGCAGAGTATGTCGTAGCTTTTCCAGCTAGTTGTGAGGTAGTATGGCTATGGAAGCTACTGTCAGATATATTTGATCTCCAGTTGGATGCTACTTATATACATTGTGACAACCAGAGTTGCATGAAGTTGTCATAAAATCCAGTGTTCCATGACAATTCGAAGCATATCGAGATCAAGTATCACTATATCAGGGATATGGTGCAGAGAGGAGCAATGAAATTTCTGTATGTTGCGACGAAGGAATAGATAGCTGATGTGTTGACGAAGCCATTAGCCAGAGTGAAGTTCGAGTACTCCAGGGAGAAGCTTGGTGTTCTCAAGATCGAGGTTTCCTCCAAGAGAAAGTGATGAGATGCATAGCCATTCTGACATGGTGAGAGGATTGGTTCCTTCCATGGTCAAATGTAAAAGCTGAGCCATTATGTCATGGTAAGAGGATTTAGTTCCTTCCATGTCAGATATGAGTGCTGACTGCCATTCTGGGAATGGAGGCACCTGGTCAGTTACCAGGAACACTTAGTCCGGGACTAAGAGAGCCATTCCGACATGGTGAGAGGATTGGTTCCTTCCATGGTCAGATGTAAGGGATGAGCCATTATGTTCATGGCTAAAGGATTTAGTTCCTTCCATGTCAAATGTGAGTGTTGGCCATTCCGACGAGCAGGTCAGATGTAAGGGAAACTGCCACTCTCAGGTAGAGTGGAGGCACCTGGTCTGTTACCAGGTAGCTTATTCAAGGACTGGGGGCCATTCTGACGAGGGTGTAGGATTCAGTTCCTACCAATTCAGATGTGAGTGCACGCCATTCTGTCGAGTAGGACATATGTAAGGGCAACTTCCACTCTTAGGGAGAGTGGAGGCACCTGGTCCGTTACCAGGTAGCTCAGTCAGGGACTGGGGGCCATTCTGATGAGGGTGTAGGATTCAGTTCCTACCAAGTCAAATGTGAGTGCAAGCCCTTCCATCACTGTGATAGGATGTGTTCTTATCTAGATGGATGTAGGTGCAGATCCATTTCACAGATGGTAGTTGATGTGCCTACCATGCTGGTGAATGTGAGTGCCAGGCCTTTCTGATGTGATTGTAGTTTACTACATGATCATATGTGAGTGCTGGGCGTGCCTTTCTGACGAGCAGGTCAGATGTAAGTGCTGGGCGAAGACCTACCTGGTGGCTAGGAATACAACTAGCATGAAAAAGGGTTGGCTCTGTAGAACTTCCTATGACGAGATAGTACACACATGATGATGACCAGAGATGATCCAGATCGAGCTATGATCCATATTCAGTTATGATGACCCCGAGAGATCCAGATCCAACAGTGATGATCCATATCGAGAGATGATCTAGATCCAGATCCAGATCGAGTGATGATCCAGATTGAGAGATGATCCAGATCCAGTGATGATGAGCCAGATCGAGTGATGATCTAGATCTAGTGACGATGTTCCAGATCGAGTATTATCCAGTGATGATCGAGTATGATTCAGTGACGATGATCTAGATCGAGTGATGATTCAGATCCAAATGAAAGATGACTTGAATATGACGAGGACTTGACGATGACCCAGATGATACAAAGAAGAAGACATGTGCTGATATATATTGTGTCGATAAAATACCTTCCTAGTTAAGATGGAGTGTTGATGTAATTGTAACTTCGGAATCTATATTGTAACCCGATGTTTATTCCGAGATGTATTGTAATGTATTTGAGTCATGTCATGACCCGATGTTCCAATTGGGAAGTTTCTATAATGAGAAATTCATGTCAAGTCATTGTGGGTAACCCTCATGTTGGTCAAGGGTTAAAGTCCCCATAGTTGTGGGGCCCTTGGGTTTTTAGACTATCCTAGTGAAGTTGAGCCTAGGTGAGTCATTGTAAGTGGGGGAAATAGTCCCCAGCATTGTGTTACCCTCCTATTGGTCAGAGGAGGTAAAGTCCCCAGAAGTGGTGGGGTACTAGGGTTATTAGACACTCATAGAGATGTCAGCTCTAGTAAGTAATTGTTAAGTAAGGCCGACATGTTGGCGTGCATTTCAAAAGAACGAAAGAATATAAATAGAGAGTGAGAGTCTCTCTATTTATCACTTGCAACATATCACTCACTCACTTAAGTGTGGTGCCTAAGTGAGGAAGGAAATACACTGGGACTAGACAAGAAGAATACTACTGCTGTCAGGAGTGCATCTTGTTGTTTTCTGGTTTTACCATTTTGTGCTCATTCTATCTTTGAGGAAGTTGCAGGGTTTTCTCCTTTATGGTTTCCCCGAGGAAAACTCTTTGTGTCTCTTGTCTCTTGTGATGTGCTTATGTTTTATTGCTGTGCTTGTTATTCTCTTAGTGAAAAGATCCTAAGATCATAATGCTAGCTTATATGATGAAAAACTAACAAAAAGTATTGAGGTTAATAATAACGTAACCCGCATACAATGTATGTATAGCATGGCCTTCATAAACAAATACCCACATGGTTCAAATCCTGTTCATGGTTGATGTAACGAGTTGTATTTTTATATGGATGTGAACTGGGGCTTGGATGCCCACAAGATTCGATTTCCTTTCCATCCTTGTAATTACTTTGGACTGAATAAAGATTTTGATATGGTTTAGAAAATAAAAATGATTCTTGTGTATGAATTTATATTGGGGTTTTTTATATGTTGGTGTCATGGTTATGTAGAGATTAGAAATGATATTCTACACGATTCGTTCTTGAGACCTTATGAAATTACCAAGTACATTAATTAATGATTATGGTATTATTTTTGTTAATTGTTTTACTATGGCTGCGAGCAATATTTAAATGAGACTATTTAGTTTTTATGGAATAAGCTTTTATTATGTGGATTTATGTTATAAGATTGTGGATTTTAAATAATGAAAATAGACTTGATATTTGGACCAAAGAATGGTCACGATACTCACTCTGTTCGTTGTTTATGATGATTTTAATTTTAATGGAATGTTTTAGCAATTATCTTGTATTTAAATATGTAGACCTTGGAAGGCATTTACTGGTGTATTTATCTTAGGAATAATTATTGTTTGTACTTTAATTGATTAGATTCATAATTCTATTCTGAAGCTATTAATGTATATTTAAAGATAGTATTTTGATTTGTTTTCTTGTTGATGTCTATATATATTTATATATAATATAGTAGTTCAGTTTGTAGACAATATCTTAGGTTATCTAGGTTGTAAGTTTATACTTATAGGTATATATATAACTTACCTCTAAACTAGTTTATGTAATTCTAAAACATGTCTATGATGACAATTGGAATATGGCAGTAGAGTATAAAGGCCAAAGGAGTAGATAAATAATAGATCTGAAAAAACCTAGTTTGTACTTAACCTTGTTCCATTAGTAAAACTAATACATGAATTAAAATTAGGGTCCAAAACCATTGATGAACCTGTGTAGATAAATTAAACTTGTAGAAGTAGACTAATAAATAAACCCTAGATAAACCTGGTATATAAAATCACTTACAGCCTAGGGTTAATATTTTCAAATGAAAACCCTAGCATATTTAAACATAGAAACATATACATTGGTTTAGGAAACACAATGTAATAATTTACCTAACATAGCTAGAATTTATTCTAGGAAAATAGAATAGACAGTCTAGGGATTCATGCTTGTAACTTGAAGCTCTGTTAATGGATGAACCTGCACACTGAAATACCTAGCATTAACAATTCAAGGCAAATATGACCTCTGTTTTTTATGACCAAATAACTTGGGAACTACCACGTTCCACCCAACCATGACCCAGAACCGTTCTTGTTTTTAATCTGGATCCCCCTGAGCTGGACTCCAACATGCAAGTATCTTAGACATCCTAAGGCAGGGTTTCCTATTCGGTATATCAGGTCTAGATCAGTTCTCCTTTTTTCCTTTCAGGAAAATGTTCTCTAAGAATTCTTTCGAGAGAAAAACAGGCATAAAATGACTCCTCCCATTGATAGATCAAAACCCCAAGCCTTTGCTTGGCTTGAGTCTTTATAAACAAACTTTTGAGTCAAAAGGACAATTAAATCAAGAAACTTTGGTTTATTGATTTAACCCTTTTCAATTACTTTGGGTAATTATTACTATTTTAACTTAGGAACTTTCAACTAGTTCCTAATTAGATTTTGTAGGTTTTGGACTATTTATTATATTTACATAGTAAATAAAAATGGATGGAGATTTTCTTTATTTCTTTCATCATTAATATTATAAATATATTTAATTCTTTATACATACCATGTATAAAGTACATAATAATATAACACTTGTTAACATTTGTCTTTGGGAATCATATACCGTGATCCCTAGGCTTAATGACACTTCTTCATTAAGTTCAAGTAGGTAGATGGTTTAGGTATACTCGGCTAGGAAACTCTAAACATCCTTGCACGTTGGATTTCCCTTGTATAACGTGGTAGTTCTTCAGTCCTTGATGAGAATACAGAAATTCAAAATTTCATTTAATCGCTTTTTATAAGTATGACGAGATCAATATTTTTCTCGAGTCGTTTTCGCTCAAAATTTTATTAATTTATTTTCAGTAACCCTTAGTGCTTACCAGAGCTCATACTCAACTCTTTAACAGGGAGTTACAACTTAGTGAACTTCCAAATATTTTTTCTCAACACTAATGCTAGGATGTACTTGTACAATACACCTAGGGATACAATGGCCAAGGATCCGATGCTCCAGAGTGTATGCTCAACATCAACATGAAAGGCTCCAAGGACTATGCCCAACACTTCCAAATACTATCTCTTCATGTGTTCCGGAGCTTTTCTCTAAACACAAATGTAAGTACTCCAGAGATTCTCGCTCAACACAAACATTAATCACCCATGTGCTCTAGAGCTCCTCGCTCAACACAAAACATCTCATCAATCATGTGCTTCAAGGTCCACACCCAACACAACAAGCATATATATATATATATATATCATCAAGCATTGTCTTACGCCCAATATATAAAACAAATCATCATGTTTATAAGCAGTGGGGTCTTCAACCCAATATATCAAAATAAAATATGAAGTAAACACCATACTAAATAAGCACATGCCTTTAAGTATTAGGTCCAAAATTTGGGACATTACAATTTCCCATGTTATTACCATCAAGTGAATGTTATGAAAGAGACTATAGAGAGTTGTAGAAGACAAGCTATTGTCACCATTTGAGATCAATTAAGAGTGATTAGTCACTTATGCAAGAGACATATTTTCTCTTGTAATGATAATTCTCAACCTCAGTTTGAGATTATAAACATTCTCGGAAGAGTCATTTCTTTGTTTTCTGTTTCATCTATGGTGGATGTAGGGTCTACCTATATAGTTTGCATGGAGGATTTAGGGAACATTTCTATGTTTTTTTTTCCATATCTTGATGGTTAATCTGGAGGACTATTATAGTGTTCTTGTAATCAAATCATGTAATAAGAAGAATAAAAAGTGATTGGTGGTCTTCCCCGGTTGTGGTTTACAGAGTAAATGCTTATGCCTATTTTATTTGGTTTCATGTAATGTCCTTCAAAAATCCACCCAAAGAAAAATCTTAGGGGTCCTTATACTATCATTAGGTAGATATACTTCATTACTGACTATCTATTGATGGATTTTGACTATGAGACTATGAGTACTTTTGTAACATACCTCAAATTTAAAAAATATTTTTTTTCTATAACCATATAGCTTCGGACATATTAATAAATTTCCTAACTGTTATGAGAAGATACCAATAAAAGACACCCTATCCATATTTAGAAGTCAAAATCATCTCTCTATATTGATTCTCAGGCTTAGGACCATTGTAACAGCCGTTCCTCCATTAACATATGTAACAAAAATAGTTATTTATGCACTAAACTAACTTTTATGTGTTCCTTCTTCTGTGCAAAACTCAGAAATCAGAAAACCAACAATCGATACCTCCATTTGACCATTTTATGCATTCCTCACTCTACATATTCCTTCCACATCATTGATCCTTTTAGGAACAACCCTGACCATCGATCTTGCTTTGAAGTGGAAATCGGATCTCGAAAACTCCAAGTTCTGTTATCTAAATCCTTGACATTCTACGTTTTGCATTATGCATTGGATTTCTCACTTTTGATCTTTGTAAAAACAACCTTGACTGTTGATATTGCATTGATGCTGAAAGCAAACTTTGAAAACTTTAAGTTCTCTTAATAGTATTTCTGTACTTTTTGCATTCTGTATTTCGCATAGGATATATGCATCGTTAATTCTTGCGGAAACAAACCTGGCCGTCGATATTGTAATGATGTGGAAATCAGACTTTAGAAACTTTAAGTTCCATTAATCTTATTTATGGAATTTCTGCATTTTGTATTCCAAATATAATTTCCACATCGTTGATTCTTGCGGAAACAACCTTAACTGTTGATCTTGTTTTGATGAGGAAATTGGATTTCATAAACTTAACATTTTCCTTGTCTTGGTTCCTATTTCCTGCCTTTCTCCTTCTGCAACTTCTATAAACCGTTGATCTTTTCTGCAGCTTTAATCCTAACCGTTGATTTGATTTCTTTTATGGATCATCGTTTAATTGTGTGGATCAACATTTATCCGTGTGAATTGAAGTTGTTGTGGTTTGACTTGGGGTTTTTGTTTTACTATAAGTTAAACCTAAGATAGAGGTTAAATAAAGTCAGTAACCCTTCTTGACTCCATCTCCTCTATACATTATATTTAAAACTAGTCCACGCTAGGTTAATTATGGGTTCATACTGTGAAATAAGGTTTCCCCCCCTACACAAAGTTTGCATTCATAATATTGAAAAAGATAAAGATCTAACCCATGAATCATCATTAGTAGATCAATCGGCAATCCAAATTCAAAGAGAAGAAGTAAAGAAATATTTACATAAGTTTATATCTTTAAAAAAAACATAGTAGAATATCCGATCAGTTACAACCATAGAGGATGAGTGTTTTGGAATGTAAACGTGGTGAATAATATCCATATTAACGGATGAGGTATATCAGGGGATCCAATCAAGGGTTGTGATCTATTTCACTGGGTGAAATAGCATGGTCAAAAAACATCCTGACGGGAGCGATACTTTATGAAATCTTCCCTATTCCCAATGAATTTTACCGTCAATCTAGATCGGATGGTCATTTGGTCATTCGTTGGTGAACTAGAAAGGGAGTTAAAAGCTGGAGACAGGAGTGAAATCATTTATGAAATCAGATCCACAATAGATTTTAAATCCTCTCTTTCTTGAACGCTTGTGGGACCATTAGCTGGGTGAGGTTAATTTTGAATATCTATTAAGTTTGGAACCCGACTAGAATCTAGTGACAATCAATTTAAATAATGTTATAAAGGATCTTGGAAATTATATCCTGACAAAACAAATTTATGGTGTTCTTATAAGCAACAGAGAAAAATAACAGATCGACACTAGAACAACCTTATCATTTCAATCAACATTCTTCAATTGAGAAACATAATTAATGAAGATTAAGCTGCATTGATAGAGACCGGAAAACACTATTAAAAGTAGGAATAAGGTTTGAAAAAAGAGGATTCCATTCGTAGATACAAACTCATCAATTCTAAATCAATAAAGTGTTGATTCTGAAACCATTAACATATTTACAATAGTCATAATTAATTAATTCTACTCAGAACAAAATAATAATTTCTACAATATTAAAATTATACAAAATAAATAAACTTCAGAGAAACATATATATTTCTTCTACATAAAATGCATACATAATGCCTAGTCGAATTATAATTTCAATTCAACATTTTAAAAATACAACCTACTCTACGACAATCATTCACAAGAAACAGAGTAGGAACCTCGCACCAATGTTGGGAAAACAAAAGTGAAGAAGTTGTTCCTCCCAACCAAATCCTAAAGCAGCCAAATTAATTCCTCTAGAACCCGAGAGCCTATTCCTGAACAAAAAGAGAAAAATATATTAATGCGGCATCTCTTACATTATACAGATATTAATCCCAGTCCAATTCTATCCTCTTGCTACTCATGGACATATTGTTAAATAGCATTTTTCCTAGGAATTGGTCATTTATGAGTGTCCTACTCTTTAGAAACTCAATTAGGAGTGCAAACATGATTTTTGGGGATGATTCCTCCTGCATCTTGATTTCTCACTCAATGGTCTTTTCCACTTGTCATTTTCCTCTTGTGGGCTAGCAAACACTCTTTCAACAACTATATCCACTTTTGTTCCCCTTCAACATATTTTATTAAATAGGGAATTTTTTATTACAAACTGTTTTATTCTTGATCTTCCTGTTAAGAATAATAAAATAGTAATCCAAGTATTTTCCAGTAGAATAACAATTATTAATTCAGGGGGTATTACAACTTTTTTCGTTTAACACCATACATTATGTACACACTTTTTTGTACTTTATAGTTACTTTATTGATATTTAGTCTTAGGAATATCTATACTCCTTTAGTGTGCATATATCTTAACCCCTGGTTATTGTCTATTTCCTCAAGGTATGAGAATGGTTCAATCTTATGGAAAATTAATGCTATGAATAATTTATTTATTTTGACAATACCTGGTAAGGAGTTTGGACCCTCTATGTTCTTGAGCTTACTTATCATGTGGTTGCTAATTATATATTTTAATTATCTTCTGTAGTGTATGCTTTACTCCAAAATTATCTTTGTGTTATGAGTGCATGTTGCTCTAAAACCTTTTTTGTGGATGGTTTATATTAACATTTTGATTATGTATGTGATACACTAAGGGTTCCATATTTTTTTATGGTTGTGATACTTCATACCTAAGATTTTGATCATATGGATAGGATATCCCTTGCATATATAAAATTCCAAGATAGTTATAAAAAGTTAAATAAAAAAAGATTTTTAAGATAGTATAAACCATAACATTAATGTCAACTCTAAAATTTAACCAATATGCAACTATGTTTTAAGTTTTCACAAACCTTAGATATAATTCATCATAGTAGCATATTTTGGTTGTATTGGACTTTCATGTATGGAAATTTGGAGGCAGTTCGAAAATCGTCGAATATTCAGCATAATAGGAATACGGTAAATTTGCCTACATTTCTTGCACACATTATTAGATAAAAATTATTTAATTTTTATTGTTTTATTTTTAATTTTGTGCATAGTCCGTTCAAAATTAGTTTTAGATTTTAAAAGTTGAAAGCTTTAAAACTTATAATATATATTTTGTTTTGTACTTTAATTATAAATATCAAATATTAGTTTTGATTTAATTTAGGTTTATTTTGTAATATAAATTTTAGTACATAGTTAAAATATTAGATTTTAGTTAAGGTAATATTTTTTGGAATATAGTATTAGAAATTTGTTTTATTGTGTGATAAGTTATTTTTTTCATTTTAATTATTTAATATTTTTAGAATCTAATGTATGATGATGGTGGTGGTGGTTAACATTTCATTAGAAGAACCTTTGGTATATAAAAACTAAAGAAACATATTATTTAGTTTGTTTTAAAATTGTATTTCTATGCTCAAAGAGCTTGGAGAAAAGCATCCCAAGATCACTATAATTTTGGCAAGTTAAAAGGCTAGGAAGGTCGGTATTGTAACGAGTATTATGAAATTGAGATCTAATGTTGGTGTACGCAGCACACTTTAAGAGGAAGTGATTTTCATAGTCAATGTTCATATTCTCAGGGAGATGAAAGATCCTTTCCACCCATGGTGTTTTAGGAACTTCCCAATGACCTGTTTCACTATCGAGTTCATAAGACTTCAGTCTTATCTTCGCTATAGTAATTTTTTTCTTTGAACTAGTTAAAACTGAGAGATAATTTTGATCTTCTAGAGTAGGGTTAATGACCTCTTTATAATATATTAATTTTATTTTACCTTGTAAATATTTCTCACACCACATTTTCTCTTTAAGATTAGAAGTACCAATATTTTTAATGTGATTAATATTTTGCAATGCAAAAGTTTCGTCAATCTCCTAATGGTTTAAGTAGGCCTTGGTATCTTCATACCAACCTCATTTGAGCCTTAGGTGATTTTGGATGGAATTTAAAGATAGCTTAGGAAGTCTATGGTCTCCCATGTTATTTATTTTGTGCTTGTATAACAGGAGCGTAGTCATAGTGAGGCTTTCGATAGGGGAATTCCCCACTTCTATAAGGAGAAACAAGTAGGGTGTATTGCTTTTAATTTTGAGGTTATACGTTATAAAATACTTATGGATCTGCTCAATATTCCTCCAGGATTCTCTAGAGATGCTGCAAACCTAGACCACATGCACATATAAGATAACAAGAGTGACTAAAGTTTCAAAGAGGAGCTTCTTTTTATCCCACATCAAAAGGTTTGCTGCTTTACAATTATTTTTGAGACCAAAATAATATTTCCACCCTCCATTAATCCTTTTATCAATGCTATAGTTCTTGTTGATCTTGTGATGAATATCAATTCCTATGTATTTGTAAGAAGACACTTCCCCCAAGTTGTTATTGTTGATACAAAATTAACGTAAGTGTCCTTATTGGATTTGATAATCATAACTTTTGTTTTGTCAGTATTAACACTCATATCCATGGTAGAGAAAAATTCCTTAAGAATTGTTAGCTTATTATAAAGATCAAGTGGACACCTAGCCAAAAGAACAATATAGTCAGCATAAAGAAGAAGTATGCTGACTATTCCAACTAAGATCATGCCAGCACAACATGCTTCCTCTAAACAATCTTTTAGATTATCGATGTAAATTACAAATAAGGTATGTGAGAGGGGGAAAACTTGTTTAAATATGATATTACACTTAATATAATTTGACCACCCCTCGTTTCTCTTAAACATGCCAATGACATTCTCGTATAACCTTATTGCAGAAGCTCTCAACTTGAAAGGAACCTTTAGCTCTTGTAATATGTTCCATAGGTTGTTTCTATGCACCATATCAAAATCCTTCATAAAGTCCACAAAGCAACAAAATATATTGTATTTATCATTACAACATTCCTTCACAATGGTCTTGAGTGTAAAGAGGCGGTCTGTTGTTGAGTGCTACCTTCTAAAACCTGCTTGGCCTTTAGCCTGCTGACCTTCACTTTCAAGCCATATGTTGAGCTTCTTTTCCAAAATAATACCATATAACTTGGATAAGAGAGGGCTAATCATAATTGTTTGATAATTAGAGGCGTTATTTGTTTCTGCACTTTTAAAACTAGGGATAATGAGGCTGTAAGTCCATGTTTTAGGGAACCCTTGTTTGACCACTTGATTGAAAATCTTGTGGATGTGAGGGATGAAGACAAGAACTCCATTTTTTAATATTTCTTTCGGGTAACCTTCAATGTCCTTATGTTTTCCATTTTCCAGATGTTTAACCCCAAAATCTATGTCTTCTAATAAGAAAACTTCTTTCGTTGTAAGAAAGGTTTCAAAGTTGTCTATGACATTTGGGGATTCATAAATCTTTTTAAGGTAGGAATTCCAGTCATGCAAAGAGATTCTATTATTTTCTTTAGTTTTTCTAGTTAAAATCTACCTCCAAAATTTCTTAGGAGCCACCTTAGAGAGATGTAAGAGATTTTCTTGTCTTTAATGAATATATTGCATTTTTTCCTTTTAGTTAGGGATTTGTATTTTTTTATCTCATCAATTTTAAGAGACTCATCAAGAGCTTCTTTAATTTCTCTCCTCGCCCTTTTACAATCTTTATCATACCTAGGGTTAGTTTTTCTATTTATTTTATTACTTGAAACATCAATTGAGAACTTGTTAATAGAATTAGAGAGGGTTGTACTAAAATTTTTGTAGAGGTTTTATATGTTGTCTATACTTGATAATGGAAACAAATTAATATTTAATTCATTTAGAAAAAAATCTTTTTCTTATTTCTATCAAAGATCAGTTTTTTTTGCTATGAGGATTACCCTCTATGGGGTCCATATTCATAACAAAATTGAGAGTTACAATTAAAGGTCTATGATCTGAGTTAGGCTCATGCTCATTTAAGATGTCAAAATATATTATTTCATTGTATAAATAAATTATTAGATAAATTCTCCTCCCTCTTGGAGACTGTATATAGAAATTTTAATGTTTTATTTGATTTTTTGTGACACAAAGCATAAAATATAGACTGTATTTGACAAGAACAATGGCGCATGACAAGTCTTTTTCCCTTAAAATTCCAACAATGCATGCAAATTGTGAACGGTTTATGTATATTTAAGAAAAAAAACTTTGACAAGTAAATTTGTTTAAATCTACAAGGAACCTACTCGTGTATTTTTGTCGTACTAGATTTTTTCGTTACCTATATTTTCTGTATCAAATCATATTAGAATCCCCTTTTCTACTATGGTTTAAACCATAGTAGCATAATTCAATCGTATTGGACTTTCCTGTATGAGAATTATCAAGCAATTATTTATTTTTTATTGTTTAATTTTTAATTTTCTCCATAATCCGTTCATAATTAGTTTTAAATTTAAAAAATTAAAAGCTTTAAAACGTATAATATATATTGTGTTTTGTACTTTAATTATAAATATCGAATAATAGACTTGTGATGGGCAAAAGACTTGTCATGGGCCATTTTTCTTGTCAAATATAGTCTATATTTTATACTTTGTGCCACAAAAAAATCAAGGAAAACATTAAAACATCTATATATAGTCTCTGAGAGGGATGATAATTTATTTAATAATGTGTTTATAAATTAAATTCTAAAAATATTAAATAATTAAAAGGACAAAAATAACTTATCAAACAATAAAACAAATTTATAATACTATATTCCAAAAAAATATTACATTAACTAAAATCTAACATTTTAACTATGTACTAAAATTTATATTACAAAATAAACCTACATTAAATAAAATATAATATTTAATATTTATAATTAAAGTATAAAAGAAAATATATATGATATGTTTTAAACCTTTAAACTTTTAAAATCTAAAACTAATTCTCAACTTATGGACAAAACTAAAAATAAAACAATAAAAATGAAATAATTTTTATTTAATAATATGTGCAAGAAATGTAGGAAAATTTACCATATTGTGAATATTCGACGATTTTCGAAGCCTCTGAATTAAGGTAATATTTTTTGCAATATAGTAGTATAATTTTTTTTATTGTTTGATAAGTTATTTTTGTCATTATTAATTATTTAATATTTTTAGAATTTAATTTATAAATACATTATTAAATAAATTATCTTCCCTCTTAGAGAATATATATAGAATTTTTAATGTCTTCTTTGTTTTTTGTAACACAAAGTATAAAATATAGACTGTATTTGACAAGAAAAATGGCCCATAACAAGTTCTTTTCCCATCAAATTCCAACAATGCATGCAAATTGTCAATGGTTTATGCATCTTTAAAAAAAGATAACTTTGAATTTTTTTTTTTTTTTAAATCTACAATGAACATACTCCTGTATCCCAAAATACCACACATGTTGTTAGAATAATCAACCCATAGTTAGCTACCTTAGACATTAATTAATCCAATTTTTGTCTTATTTGCCTAGTTTCCATATTCCACCTTATGCAAGTTGTCCTCCACACATCCATAGTGGTCAAACTTGCTAATTTTGAGTCATGGAGTACTTGGGAAACCTCTTGGAATCAAATCTTCTTTATTCCTGACCTCCCTAGCGCATGTCTTCTTTTTCTGCTTTATTGCCTGCTTTTTCAGTGTTTTAAGGAAATTGGGAAATTTTGACTAGGTGAAGTTAACTTGTTTTTTGTCCTCATCATCCTCCACTCTTTTCTCCTATGAAAAGCATGTATGATTTTTCATTCCACCATCTATTATCTTACCTAATTTCTTTTGCCAATTTTTGAGCTCCTAGACAAATTTGGAATGTGCTTTATGCACCTATGGGGGATTTGCTTAGATTTAGTAGGCCTGCTTTTGACTAAATTCAAATGGAATATTCATGCACTCGAATCTCTCATGTAATTATTTATTGTGGCAGCCTATGAATTCACAGGGTTGGCTATTGTACACGTATTCAATACAGATTAGTGTTCAGCTCCATATTCAGTCTCTTTTGTGAGTAATTTGCATGTGTCATTGGCAATTGTTGTGAGTGTAATTGTTCTAACACCTAGGTTCAATTTACAAATTGTATCAGAGCATTTGTATATCGATTTCTCTCCTTCCAATTTGTTTTGCAAGTTCAACATCATTGACTGGGAGCATTCTACTGACTGACGGGACAATTTTTGAGCTATGGATCAATCTCAGAAGATCATCTTGACTCCATTTAACTTCTTTGAATGGAAAGCATAGATGGAGATACTGTTGAGACTGAAATACCTCTACAGAGTGACTATGGAAATAGAAGCAGATCCCAATGCAGCTGGAGAGAAGACAAAATGGCACAACATGAGGGATGAGGCCTATGGTCTTTTGTGTCTGAGCATATCCAGAGACCTCCTTTTCCATCTTGATGGATTGACATCACCAAATGAAGTATAGGAGAAGATTGTTGATCTTTTTGGAAAGATAGATGAGATGAGGGGACATCAAATTGAAAATGAATTGATCTCCCCGAGTCCCAATAGCTTTGAATCCCTGCAACTCTATTTTCCAAGTTCAAAGCACTTGTTTTGCAGCTTAAACAATGTGGGATCAAAAAGAAGGATGATCAGCTGGTCTCGACCATACTCTCAAAGCTTGGCCCTGACTATTCAGTGTTTGTTTCGACCTTATATGCCACAAAGTTAACAGCTCGAGCCTGGAAAATGCCTAGCCTTGCAGATTTCATGGAATCTCTCACACAAGAACAAGATAAATTGGTGAAGATGGGCACCATCAAACCATCCAAATACCAAGCTCCGGTTGCTGGAGATTCGAGGGTGGATTCAAAAAGAAAGAATAAATCTAAAAAGCCACCTGAGAAAAAGAGAGACAAGAACAAGTCTCCAGAGGAGCCTCAAGGTTCCAAGAAGAACCCCCAGAAGAAGAAGAATGAAGGAGAAATGAGCAAGTGCACATACTGCAGTAAGGGCAATCATTCTAAGAGCTCCTGCATGAAGAAGCAAATAGACATGCTGACCCAACTCCTGGAAGAGAATGGAATCTCCCTTCTAGACAGCTCAAAGAAGAGGGAAGGATGATCAAATTTAGAAGACAAAGAGAGAGTTCATGCATTGGTTTCTAGCACATCAAGCTCACCTAGTTTCATCATTGATTCTGGAGCTTCAAGACATCTGTTTTCGACCAAGGAGGCATTCACCTCACTTTACATGTTGAAAGGTCCACCAATAGTACTGGGAGATGACTCTCTCACTGAAAGTTTGGGCAAAGGGAGGATTGATCTTAACCATGGTAAGTTCAGCAATGTGTTGTATGTTCCAGGTCTTGCCTCTAACCTCTTATCAGTGTATCATATGACCCACACAGGGTCTCCAAAGAAGGTCATATTCTCCCCTGATGAATTTGAGATCACATAGATCTCAAGGGGTAAAGTCATTGCAAAAGGAGTTGAAAATCATACTTCGAAGATATACATGTTCTCACACTTCCTACCCTACTCAAACCCCTCTGCTCTTCTGATTCATGCTAATGAGGCAAGAAAGATTTGGCATGAAATATTTGGCCACCTAAATTACAAGTATCCTTCTGATCTTAGTGAAAAATAAATGGTCATAGGGTTACCAAAGATTAAGTTTTCCAAAGGAGTCTGTCATGGTTGCATCCTAGGAAAACACCCAGAGCAAATATTTGAGAAAGCTAGTCATGAGAGAACCTTTGCACCTCTTGAGTTGATCCATAGTGATCTTGCTGGCCCATTTCCTCATATTTCAATGAGTCAGGACAAATATGCATTGACATTCATAGATGACTTTTCCAGGTATTGCTGGGTTTACTTCCTGAAACACAAGTCTGAAGTTTTTGGCCTCTTCAAAGTCTTTAAGGATTTGGTTGAAAACCAGTCTGGGAGGAAACTCAAGGTCCTCAGATCTGACAATGGTGGTGAGTATGTCAAGTATTAATTTATTCAATATTGTGTATATGCAGGTATTCATATGCAGCATTCTATCCCTTACACACCACAGTAGAATGGTGTTGCTGAGAGGAAGAATAGATCACAGAAAGAGATGGCAACCTGCATGACGGAGGCTAAGACTTTGCCACCAAAGTACTGGGCCGAAGCTATAAAATGTGAAGAATATATCTAAAATAGGGTGCCTCATAAAAATCTTTATGGTATGACTCCTTTCAAAGCATGGAGTGGGCACAAGCCAGATGTGACCCATTTCAGGATTTTTGGCTCAAGGGCTTGGGCTAGAATTCCAACAGAAAAGAGGAAGGCTTTGCAGCCCCAAAGCCAAGAGTGTCTATTTGTTGGGTACTATGAATATTCAGAAGGGTACAATATGATCAATTTGAGCACAAATAGAGGCTTCACTGAAAGGTGTGTTCAGTTTCAAGAAGAGCCACTAGCAGCAGTGGAAGTTGGAGAATCCTCTTCACCACCAGAACCTCTGAATGTAAGTGAAGAGATAGTTGAAAATGATGATTCTGATATTAATGATAATGATGATTTGATTTCAGATCCTAACAATCCTACAAGACCAAAATGGTCAGCCACTACCATTCATGCAGCTGGAGAACTAGCTGGAAATCCTAATGATCCTAGGAGGACTAGATCTCAGTTTGAGAGTGCTCTATGCATGAAAGATCCTATGTTTGCATAGAAATGCTATCTGATGGTTGAATAATATCGACAGACATATGAATATGTAGCAAATGATCCAATATGGCAAGCATCTATGAAATAAGAGTTCAGCTCACTCCATAAGTACAACACTTGGGAGTTGGTTGATCTTCCCCCAGGGAGGAAGCTAGTTCAGTGTAAATGGGTGTACAAAACCAAATTTGCTGCTGATGGTTCACCTATAAAGTACAAGGCCATATTTGTAGCCAAGGGCTACTCACAGGTTCATGGCATAGACTACAATGAGACCTTTGCACCAGTGGCAAAGATGGACTCCATCAGGCTAGCCTTAGCCATTGCAGCTTCAAAGCAATGGGAAGTACATCAAATGGATGTGAAGTGTGATTTCATGAATGGATATCTCACTGAAGATATATACATGCATCAGCCTCAAGGATTTTCTACTAACCCATCTCTTGTGTGCAGGCTAAAGAAGTCATTGTATGGGCTTAAGCAATCCCCTAGGGCTTGGTATGCCAAGATTGATAGCTTTCTGCTATCACTAAATTTTGTTCGATGCAAGTCAGATACAAATGTCTATTTGAAGCTGATTCATGTTTCATTAATGATAATTTTTTATGTTGATGACCTCCTCATTACAGGAAGCTCAAAAGATGAAATTGCCTCCTTGAAGGATGCAATGAACCATGCCTTCTCCATGACAGATTTGGGGCTATTGAGCCAATTCTTGGGGCTCAAGATTGCTCAAACAAAAGATGGAATCAAAGTACATCAGTCCAAGTATGCCTTGGATTTTATAAACAAATTCAAAATGAAGGATTGCAGGCCAAGCACGACTCCTTTCCTTTCAGGAGTGAAGCTTGAAGACGTTGATTCTTCACCTACGGTAAACAATACACTGTATAAGCAATTGATTGGATGTTTGTTGTATCTTACACATACTAGACCTGATATTTCTTATGTATTAAGTGTGGCTTCAAGATACATGGATCAGCCTCATGAGATCCATTGGACAGTATCCAAAAGGATCCTTAACTTTGTTCAAGGAACAAGGACACATGGGATCTTCTATAAAGCTAAATTTGATCTTGATTTGATTGGGTTTACTGATAGTGATTGCGAAGGTGACAGCATAGATCGAAAGTCAACATCAGGATATCTGTTCATGCTTGCAGAAGGGCCAATCAACTGGTCAAGCAAGAAACAAAGTGCCATTGCACTCTCATCTATAGAAGCAGAGTACAGAGGAGTTGTAAATGCAGCAACTCAATGTTTATGGTTGCAGGGGTTACTTGGAGAGTGTGGCTTCAAATCAGAATACTCAACTACTATCTATTGGGATAATCATAGTACCATTCAAATATGCAATGATCCAGTTCAAAAGTAGAGAACCAAACACATTGAGATCCATGTGCACTACATCAGATAGCTTGTGCATGATGGCACCATTCACCTACTCTTCTGTTCATCTTCAGAACAAGTAGCTGATATCTTCACAAAAAAAATTTGTGAGAAGACATTCAGCAATCTCAAATCACCACTGGGGATTGCTGATCATGCTGTGAAGCATGAGTGATGACAAGATTTCCAAATTTTGTTTTACAATCCACGTTTAAGGGAGGATTTTTCCCACTGGGTTTTTGCCTCTTTCCTTGGTTAAATAGACATGCAGTACGTAAAGGGTGACTAATACTTGTTGCTAGGCCCTATAATTTTCTGATATATTACTCATAATTCAGGTTAAGCGGGGCTGTTAGAATAATCAACCCATATTTAGCTACCTTAGACATTAATTAATCCAATTTTTGTCTTATTTGCCTAGTTTCCATTATCCACCTTATGCAAGTTGTCCTCCACACATCCATAGTTGTCAAAATTTCTAATTTTGAGTCATGGAGCACTTGGGAAACCTCCTGGAATCAAATCTACTTTATTCATGGCCTCCCTAGTGCATGTCTACTTTTTCTACTTTATTTCCTGCTTTTTCAGTGTTTTAAGGCAATTGGGAAAGTTTGACTAGGTGAAGTTAATTTGTTTTTTTTCCTCATCATCCTCCACTCTTTTCTCCTATGAAAAGCATGTATGAGTTGTATTTCCACCATCTATTAGCTTGCCTAATTGCTTTTGCCAATTCTTGAGCTCCTAGATAGATTTGGAATGTGCTTTATGCACCTATGGCGGATTTGCTTAGATTTAGTAAGCCTACTTTTGACTAAATTTGAATGGAATCTTCATGCATTCAAATATCTCATGTAATTATTCATTGTGGCAGCCTATGACTTCACAGGGTTGGCTATTTTACACTTATTCAATACAGATTAGTGTTCGGCTCCATATTCAGTCTCTTTCGTGAGTAATTTGCATGTGTAATTGGCAATTGTTGTGAGTGTAATTGTTCTAACAGCTGGGTTCAATTTCCACACATGTATCCCAGAATCCCACACATGTTTCTATTGCAAGATTCTTGGTTCAATAAGTATTTTATAGAAAAATTTGATGTTTGTTTTTACTTTGAAATTAAATGCTTTTTCTTAGTAGAAAAGACATTTGTAAGAAAAGTTGTTACTTAGTATTATTATTATGCATATTGGTCAGTAGGCCAAGATGATGAAGTGTGATGACCTCCTCTTCTATATATGGTTAATTCAGGTTGTTTCTGAAGACACTAGACAACCCTTGAAGATATCACAAACACTTAACCTTTAGGAGCAGTAGGAAGATCGAAGGATCACTTCATCAAGTTATGACCTTCCTATATGGTGATGATGAAAATAATTATTGTATGGAACATGTGGACTATATACCTTGAGAGAGAATAGCTTGTTGATTACCTTTGTCTTTTTATTCCTCATTATTCAATTATCCTTTAAGATATTTCTAGCTCTAATGTCTTTATCTTTGGCAGCTATGCTCGGGCTTTTTGGGTGTTAGGGTTTCATTACATTGTAATTCTTCACATATTTATGAAGTTTGGGTTTTTTATTAAAAAATGAAGTGAACCCTAATGCTCATTTGTGTTCCCTAAAGTTGTGCTATGAGGGTTAGTTGTGGGTTGTACTATTGTTTAAACTTGAAATGTGAAATAAAATTGGATTGCTAGGCTATCTTGAACTGTGGGATAAACCATGGCTAGGATGTGACTCAACCATGGGATGGAACCATGAAATTCTTTGTGGGAGATGAATGTAAAGTTGAAAGTGTAGAGTTGCTATTTTATTGTACATTGTTCTTCTATAGTTTCACCAGTTATAATACTGTTATTATACATGGAATTTGGTAAGGAATTCAACTTCGATATATATGGCATTAGTGGAATGACCAAGACTTGAAGTTGTTGTTCCTAAAGCTGAAGTATTTAAAGTTTTGTTGGTCTATTCCCAAAAATTGTTTTGCACTTCTTTTTCCAATCAACACAAAAGGGTGGATGATGCAGGCCTAAAAACATATACCTGCTAATTACTGACCTACAATTTCCCTTTCTCAAGGAAACAAAACAATAGTTCAAATATGAACTCAAGTTGTTTTTCTTAGATCATGTCGAGTCTTAGCTTTTGTGGATGAATTGTAATTATATATTTTCTAGGCATACAATCACTGATGAATTCAATAACCAACAAAAGAACCCATTAATAAAAAAGAAACACAATTTCTAATCATGAAAAAACTAGGATAATGAAACAAACTTGAAGGTGAATTCAACAAAAAATGCTCAATATCTAATAAAACTCCATTGACTTTCAGTTAATCCATTAAATAAATTTATAGAACCAAAGATAATGTGTAATACCCACTAATTTTATTTTGGATCTCATTTTTATTTACTTTTAATTAATCAAATAAACCTAAGTTGTGGGAAATTGGAATTTTTTTCAATTACACAATAATTGACATAAATTTGGATTTAAAAGGGAGTTAAGAGACCTTAGAAATCTCTAAGGAGACAAGTGGCCAGTGACATCATTAAGTTAGTTATGTGCTAAAAATTCATAAGCAAAAGAGGAAATGGGGGTTTCTAGTGACTACAAGAGGTGAAGGCCCTGAAATTTGAGAAAAGAGAATTTGTACAAAGTTTCCATAGAGCATCAGAATGATGTTAGGCTCTGAGCAAGAACTGCCAGTGAAGCATATGCGAATGTGAGGTTCTTGAGTGACTAACTCCCCGTAAGTGCTGGTGGCACTTGAAGCTACATGAATACTGTCTTTAAATGCAAGAATTCTAGGAAAGGGGGAGGAATCAGGATGATAAAGTCTATTGCATATTCCTAAGGATGAGTGATGTGAAACTGCTAACATCTCCCTTTACAGATAAGAATCTAACCTTGTATTTACTTCCAGTTTGGTAATGCATTAAAGTCATTTTATGGACTTATTTCGAAAAGGGTTAGTATTCTTTTGAACTATACTTTCTCTATTAAGATTGTTATGTAGGTATGTATTTAGAAATGCATATGCAATACAACTGTGATAATAAAGTTTGCATTTAATATGTGTTTAAAATTAGATATATTATTTAAACTACTATGGAAAATAATTCATGCCGCACTTTAGTAATTTTTTCTTGGAAACATAATCAAATGATTAAAACCTAAAATAGGGTTTATGCCATCGCTAGTATAAATTCTATTAACATTTCCAAAACTTAGCCATGTATAGGCAAAAATAACAATATTCATCTACTCTAAACTTTAGTTATTTATTTTACAGAAAACAAACCAGATACAAAAAAATGTATATATCTTATATAGTTTACAGACCGATTCTTTCATATATTAACAATACAGAATGGAAGGAAACACAATAAGGTTATAAGGCCATAGGTAACCCCATATTACCACGTTACATCAACTATAGAGACTAAGAATAAATACATCTTATAAAAAGACATTAAAAATTTTCCAAATGTCTCCAAATGGAGATGGAGTTACAAGTGTAACCCATTACATTAGCTTTACACTAAAACCTTAGAAAATTGTTTTGCATAGAGTGTAAAACCTAGAAGATAAACCCTAACAAATTTTCCTATGCATATACATTAAAATGATAGCTAGAGAAGATAACACAACTTTGAATCATATCCTTTTATCAAAAACTAGAAAACAAAGAAAGCTCTACTAATGGAAGAAAATGTACCCATTCAATATTGGTGTAAAGGGTAACACTCCAATGGTTTTATATTTCTATGAAACAACCAATTGAATAGCATACACAGCTCATTGATTTAAAATTAGAAGCTTGACCAGTCAAAACATCATTACAAATAGCCCCAGAGGACCGAAGAACATACATGTGAAACAACCTGCAAACAATCACAAATAGGTAAGGGACTGTAAATAGTAATCCCAATATACATTTTCTTACACGTTTTCCAAACCCTGGTGTAGGATTACCTGCACATAATCCGGTGAAACGGGGTCAACAGAAATCATAGGAATAAGTAAAGGAAAATAAATGACAATTTCATAACTTAACATTTTACCTTATGGGAAGAGATGAATGGCAGAAATAATCTATTCTTCTTTTACGTTGTATAAACTGATTCAGAATGGTTTTAATCTTAACAAAATTGGATTCACCGAGTTTCTTTGTTGCCAATGTAATATTTTGGAACAATCACCATGTTGGAGAGCTTCAGCTGAGCTCCAAAATGTTTGCAGAGTGAAGACATGAACTAAAGTTGTAGGTTTTATCGACCTGTTGAGGCCTGGAAAATCGCAGCTAACAACAGTTAGGGATTCTCCCCAGTAAATGTTCCCAACTAGCTCGTTACTATTTGGTATGCGGAATCCATCTGGTTTATGGTCCGGCTACCATAGGTCAAGTAACAAAAATAAAGGGTTTTACCTGTTATGGCCTGGTCCACTGTGTACGTTTTTATTTTTTTGTATTTAGGTATGAGATTCAAGTGCCTATCCAAAAATTGAGATTGATAGAGAATATGAGGAGTGGTAACAATGTGATGCGTAGGTTCTTACCTCTCGTCTTAACTCTCTCGTATCTAAACCACACACAACAAAAAAAACAAAAATTAACTATATAACCTATCCCTAGGGAGAAATATTATTATTCATCAATGAGTAATGTATTTTGTGCATGCATTAATAAAATCACAGATAGTTGTTACTTATTTCAAAACACATGAACATTTATAGATATATAAACAACCAGATAGCTAATTGTTTATTAACATCATTCATTACTCATAGTGGAAATTTCATAGAATAAACTAGAGCGCATTCATAACAAGAAAATAGGTTCAAAGGGTTAGAATGATCTCACAGTTAATGGATAACAACTGAAAACAAAATAGTTCACATTCAACAAATCCATACCACAACATTTGAAACCTTCCACAAAGCTTTCTCCAATAGGAAACTTGTAATTTATTTATGCAAAAGGAAATAGTTCTTCTTACATCATACTCTAACAAATCTATCTAGGAAAAATTACTTTATTCCCTCTAACTCTCCTATATTTATACAAAACAACGAAACCTTTGGGTTTCCCCCAATCCCCCAGGTGACCTTTGGGATTCCCCCAACTGTTTAATTTAACAAATTTGTCCTTTTATGAGTGCTCATGATTCATACAATAAGTTATATTTTAGATTAAGATTTTAATAGCACTTTGTAAAGAGGGACCAACTTAGTAACTGATGAACCTTTTCCAAGCCTGGGCCTCTATTGCTAACAATTCTGCTCAATAATCCTTTGGTCTTTCTGAGATCCTGTTGATCTCAGACCTTCACTATCTTCTCCTTCACCAACATCTCTGCTTCTTACTTTCTTTTCTTCAGCCAACTCCCTTCTGCTTTTTCCTTTAGATATGTCTTCTTCGTAGTAGCAATCATCGAACCGGATCTAAAAAATTCTCTGAAGTTTGTCTGCAGTTAAAATGAAAAACTCAACATTAATACGGATTGTATTCAAGAAAAAGTAAACCACACTATAAATAAAACTAATCATTAAATGTGAGGCCCTGCACTGTGTTGTCATCGTGAAAAATCTATCACGATCAAAAGAATCAGAAACCTCCGTCTCCCATAAAATAGGGTAAAAGCACACAAAAAATGGTGGGAAAAATCCTTGTCGGTTGGAAAAAACAAAGCCTCAGGTAGACAACCCACTATGGAGATGCAACGGTGGAAGAACATCAGGATATGGTTCCCGCGATCAAAATAAAATGTCGACGAAATAAAACACTAAGAAAAACTACAGCATCGGATATTAGAACCACTACAAGAATGGACGATCAGTTCGCTAAGGAGCCGCAATGGCGGGCGACAGACAAACTAAAAGTTCTGCAATCAATACAAAAACATTGACTGCCGAAAACTCTAAAGCTAAAGGTCAGAGCTCAAAACCACTAATCTTTTGCGATATAGTTCATTACGCAGCCGCAACGGTGGGAGATAGACTTACTACAGCTTCCGTGAAAAAAGAAAAATCACTGGTGATCGAAAGAGCTAAGGAGTATATATCAGTGAGTCAAAACTTAACTCTTCCACTGTGTCAGCGCTGCAAAGAACTAATGCTCTGATCAATCATCAACACCATTATGATAGTGAAAACAAAAACATTGCAAAGTAAAAATTTTGATCAATAAAACAAAGGCATAGATGAAAATCAAAACTAGCCATCAGCACACTCTCTAACTGCCCTCTGAAATAGCAGAGACGAAGAGATCTAAATATTCGACTCAAACATGAATAGACTTCTGATAGCGAGTAGAAAAATCATCGAAACAGGAAAAATCTCTGAAAACGTTAAGTGTTAGAAAGACTTTAAAGTTGTGCAGCAGTAAAATTAGTTCGTTTCATCTTCGAAACAGTGGCGGCATAGAGAACTAAAATCCTGACTTTAATCTTCAACAAACATTCGATCACAATAAAACCAGACCATCGAAAAGTAAAAAATGTTAAGTCCCATAGTAAAAAGCATTGGCAGTTTTATATCATTCAACCTCCAAAAGTGGTAAACAATTGAACTCAAATCAAGCTCAGGAAAACCCAAATTCATAACAGAGGAAAGACATAGTTCAGGAATCCAAACAGTCCCAGGAAAGATAAAATTAAAAGGAGGGTCCAAAATTTTAAAAAATTTGGGAAAATAGTTGCAGCTACAACAATTGGCTACTACCTGGTGAACCTAGATCTCTGGACAATTTCTTCCTTAAGTAACAGAGTGTTTGGAAATACAACCAACATATTGGATTCTTCTAGATGTCTGAATTTCCCAAATGGAAAATGTATGTACTTTTAATCATTGATGATAGTCCAATTTAGGAAAATGGAAACCAAGATTTCAAATTCAAGATAGCTCTTTTGAGGCCAGGAATATGAGTTTGATTTTTACCTGTCTTCAGGTAGCTTCCAGCTTGGACACCATAAGATTGTAACATATGGTAATAGAAATATTCATTTGTTTTTCATTCCTATGCCATTTTGAACTTTTTTTGCTTTTTGGACATTTTTTTTCCTTTTTGAGTCCTCCTACATGCCTTTCTTTCTGAATTTTTATTTAGGCTCCTCTATCCATAGTGTCCTTTTGTGTGAGAGATTTATTTAATTTTCAGCTCACGGACAGAGAAGAACTTTGTCATTTTTGTACTTATATGGTCCAGTACTTTGTTTTGATACACATTGATTGCTTAGGAGATTCTTGACTCTTATTTTCCTTTTGGATTTCAATTCTTGGCGTGTGATAATTTATATATAATATACTGTTTACCTTGCTTCCTTTCCATGGGTCTTTTTCTGTCACTCCCTAGGACATTTTTAAATGTGAGATGGATGGAGCCTCGAAATAGTACTCTAGACCTTTTGATCCTGAGTTATTTTACAATGATTAAGTAGGACTTCAATGTGTTCATATCCATTTACGAAAATTGCTAAACTAGAAGAAATTATTTTAGGTAAAACAATAGTACACAGTCTTACAATCAAGGATTTTAGTTAATCCAGACTTCTAATGCTCTCCATGCAACCAAAAGCCTGCTTCTTTTATTGAAATCAATAAAAAATATAAACTAAAAACAAAAAGAAATAAAAGTAAATAAAAAATAAACAACCAAATCAATTTATTTATGTACCAGATAATACGGAAACAAAAATCAAGAAAAATAAAATTTGAGAACTAAACCACTAGCTGGTCAGTCCTCTGCTCACCCCTATAAATCTGACAACTTGTAAGTTAAGGAGCTAGGCTTGACTACAAAATGAAAAATATCTAACCATTATCTAATTCCACTATAATTGAATAAAAAACTACATCTACTATTTTACAATCAATCTCATTAGCCCGTGAAAATCGAAGGAGATCAGGCTGGGTGTCTGATGTACTGCTAGGTTCTTCTACTTGGTAGTCTCCTAGTTCTAGCTCGATTAGATGATTTCCCAACACATAATTCACTGGTTCATTTTTTCCTTCCAATTGAGTAACATTGTGCTTCATGTGGGGCTCTCTTAATATTTTAATCTGGTCTGGACTTCCCTTCTAAGGCAACCACAAGTGTGACCAATCTAAAGCAAAATACCCATTAAGTCTTTCTAACCAGTCTTGATTCAAAATAAGTCCATAGCCATTAGGTATGTCTACTACTAAAATATCAATGTACTGACATATCTTTTCATTTGCATATAAGCAAATTAGAACATCTTCCATTTCCCCGACTACTTTCACATTAGTCCTGTGTAACTAAGTAACCTTCCAGGAAGTTGGTTTAGTTTGTCCATTAATATTTTTGCAGATTACAAGTGGCATAACATTGAATGACGACCCTGAGTCTACCAAACAATTGTGCACCTTATAGTTTAAAATCTCAAGGGTCCGGAGGAATGGTGGGCTTTCAAACCTAGCCTTACCTTGCACACTTGCTTCAACAATCTCTTCTACAGGTTGGTTGTTAGTGGGAAGCTCCTCCTCCGATACTTTAAGTGCTTTTAACAATTTGTACCCCATCTCAGGTGATTTTATATTTTCCTTGACATCATAAACTTTGTCTTCAATAGGATTACCAGGCATGTTGACTTGTTTTGGATCTTAACTTCTAATAGTAAGTTCAGGTATTTTATCATCTGTGTTGTTCTTCTATATTTTCTCCATATTCTCTTTAAATTTCTTAATCTTTGGAATTATTGAATTGTCTTTATTTAACAATCCTTGGCTCCTTGTTGTCACATTTTTTTTTGATATCTCCTCATGCTTCAGAGTACCTTCATCTTCTGTATCAAAAAGTGAGACACAGTCCCATAAAACCAAAGCATCATCCTCTTATGTTTCTATGGATTTATTTCCCTTTCCTCCTCATCATCAATTTCTATTAGTTTAGAGTCCAATAGATAATTCATCACTAATGTCATCGAATTGATCTATTGAGGGCAATTTTTTTTAGAATGAGGCTACTAATGAAAGGTGCAAAAATTATCCATACCCACCTCAGTTAAATTCATTGATGTAGGACTATGTGGAGGAGGCTTAGATGGATTGTTGTCCTCTCTCCTTTCATGGTAAGGGGCTTGTATGCTTTATGAGACTCCTTTTATTTTTCCAAATCCATCACTCTATTAGATATTTTTTGCATCATTTTCAAGATTCCTTCAAAAGTTTTTTCTCCCAACTGCTCGGGATAATTTTCTAAGCTCTCTTTTTCAGCTTCTACTCTCTCAGCTTCTTCATAAGTTTCTGATAACGTAGGTTCGAATGACATTTTAGAAAACATAGCCAAGTCAGGCCCTAGACCTGAAGTATAGTATTCACTCAGAACTTTATCGGATGGTTTATCAGTTGCAGAAAAATTCTTTAGATAAGCAACAAACCTTTGAGTGAAACTATGCACTTTTTCCTTTCTTTATTTCTTTAAAGCGCATAAACCTTTCATTAGAGCTGCATGAGTTTTCTGGGTTGCATATTTACTTATGAATATCCCTTCAAATGTGTCCCAGTTTGAGATTGAGTTTGCAGGCAGAGCAAAATACAATGAGGCTACTGCTCCTTTCAGGGTATGTAGAAACAATCTGTAGACTACATCTTCATGTTCTCCAGCCCTTAGTACTTCTATATCCAAGTAAAATATTTGCAAATGATCATCTACTGAAATATTTTCACTTGGGTCAAACTTAGGAATCATTTTCTCAAAAGCCTGAGGTAAGTCATGTAAAGGGGGTGCCAAGTTTAAAGGTGACCTAGCCCTCCAAGCAAGTGGTGGATTTGGTGGGTTGGGTGGCTGATTTGCATTCACGTTTGCCGTGAGTCTGGGTGAAGAATGAGGTGGTGAGTGAATAGGGGTATGAACATGTGAACAATAAGGTGTATCTGGTCCCACTTGATTCAAAGGCTAAACAAATTCCTGTAAGATTGTTTCTACTAGTTCTTCAAAATCTCCAACCAACACTGTGTCTTCCAATATAGGATGGTATTTCTTCTTATATTCTCTTCTGGGCAAGACAAGAATAATTGGTAATCCTCCAATATTCTTCACATATGCCCTAGTATGTCTTCTCACATCATTAACTACTTTGTTATCAACAAAATACAAATGCTCTTTACCCTTCTCTTCAGGAATTGGATTGGGAAACAGACTGCTTTCAGAACTATCACTGGTGGAATAATCTCAAGAAAATAAGTTTCCTCGGCTAGCCATGCATTGGCTGCCCTCCTTCTAGCACGAAAAACTATTGAGGCCTAGAAAATCACAGGTAATAACAGGTAGGGATTATCCCTAGTTAACGTTCCCAACTAGCCCATTACTATTTGGTATGGGGAATCTGTCCAGTTTACGATCCGAATACCATAGGTCAAGTAACAAAAATAAAGGGTTTTACCAGTTACAGCCCGGTCCACCATGTATGTTTTTAGTTTTTTGTATTTAAGTATGAGATGCAAGTGCGTATCTAAAAATACAAATTGATAGAGAATATGAGGAGCGGTCACAATGTGATGCGCAGGTTCTTACCTCTTGTCTTAACTCTCTCGTAACTAAACCACACACAACAAGAAAAACAAAAACTAACTATCTAACCTTTCCCTAGGGAGAAAGATTATTATTCATCAATGAGTAATGTATTTTGTGCAAGCATTAAGAAAAATCATAGATACCTATTACTTATTTCAAAAAACATGAACATTTATAGATATATGAACAACCAAATAGCTAATTGTTTATGAACATCATTCATTACTCATAGTGGAAATTTCATAAAATAAACTAGAGTGCATTCATAACAAGAACATAGGTTCAAAGAGTTAGAATTATCTCACAGTTAATGGATAATAGTTAAAAACGAAATAGTTCACATTCAACAAATCCATAGCATACCATTTGAAGCCTTCCACAAACCTTTCTCCAACAAGAAACTTGTAATTTCATTATGCAAAAGGAAATAGTTCTTATTATATCATACTCTCACAAATCTATTTGGGAAAGAGTCCTTTATTCCCTCAAACTCTCCTATATTTATACAAAACAACAAAACCTTTGTGTTTCCCCCCTCGGGTGACCTTTGGGCTTCCCCCAACCATTTAATTTCACAAATTTGTCCTTTGTGAGTCGTCATGATTCATATAATAAGTTATATTTTAGATTAAGATTTAAGAGCACTTTGTAAAGAGGGACTAGCTTAGTAACTGATGAACCTTTTCCAAGCCTGGGCCTCTACTGCTAACTATTATGCTCAATAATCCATTGGCCTTTTTGAGATCCTATTGATCTCATACCTTCACTATCTTCTTTTTGAGCAACATCTCTGATTCTTACTATATTTTCTTTAGCCAACTCCCTTATGCTTTGTCCTTTAGATACATATTCTTTGCAGCAGCAATCATCAAACTGGATCTGAAAAAATATCCTAAGTCTGTCTGCAATTAAAACAAAAAAAATCAACATTAATACAAACTATATTCAAGAAAATGTAAAACACACTATAAATAAAACTAATCATTAAATGTGAGGCCCTGCACTGTGTTCTCATCACGATACCTATATCATGATCAAAAGAATCAGAAACCTCCGCCGCCCATAAAATAGGGTAAAAACACACAAAAAACGGCGGGAAAAATCCTCACTAGTGGGAAAAAGCTAAGCATCAGGCAGAAAACCCACTATGGAGCCACAACGACAGAATACCATCAGGCTACAGTTCCCACTACCAAAATAAAATGTCGGTGAAATAAAACACTAAAAAAAACTGTAGCATCGGATATCGGAACCACTATAGCAATGGATGATCAGTTCACTAAGAAGCCACAACAGCAGGCAACATACAAACTAAAAGTTCCGCGGTCAACATAAAAACATCAGAGGCCGGAAACACTAAAGCTAAAGGTCGGAGCTCAAAAACACTAATCATTGGCAATATAGTTCATTACACAGCTGCAACGGCAGGAGATAGACTGACTACAACTTCCGTGAAAAAAGAAAAATCATCAGTGATCGGAAGAGCTAAAGACTATATATTGGTGAGTCAAAACTTAACGCTGCCACCGTGTTGGTGTGGCAAAGAACTAATGCTCTGATTAATCATCAACACCATTCCGATAGCGGAAAAAAAAACATTGCAAAGTAAAAATTTTGATCAATTAAACAAAGGCATCGACGAAAATCAGAACTAGCCATTGACACACTCTCTAACTTCCCTCCGGAACAGTGGTGGTAAAGAGAACTAAATATCCAACACAAACATGAATAGACTTTCGGTAGCGAGTATAAAAATCATCGAAGTAGGAAAAATATCCAAAAACATTAAGTGTTCGACAAACTTTAAAGTTGTGCAGTGGTAAAATTAGTTCGTTTCATCTCCGAAACAACGGCGGCATAGAGAACTAAAATCCCAACTTTAATCTTCATCAAACATCTGACTGCGATAAAACCGTACCATTGAAAAATAAAAAATGTTAAGTTCCATAGTCAAAAGCATTGGAAGTTTTATATCATTCAACCTCCGAAAGTGGTAAACAATTGAACTCAAATCAAGCTCAGGAAAACCCAAATTCATAACAGAGGAAAGACATAGTTCAGGAATCCAAACACTCCCAGGCAAGATAAAATTAAGAGGGTCCAAAATTTTAAAAAATTTGGGAAAATAGTTGCATTTTCAGCACCACCCAAAATTCAACCCCAAATCCTTTTGCCATTTGTTTCCTAACTTCGGAATTCAAACTCTTTTCAAAACTTTTAAATATCTTATGGGTATTCCCATAGTAATAGTTATATAATTAAAACAAAAACAACCTTTTGTTTCCATCATTATTGCTATACTGAAACTTTATCTAAAGCTAGGTTTGGTGGATTGGCATGGAGAGAATAATCACCTACATAAATGGTGTAGAGGAGTGGGTTAGGAAAAATGCTAAGTATGTTGGAATTACAACTAACAAATCCTTCATCTATCCATGTTGAATGCTAGTTGGTGTGCATTAAATCAAACATGAGTTAAAATTTTATTCACCTAAGAAAGTATGATGACAACCAGCGACTCATTGCATGTTTTAAATAGGCATTTTTCATATAGATCGTATTAGAGTTTCTTAATGCAAAATAATACTATTTTTTTTTACCTTTTACCATAGAGGTTTCAGTAAGTGTTACAAAATGGTATCAAAGCCAAGTTTATAAATGGTAACCTAATATGACATCACATGTTTAAAACTTTATTAAACAATAACTTTAAATATTTTTAATAACAAGATAATATCTATTGTTACATGCAGATAAGCTATGGTGAACCAAAATAGGATATAGGTGAGGAGTATGTACCAGAGGACAGGCCATATTTGGAAAATGAAAGTCTTTTTGTTGAACTAGGATCCAAGCGTAATGTATATGGGTAGTCTGAAATGTTGGAAACCATGAGAAGTCCGAAGGCAAACATGGAAGTATTAAAGAATATAATATTAGACTATGAACGCCAAATCAGATTATGAGTAGATAAACAAACTCATTCTTAAGAGTTTAATATAACCCCCGAAAAACAATGGACCAAATTATTGTATTGAAGAAGAAAAGGGGAAATATATTACATGATGATAGTAGTGAAGAAACCATATAAAACCTTCCCAAATATTGGGAAAACATGAGGAAATTTAAGGACATGAACCAAAGGAACCATAAGGAACACTCGATGGAGCTGCAAGGACAATTTAAAAAGTTAAAAACCCCAACTTTTGATGGAGAATCGAAATAAGTAGTTGAGCCTTGGATACTTAACATTAAGAGGTATTTCCAGGTATATGGATATGATTATCATTTAATATCTAGATTAGCTATTTTTCAGTTAAGCTGGAAGGCTGCATTGTGGTGGTAGGAGGCCAAAAGTGTGAACAATATATGAAGTAAGTAACTAAGCCGAAAATCCTGTAAAAATTTGTTTGAAAAGAAATATATGTTGGAAAGATATTATGATGAGAAATCCAAGGAACATATAACTATGGATGAGTTTGTAGCAAAATTTGTTAGATTACAATTATGTGTACCATATCTGAAGGAGGAAAAAGCTAAGGTTTATAGATTTATCAGTTACTTATCCCCAACCTATAAGGAACATATTGAGTTTTGATATACCTAAGAATATGGATGAGGAAATCAGAAAGGCTAAGTTGTGTTATCATTTATTCAAACAAAGATCAGAAATAGCAAAGAATTGGCAAAACAGGAAAATTAAAAATTCGATCAACGTAAGAAAGGATTTAAACCTTCACCTTTTAGGAAAGGAGAAAATATTCATACCGATAACAATTAAAATAAAACAGGAACAAATGTCAGTAGTGTCATGAAAGGCCCTAGCACTTCTAATAGTGGATGGAACTGTGTTTCCAAGGAGGCTAAGTGTTCAGGATGTAATGGACCCCATGATGGCCCATATAAAGATGGTACAGGAAGACTCTACAATTAATGATATAGCTCAAAGCATACCGAGAATCAATGCTACTTTGGAAGATAGACAAGAGGAACGTTAATAAAAAAATGTTGGAAGTGGAAGGTAAAATTTCAAATACTAATGTTTCCATACTTATTGATTTATGCACTAGTTTGAGCTACCTATCACCAAAAATACTCGAAAAATGTGAACTTGGTAAAGAAAAGCAAAAAAATGCATGGTTGGTACAACTAGCGACAACAACGAAAAGAAAAGTTACTGAAATAGTTAAAGATCATAGATTAAGTTTCAATGGCTTGGAAACTACTATAAATTTGAATATACTACCGTTCGGATCGTATGATATTTTAATAGGTATGTACTAGTTGGTAGCTCATAGAGCCATTATTGACTGTTTACATAAGATATTTGATTATACAGATGAGAGGGGAAGAATACACATAGTAAAAGGAATTTACAGACCTATAGATATACGACAAATATTTGCAGTACAACCAAAAAAATGTTTCAAGAAAGCGTGTCAATTATATGCTATTAAGTTCAAGGAATTGGAACTTGGAAAATTTAAATCAGAATTAGAACAATTTCCTATCGTGAAAGAATATCAGGATGTATTTCCTAAAGTAATATTGAGATTGCCACCTAAAAGAGATTTAGATTTTACCATAGACCTAGTGCCAGGTGCAGCACCGGTATCTCGAGCTCCCTATCATATGACTACACGAGAATTAACAGAGTTGAGGATGCAGATAGAGGAATTGTTGTACAAAGGTTATGCTCGACCTAGCATTTCACCTTGGGGGACAGCAATGCTATCTGTTAAAAATAAATATGGAACTTTCAGGATTTGGATAAATTACAGACAATTGAACAAAATGAAGATTAAAAAGAATTGTCCATTACCTAGAATAGATGAATTGTTTGACCAGATAGGCGGGGAAAAAATATTCTAAAAAATTGAATTCTGATCATGGTTTCATCAAGTTTGAGTTAATGATGAAGATATTCATAAAATCACTTTATGAACTAGATATGGGCACTATGAATTTGTGGTAATTCCCTTTGGTTTTAAAAAATCCCCAACAACATTCATGAACATGATGAATAGTGTTCTGAGTAAATTTTTGGATAAGTTCATATTATTATTCATTGATGATATTCTCATATATTCTATGAATGAAGTAGAGCATGAAAAACACCTAAGGAAGGTTTTGGAAATTCGAAGGAAACATTAGTTATACGCCAAATTAAGTAAATGTGATTTTTATAAAAAAAAATAGGTGCACTGCTTAGGCCATGTCATTTCAGAAAAAAGAGGTAGATGTTGATCCAGCCAAAATTATAGCAATTTTGGAGTGCCTTGATACAAAAGATGTGCATGACATCATATATTTTATGTGGTTAAATTGTTATTATTGAATATTTATAAAAAAATTATCCAGAATAGCTTATCCCATAACTACTTTACAAAAGAAGAATGTTAAATTGAATTTGAATGAGGAATGTGAGAATAGTTTTGATAAGCTAAAACAATTGTTAACTACTGCACCTGTATTGAAAGTAGTTGTTCCAAATAAGGAATTTATAGTATGTACATATGGAAGTAAATAGAGACTGGGAGGGCTTTTAACTCAAGAAGGTCATGTAATATGCTACGAGTCCAGAAAACTGAAAGAACATCAGAAGAATTATGTGGTGCATGATTTAGAATTGGATTCGATTATCCATGCACCTAAATTTGGCGGCAGTATTTAATAGGAAATAAATTTCTGTTATTGACAGAAAATATTGGGCTGAAATATTTATTTGATCAGAAATCATTAAAAACTCGCCAAGCTAGGTAACTTGCATTCTTGAGTGAGTATGAGTTTGACATTAAGCATATAAGAGGAAAATAAAACATTGAAGCATATGCTTTAAGTAGGCAACAACATCACTTACATGCAGTGTCAATTACTAATTAGGAATCTGAACTTAAAAATATGCTAAAAGAGGCATAGGATAATGACAAACAGTACAGAAACTGGGTGGAAAAATGTAAGCAGGGACATCTGGGAATAAATAAGAATATGTATCAGATTGATACTGAAGGGATTTTATGTTTCAAAAATAGAATTTATGTGCTTAATCAGAGAAGCATAAATCCTATTATTTGTAAGGAGTTGCATGATAGCCCTTATGCACGACATCTTGGGTATCAGAAATTTTTAACTGCTCTAAACAAATACTTTTATTGGCTAAATATGAAAAGAGAAGCAGTGGAATATGTGGTCCATATTTTTATTTGTCAACATGTTAAGGCCCTTTATCATCATCTAGCTGGTTTATTACAGCCTATACCTATACCTGAGTGGAAATGGGAGACTATAACTATGGAACTCATTACAGGATTACCTAGGACAAGGAAACAAAATGACTCAATTATTGTGGTAGTGGACAAGTTAAGTAAAGTAGGTCATTTCATACCAGTAAAATCAACTTATAAAACAGTTAACATAGCTGATATTTTCATGAAGGAAATTTTTAGATTGCATGGCATACCTAAAATACTAATCACAGATCATGATGCTAAGTTTAATTCAAGATTTTGGACATTGTTATTTAAAGGTATGGATACAAAATTGAATTTTGGCACCTGTTACCACCCTCAAACTTATGGACAAACTGAACGAGCGAATCAGGTATTGGAGGATATGTTAAGAATGTATGGGATGAATCAACCAAGTAAATGGGAATATTATATTCACCTAATGGATTTTTCATACAATAATAACTACCAAGAATCAATTAAGATGAGTCCTTTTGAGGTGTTATATGGTAGGCGATGCAAAGTGCTTTTGAGTTCGGGTAATTTTGAGGGCAGACTCGCTTTTGGGCCAAACACGTTAGCACAAATGGAAGAAATTTTATGAAAAATAAAACAAAATTTAAAAATATCTCAACACAAATAGAAAAGCTACGCAAACAAGAAAAGAACAAGCAAAGGGTATAAAGTATGGGAACATGTCTTTTTGAGAGTTAAGGCAAAGAAAAGCGAGTTGGGATGAGGACTTTATGCAAAGTTGGCACCTAGATATGTGGGACCTTTTGTAATTTTGGCAAGAATAATACCTATAGCTTATCAATTGGGATTACCTCCTTATTTAAGAATTCATGATGTTTTTCATGTTTCTTTGTTAAGAAAACATGTTGTTGATCAATCTCATATAATTAATTATGACAATGTATAGGTGGAACCAGAGGGAGATTTACCGCATGGAACCAATGTGAATTCTTGATAACAGATAAATTCATATTTGGAAACACGTTATTGTACAAGTCAAGGTACAATGGAAGCATTACTCAGAGGAGGAAGCTACCTGGGAAAGATAAGACATTATGAAACAAAAATTTTCAGCTTTATTTCCAAACATTAATGATACTGATTAAGAATCGAGGATCGTGCAATGTTTTTTAGGAGGAGAGGATTGTAATACCCTCTAAGTTTATTTTGGATATCATTTTTATTTACTTGTAATTAATAAAATAAACCTAAGTTGTGGGAAATTAGAAATTTTAGCAGTCACACAATATTTGACAGAAATTGGATTTAGAAAGTAGTTAGGAGACTTACAGAAATGGTGTGGAGGAGTGGGTTAGCGAAAAATGCTAAGTATGTTGGAATTACTACTAAAAAATACTTCATTTGTCCATGTTGAATGATAGCAAGTAAGCAGTAAATCAAACTTGGGTTAAAATTTTCTTTAGCTGAGAAATTATGACGATAAACAACAACTCATTGCATGTTTTGAATAAGATTTTTTCATATAGATCATATTAGAGTTTCTTAATGTAAAATAATAATAAAATAATTGTTTTTTTACCTTTTACAATAGAGGTTTCAAAAAGTGTTACAAAATGCTAATAGAGCCAACTTTATAAACTCCGACCTAATGGGACATCACATGTTTAAAACTTTATTAAAAATTAAATTTAAATCTTTTCAATAACAAGAGACTATCCAATGTTACATGCAGATAAGTTATGGCTAAACCAGAACATGATATAGGTGACGAGTATGTACCAGAGGACATGCCAGATTTGGAAAATGAAAGTCCTCTTGTGGAACTAGGATCCAGGCATTATGTAGATGCACAGTCATAAATATTGGAAAGCATGAGAAGTTTGAAGGAGGACACAGAAAGTATTAAAGCAGATAATCTTATACTCATGAATGCAAAATCAGATCAGGAGGAGATTATGAAATTGCACACATAGATTTGTGGACCAAAACACAACTCACAAGATAGATCATACAAATTACTCAACAATTGAATACTGAAACAGTGCAAAAATGATTGCAACTATGAATGCGTTTGTTGATGTATTTGTAACTTCAGAATGTATTCATCTATGTATCTTATGTCTTGTACCCTGATGTTTATTCCCGGATGTGTCTGTAATGTGATTAAGTCATGATGTCATGCCTCGATGTTCTGATTAGGAGGATCTATAATATAAAAAAGTCATGTCAAGTCATTATGGGTAACCCTCCTATTGTCTAAGGGTTAAAGTCCCCATAGTTCTTGGGCACTAGGGTTATTAGACTCACCTAGTGAAGTTAGCACTAGTAGGGTTTTAGTCATATCGGGAAGTAGTATAAATAGAGAGGTGACCTCTCTATTTAACACACATCTCATACACACTCAAGTGTAGCACATACTTCAAGAAGGAAAAGACACTGGGACTAGATAGAAAGAAGGTTACTACTGTTGGGAGATCATCTTACTGTTTTGGGATTTTCTATTTTGGTGTTGATTCTATGTCTAAGGAAGTTGTGGGGTTTTCTCCATGTATGGTTTCCATGAGGAAAAACACTATGTTCATTGTCTGTTGTGTTTGATTGATGTGATTTTTATTATCTCATTTAAATATCCTAATAATGCTATCTTAATGTTAAAAATCTAACATGGTATCAGAGCTAACCTGAGAAGAAGACACCATGCAGCTGTGGGAACTAGGGCTTCCTATTTTTTGGATCTTCCTCCACATTTTTTCAGCAAAAGTATGGTGGAATAACTCTCCTCCCTAGGGTGCATATTTCTGTTGAAGCAGAATCCAATTCTAAGATTTTTTGGTTTTCGACCTGACATTGCTGCCAAAAATTAGGGCTTTTCACATAAGAGGATTTCTTTAGTGAGCCAAGTCTTGGATTGATCTCCTCCCCAAAATCGAAGTTAGGGATCAATTTCAAAGAATTTGGTTGGAAAAAGCTCTAGAAAATCAAAACCCTAATCTTCTCTTGAACCAGTACTGCAGGATTTCATCTCCAAATCCAAATCCAACATCTTGACCTCGTAAGATCTAAGTCTTTTGTATTTCCATTTCAGGTTCTTAGTTAAGATGTCTCATCATACCAAGATTGATGAAAATATTGAGGGAGTTGATAACTTCTGAGCCTGGAAGTATAGGATCTCCTTAGTTTTGGAAGAGAATGAGTTGGACTCCTACATCAATGAGGAGGTTCCAGTCCCAGAGGTAGATGAGGCTAAGGCCTTGCATAAGAAGAAGTTTGTTATGGAAAAGAGGATCACTGTTGATTCTATCAAGGATCACCTTATACCACAGGTGTCCTCCCTCAAGACACCTAAAGCTATGTTTGATTCCCTAACCAAATTGTTTGAAGGGAAGAACATAAACTGGAAGATGACTCTGAGGAATCAACTGAAGAATGTGAAGATCTAGAATGCAGAGACCATCTAGTCTTACTTCAAAAGGGTTTCTCAGATCAAGGAAAAATTAGAAGCAGTAGATGAAGAAGTGGATAATGCAAAAATTGTGATGACCACCTTGAATGGTCTTCCTAGGACATGGGACTCCTTCATTCAAGGGATCTGTGCTACAAAGAAGTTAGTCAAGTTCAGCAGACTGTGGGAAGTATGTTCTCAAGAAGAAGCTCGGATAGCAGCTTGAGAAGGGAAGATGGGAAGTGAAGATCAATCTCTCACGGTACCCAGATCCATCCATCATAGAAGTAAGTACTCTCATCAAAGAAATAACTCTATAAAGCCTAGAGATAAGTCTAATTTCATTTGCTATACATGTGATGAAAGAGGACACTTTGCTAGAGATTGTCCTAAGAACAAAAGTAGCTATCACAAGAAGAACGGAAACAAGAGAAGACATCATGCTCATGCTACAGAGGAAGATGAACCTTCATCCAAGAGAACTTGATATGAAAGTGAAGATTATTCAAGTGAGGATGAATATGTTTTTATTTTCGCTCTCACGGGAAACATTACTCATGGAAGCAATGATTGGCTTATAGATAGTGGGTCTTCCAAAGATATGATTGGATTAAAGGAATCCTTTCTGAGACTTTCAGAACATGAATCACCTCACAAGGTGAAGCTAGGAGATGACTACCAATATCCAATAAAGGGCAGTGGGGAATTTCCCTATAAGCTAGACTCTGGAAATCATATGACAATGAAATAAGTATTGTTTTTTCCAGGACTCAAGAAGAACCTCCTCTCCATATCTACATTAGATGCAAAAGGAATGAGGGTTGCATTGATATATGGTCAAGTCATCATGTGGCCAAAAGGAAAGACTATTGATGATCCAATAGTGATTTGTGAACAAGAAGGAGGTTTGTACAAATTGAAGGGTCATCCAGAGCAAGCCTTGGCCCATGACACAGTAGAGCCAAATGAACTTTGGAATAGAAGGCTTACACATGTGCATTACATAGTACTACCTCTTGCAAGAAAAGCTATTGAAGGTCTTCCAGAAATACAAGCAAAACATGATGGGGTCCACAAAGGATGTGTGAAAGGAAAGAACACAAAGAAGAAATTTCCAAGTAGCGAAAGTAAAGCAAAAGGAATCTTGGAAATCATCCACTCTGATGTATGCAGTCCTATGTCATCAAGCTCACTAAGTGGGTATGCATACTTTGTTTCTTTCATTGATGACTTTTCTAGGAATACATGGATCTACTTCATGAAGAACAAAGATGAAGTATTCAGCAAGTTCAAGGAATTCAAAGCCTTGATCGAGAATCACACTGAAAAGAAGATGAAGACCTTTTGATCAGATAATGGTGGAGAATTCACTTAAAATGAATTCAGAAAGCTAGGCAAAGACTCAGGGATTAACAAGGAGTTGTCCACTCCTTATAATACACAATGGAATGGGATTGCAGAAAGGAAGAATAGAACTATCATGGAAGCTGCAAGAGCAATGCTTCATGATCAAGATCTTCCTATGTATCTTTGGGCGGAAGCTGCGAGAACAATAGTGAATGTATAGAACCATAATCCACATAGAGTACTCGAGAATAAGAATCCTGAAGAAGTCTTTTTTGGTAAGAAACCAGAAGTCATCCATCTCAGAATATTCAGCTATCTTGTGTACATACACATTCCAAAAGAGAAGAGAAAAAAATTAGATCCTTCAGGAAAGAAGGGTATATTTGTTACTCTGAAAGCTCGAAGGATTACATAATATATTTCCCAGGATACAAGAAGATTGACATCGATAGGGATGTGACATTTGATGAAGACACAACTTACAACAAATCCAAAAAGAGACCTGCTGAAGAAACTAAAGAAGCAGAAGCACCCAAAATTCATGATACAACCATGAACAAAGAAACTCAAGAAGAAGATCGAGAATCTGATGAACCACAAAGAATTATAGATCCACCTCTAGAGAAGAATCCTCATAAGAGGAAACCTTCTTGGGTACATGAAATTGTCCAAGGTGCAGAAAGATATGTGGCTCTAGAAGAGAATCACAGAGAAAGAAGGAGGACCAGATCTTGCTTTGGGTATGTAGATTTACTATGTGATTTCATTGATAAAGAACCGTCCAGTTATGAAGAAGCTGTAGAACAGAAAGAATGGAAGGATGTTATGATCAAAGAGTATCAATCGATCATGAAGAATGATGTTTGGGATGTTGTCCCAAGAACAGAAGGGAAGTAAGTTGTAACTTCCAAATCGATCTACAAGATCAAGCATGCTGCAGACGGTAGCATTGAAAAATATAAGGCAATATTTGTGGCTCGTGGTTTCTCACAAATAGAAGAAATAGATTATGAAGATACCTTTGCACCTATAGCCAGATAGACTTCCATCATATTAATACTTTCTCTGGCTATAGTGATGAAATGGATGATACACCAGATGGATGTCAAGACTTCCTTCTTGAATGGTGTAGTAGAAGAGGTAGTGTATTTAGAACAACCACTCAGTTTTGAGACACATGACAGGGAGTCTCATGTGTGTAGATTGAAGAAAGCCCAATATGGTTTGAAACAGGCACCCAGGACTTGGTACGGTAGAATTGATAGCTTTCTATGCAGTTTGGGATTTACCAAGAGTAAAGAATATTCAAACCTTTACTACAAGGTTGAATATGGCAACCCAGTGATGCTTCTACTATATGTAGATGATATGTTTGGGACAGGTATGGATGGGTTGATTGCTGATACAAAGAGAAATCTTGTTTCTAAGTTCAAAATAAGGGACTTGGGTATGATGCACTATTTCTTAGGCATGGAGGTGTGCAAGAGTGTAGATGGAATCTCCTTTGGACAGGGAAAGTATGTAGTAGAGATATTGAGGAGGTTTGGGATGATGGACTGCAAAGCCATGGCAACACCTATGGCATCGAACATGAAGCTAGTGAGCAATGCTTCATCAGAGTTAGTTGATGCTACAATGTATCATCAGATGATTGGGTCCTTGATGTACATAACAAACACGAGACCAGACATTTGATTTTCTATGAACACCTTGAGCCAGTTCTTGATAGATCCAAGAAATGTTCACTTGATTGTTGTAAAGCGTATTCTGAGGTACCTGTGGGGTAGAGTTGATTATGGGCTCAAGTATGAGCTGAATCAGAATATTAACCGAGAGGGTTATGTTGATTCAGATTGGGAAAGCAGTGACATCGATAGGAAGAGCACTTCAAGGTGTTGCTTCAGTATGGGATCAAGTGTGATCTCTTGGTTTAGCAGGAAGCAATCCTGTGTGGCACTAAGTGCAGCTGAAGCAGAGTATGTCGCAGCTTGTTCAGCTAGTTGTGAGGTAGTATGGCTGAGGAAGATACTGTTTGATTTATTTGATCTCCAGTTGGATGCTACTTGCATACATTGTGACAACGAGATTTGTGTGAAGTTATCAGAGAATTGAATGTTCCATGACAACTCAAAGCATATTGAGATCAAGTATCACTATATCATAGATATGGTGCAGAGGGGAGCAATGAAGCTCCATTATGTTGCGATGCACGATCAGATAGTTGATGTGTTGACGAAGCCATTAGCTAGGGTGAAGTTTGAGTACTTCAGGGAGAAGCTAGGTGTTCTCCAGATCGAGGTTCCCTCTAAAGGGAAGTGATGAGTCCGTGAGCCATTCTGACATGGGAGAGGATTAAGTTCCTTCCATGGTCAAATGTAAGGGATAAGCCATTCTTTCATGGTAAGAGGATTTAGGTTCCTTCCATGTCAGATATGAGTGCTATTTCCATTCTGGGAATGGAGTTGCTTGGTCAATTACCAGGAAAACTTAGTCTAGGATTGAGAAGCCATTATGATATGAGAGAGGGATGTGTTCCCACTTGATCAGATGTAATGGCTGAACCATTCTGTCATGGCTAAAGGATTAGGTTCCTCCCATTTCAAATGTGAGTGTTGGCCATTCTGATGAGTAGTTCAGATGTAAGGGCAACTGCCATTCTTTGGGAGAATGGAGGCACCTGGCCAGTTACTAGGTAGCTCAGTCTGGAACTGGGGGCCATTCTGATGCGATGATAGGATTAGTTCCTACATGATCAGAAGCGAGTGCATGCCCTTTCAATGCGATGTGTTTAAACATGGTTGAATGTAAGTGCAGAGCCTTTTTGACAAGATGCAGTCGGATATAAGTGCTGATTTATCCTAATGCGATGTGTTTACACATGGTCAGATGTGAGTGATGTGCCTTTCTGACAAGATGGGGCCGAATGCAAGTACAGAGCCTTTTTGATGCGATGTGCTTGCACATGATTGAATATAAGTGCTGAGCCATTCTGGCGCGATGTGTTTACACATGGTCAGATGCGAGTGTTGGGCATGCCTTTCTGACAAGATGAGGTCATATGTAAGAGCTGGGATGGCTATTCTGACTTAAGTGTCAGATATAAGTGCTGATGAAGACCTACACGAAGGGTAGGCCTACAAGATTGACTATGTAGAACTTCCTGTGATGAGAAGAATCAAGATAGCACCATTCTGAGATAGCATATGATGATGATCCGGACATGATGACGATCCAGATCAAGTGATGATCTAGACTTGATGACGATCTAGATCAAGTGATGATCCAGATGTGATGATGATATAGAAGTGATGATCCAGTAGTCGTGATGATACAGATCCCGTGATCAAAAAGAATTGAAGAAGAAGATGACTTGAAGACTTGAATATGAAGAAGATGAAGAAGATGAAGAAGAGAAAGAAGACTTGATGATGAAGATGATGAGATCATCTAGTCGATACAGAGAAGAAGAATAGTGCTGAAAATTGTGTCGAAAGAATACTTTCCTAGTTAAAAGGGAGTGTTGATGTATTTGTAACTTCAGAATGTATTCATCTATGTATCTTATATCTTGTACCCCAATGTTTATTTCGGGATGTGTCTATAATGTATTTGAGTCATGATGTCATGCCCTGATGTTCCGATTAGGACGATCTATAATATAAACAAGTCATGTCAAGTCATTTTTGGTAACCCTCCTATTGTCTAAGGTTTAAAGTCCCCACAGTTCCGGGGCACAAGGGTTATTAGAATCACCTAGTGAAGTCAGCACTAGTAGGGTTTTAGTCATATCAGGAAGCATTATAAATAGAGAGGTGACCTCTCTATTTAACGCACATCTCATACACACTCAAGTGTAGCACATACTTGAGGAAGGAAAAGATACTAGGGCTATATAGAAAGAAGGTTACTGATGTCGGGAGATTATCTTACTGTTGTGGGATTTTCTATTTTGGTGTTGATTCTATCTCTGAGGATGTTGCGGGGTTTTCTCCATTTATGGTTTCCCCGAGGAAAAACACTGTGTTCATTGTCTCTTTTGTTTGATTGTTGTGCTTGTTATTCTCTTAGTTAAAGATCCTAATAATGCTAGCTTAATGTTAAAATTATAACATCTTTCATTAATCAAAAGTAATTATATAATTAACTACAATGGATTAGAATGGATAAATAGCCTCATGCAATTCGAATGCATGTGAGGAAATTAGAATTGGTTGGAATCTACTCCAATGAATGGTTAACTGACCTTTTCTAAATAATTATCGGAGTTCGAAATCCCAACTGAAGTGTCTAATTCAATGTTAACTAGTCTAACTAACTGAGGTAGGTGAGTAAATTCGCCTCACCTGCATGAAGCCATGCAATCCTAGCACTAATTGAGTAGAACTAAATGTAGGGCACTAGAACTGAATGTAACGGACTCCTAACTGAGCTCGACTGGTCACTAACAGAAATCAACCAATGGAGGCTGGTATCGACACTCCCAGTGGTTCCTAATTTGTAGGGATTGATCTAGGAGGCTCCTAAACTGATGCATACAAGTGTAATTAGTGGAATTTGGCCTCAATTAGTGTTCCCCACACTTTAGTAACCGGTATATGTACCCCAATTAGGCTAAGTGGACCCAATGGTGCTAGTGACTAAAAATAGACTAAAAAGACTCTCGATTTAGACATAATGACCATATTGGACAAGGGAGGATTATAATCCTAACACGCCCCCTGAATTCTAACTTGGACAAATTTTGGACCCTGGTAACTAAGACCATAGGTCACCCATTACAACAAGTAAAGTATCTGCTCAACACAAGGAGCTGGGGAAAAACCCACATGGGAAAAAAGCTACCCCTCTAACCAAGCATATAGAATTAGGATTCAAGTTTGAAAAACTTGAAAATGTGTTGTTGCAATCTCTATGATGTAGCAAAGCAACATGCATGATGTTTTGTGCATAGGTATCTATGGGTATGGCATGTAGACTTCTTCATCTTCTCCCAAAATGATGATGGAAGGAATGAGGAATGTAACTGTTTCCTCTTGTTGGAGGAAAAGGTGTATGATCCATTATATTCTTCTAAATGCAGTGAGACTGAACCTTCTCCATGTAGCATCTTACAGGGAGTCTATTGCCTCTCTCTGAAGGAGGTAAGATTTCATGACATAGCACAAGGTTCTTGGTATTTTGAGTGTTAGATGGATTTCCAGTCATCTTCCTAGCTTCCAGTTTGGATGTAGGGACTCGATTTGGATCTGAATCACCCTGAATCTCAATCTCATAAACTAATATAGATGGATGGTCCTGAAAGAAGTAGATGGAATGGTTTTACCTTCCCTTGCAAGTGGCTACTCAGAGTGCATAGGTTCTGAAAATGGCATGAAGTGTGAGAACTCATATGCCTTGAAGGTATGATTTACAGCACACTTCACTATGATGATCCCAATAGAGATATCAATGATATCCAATGAGTTGGGACCAAATATCACTCGCTTTGGAGATCTAGTATGAGTCATTTGGTATACAGTGAATAGATTTGTAGCTAAGGAGGGCACATAAAGCACATTTGTGAACTTTCCATGTCCAATCTTGATTGAGCCCTTCCCTTTGGATTGAAATTTACTGTTATTTCCCATATGAATATTAGGACCATCAAAAGACTGCAAGGAAGAGAATGATTCTCAGGATGCAACCATATGATTGGAAGCTCCATAATCAATGAGGAAGGCATGTGTTGTTAAGCATCTAGCCTTCAGTGCATGGAACATCTCTTCATGTTCTTCAGTTTCTTCTCTATGGTCAACCTTCCTTGCACTAGCAGGTACAATAATGTTATGTTTCTTCAGAAGAAGAGCCATCTCATCAATTCTTCTTCTCATACATGTGATTTCTGGATGATAGCCCCTTCCACAGTAATAACAAAGTGTCGTTTCTTTTCCATTCTTATTGCTTCTCTTAGAAATTGAAGGCTCATTTGACTGGTATTTCTCCACATGAGACTCATCATTTTTCTTCCCTTTATCATTCGCTAACTTAGGTCCTCTGGAAACCAATGCTTGATATCTGGGAGATTGAATGATCCCAATTTCGATCAACTTGTCATGCTCCTCAGTGAGAGATTCAATGAAGGATTTTAGAGTAGGCATCGTCCAATTTGGAGTAGTGAGCTTCACTTAATGAAATGTTGATACAAATAATGAATAGTTTGCACCAAGTTTTGAGAGAATGGAAAGAATGAGTTGATCATCCTCCTTCTCAACCTTGCACAACTTCATCTCAAACACTAGATTCTTGAATTTGGTGAAGAAGTCATCTTATGTTTCAAAATTGGCTGGACGAAGAGAATTCAACTCATTCTTGAGCTGATAGATCGTTAGATCATCCCGTTTTTCAAATAAGGAAGCAATCTCATCCCAAACCTACTTGGGAGTCTTCAATCCATTGATGTCGAAGATAAGATCTCAAGATATTGAGAGGCACAAGCATCCATATGCTTCATCAAGCCTATTCCAATACTTTTTTTGCCAACATAATGAGTTGGATTTATCTTTGTCTCCATTGTGAGTCTGAAGAGTCTTTCAGAGCGTAGCTGCATGTGCATGTCCTACTTCCGTTGGTGGTAGTTGAAAGGAGTGAGAATCTCCATTGGAGGAGCCATTTAGAATTCAAAGAAGAAGACTGAGCTGTTGTAGCAAGCAATAAACGAGACTGGGTTGATTGTAGTGAATGCAGTGAAGGAGAATGATAAACCTGTAAATCACACAATCAAACAGAAATATAAGGTCAATAGTCTACACTTTTGGAATTTAGTTCACACCCAACATAGTTGATCAAGGAAGCTTGATCAACAATTCCTTAACTTGGGATATGAAGTGGTAAATTCGTCGCTTCTGGTGTAGTATTGGAAGGAGCAATTTTGCTCAAAAAAAATAATCCAAGTATGAATCTATGGTAGGAGAAGTGACTTGTCCTGTCGAGGCTCTGATACCATATTAAATTAAGCACATAGATCTGTGGAACAACACACAACTCACAAGATAGATCATACAATTTACTCATCAATTGAAGAATGAAATAGTGCAAAAATGCTTGCAACTTTGAATGCTTTCATTAATAAAGAGTAATTAGATAATTAATTGCAATGGAGTAAAATGGTTAAATAGCCTCCTGCACTTCGAATCCATGTGAGGAAATTCGAGTTGGTTGGACTTTACTTGACTGAATAGTTAATTGACCTTCTCTAAATCATTATCAGAGTTCATCGGAGTTTGAAATCCCAACCCAAGTGTCTAATTCAGTGTTAAACAGTCTAACTGACTAAGGTTGGTGAGTAAATGCAACTCACTTGCATGCATCCATGCAATCCTAGTGCTAACTGAGTAGAGCTGAATGTAGGGAACTACAACTAGATGTAACTGAATCCCAGCTGAGCTTGACTAGTCACCAACTGAACTCAAATGATGGAGGTTGTTATTGGCACTCGTAGTGGATCCTAATTTGTAGGGATTGATCTAGGAGGCTTATAAACTGATGTATGCTAGTGAAATTAGTGGAATTTGGCCTCAATTAGTGTTCCCCACACATTAGTAACTAGTACATGTGCCCCAATTAGGCCAAGTGGACCCAATGGTGCTAGTGACTAAAAGCAGATTGAAAGGACTCCCGATTAAGACATGACTCGTGATTTAGACATAATGAACAAATTGGAAAAGGGAGGATTATAATCCTAATGGAGATAAATGAACTCATTCTTAGGAGTTTAACAAAACCCCCGAAAAACAATCGACAAAAATATTGTATTGCAGAAAAAAAGGGAAAATATAGTAAATGATGATAGTAGTGAAGAAAAAACAGAAAACCTTCCTGAAGATAGGAAAAACATGAGGAATATTAAGGAGATGAAACAAAGGAAGCATAAGGAACAATCAGTGGAGCTACAAGGAGAATTTAAAATGTTAAAACCCCTGAATTTTGATGGAGAATCAGAAGAATAATATGAGGCATGGCTACTTAACATTAAGAGGTATTTTCAGTTATATGGAAATGATGATCATTTAAGAGCCATATTAGCTGTTTTTTTAGTTAAGCAGGAAGGCTCCATTGTGGTGGCAGGAGGCCAAAAGTGTGAACAATAAACGAAGTAAGGAACTAAGCTCAAACATTTTTAAAAAGAAATATATGTCAAAAATATATTATTATGAGAAAGCCAAGGAATTGAATGACTTGCGATTAGGTACTTTAACTATGGATGAGTTTGTAACAAAATTTGTGAACTTACAACGCTATGTACTGTATCTGAAGGAGGAAAAAGATAAGGTTTATAGATTTATCAGTTTCTTACCCCCAACCTTTAAAGGAAGGATTGAGATTGATATGCGTAAGAATATGGATGAGGCAATCAGAAAGGATAAGTTTTGTTATCATTTATTCAAATAAAGATAAAAAATAACAAAGAATTGGCAAAACAGAAAAAATGAAAAACTCGATCAACGTAAGAAAGGATTTAAACCTTCACCTTTTAGGAAAGGTGAAAAGAGTCATATTGATAACAATTACAATAAAACATGAACAATTATCAACAATAACATGAAAGGCTCAAGCACTTCTAATAGTGGATGGAATAGTGTTGCTAAGGAGGTTAAGTGTCGGGGATGTAATGGGCATTGTTTATATCGAAAATTCCCCCATAATCCCAATAAAAAGATGTCCCCTATAAACATGGTATAGTAAGCTTCTACAATTAAGTATATAGCTTGAATCCTACCTAGAATAATTTCTACTATGGAAGATAGACAAGAGGAACATCAATCAACAATGTTCGAAGTGGAAGGTAAAATTTCAAAAGCTTATGTTTCCATACTTATTGATTCTGGCGCTAGTTTGAGTTACATAGCACCAAAAATACTTGAAAAATGAAAAATTAGTAAAGAAAATAAAAAAAATGCATTGTTGGTAAAATTAGCGACGAGAATGAAAAGAAAAGTTACTGAAATAGTTAAAGATTGCAGATTAAGTTTCAATTGATTGGAAGCTACTATAAATTTGAATATACTACTGTTGGGATCGTATGATATTTTAATAGGAATTGACTGGTTGGTAGCCCATAGATCCATTATTGACTGTTTACATAAAAACTTTGATTATTCAGATGAGAGCGGAAGCATCGGCATAGTAAAAGAATCTATAGACCTATAACTACATGACAAATATCTACACTACAAATAAAAAAATGTTTCAGGAAAGGGTGTCAATTATATGCTATTAAGTTCAAGGATATGGGACCTAAAAAATCAAAATCAGAATTAGAACAATTTCCTATCGTGAAAGAATACTAGGATGTATTTCCTGAAGAAATACAAGGATTACCACCTAAAAGAGATTTATATTTTACCATAGACATGGTGCCAGGTGCAACAACGGTATCTTGAGCTCCCTATCATATGACTACCCCAGAATTAACATAGTTGAGGATGCAGATAAATGAATTGTTGGACAAAGGTTATGTTCGACCCAGTGCTTCACCTTGGGGGGAATTAGTGCTTTTTGTTAAAAAGAAATATGGAACATTCAGGATGTGCATAGATTACACACAATTGAACAAAATAATGATTAAAAATAAGTATTTATTATCAAGAAGAGATGAATTATTTGACCAGCTAGGTGGGGAAAAAATATTCTAAAAAATTGACCTTCGGTCAAGGTATCATCAATTTCGATGCATATATTCATAAAAATGTTTTCTGAACTAGGTATGGGAACTATGAATTTGTTGTAATTCTGCTTGGTTTAACACACTCCCCAAAAAAGTTCATGAACATGATGATTAATGTGTTGAGTAAATTTTTGGATAAGTTCATATTAGTAATCATTGATGATATTCTCATATATTCTAATGATAAAGTAGAGCACGAAGAACACCTAAGGAAGGTTTTGGGAAATCTAAGGGAACATCATTTATATGCCAAATTGAGTAAATGTGATTTTTGTAAAAAATTGGTGCAGTACTTAGGCCATGTCATTTCACAAAAAGGAGTAGTAGTTGATCCATCCAAAATTAAAGCAATTTTGGAGTGTCTCGAGGAAAAATATGTGCATGACATCATATATTTCATGGGTTTAACAGGTTATTATCAAATATTTATAGAAACTTTCTCTAGAATAGCTTATCCCATAACTACTACGCAAAATAAGAATGTTAAGTTTAATTGGAACCGAGAATGTCAAGATAGTTTTGATAAGATAAAATAGTTGTTAACTATTCCACTTGTTGTTAGCTCTCCAAGAAACTCCTCTAGGTTGCAGCTCGAGAATGCCTGGTAACTTCAACGTTTTTAATGGTTTTCTAAATGGATCAAGCGATATGAACTAAAGGACCTCACACACTCAAGACATGCATAAAACTCAATAAAAAAGATAAGGCTTCTAACCATCAATGTTAAGAGGGTTGATAATAAGGTGAATAAATGGAGATCTCACTATGCTGGAAGATTCATATATAAAGAAATCACATATGAATGGCTAATGATAACAAGGAAAAATACTTGCAAATCAACTCATCAACACATAAAAAGGATGGCAACTATCTGGTATTAGACAAAAAGAATGAACCTAAATCAAACATCCAAGCACAAGTACAGAACATAAAAGAGATGGAACCTGAACATATAATGGAAAAAGAGATTATATTAAATGATGAATAATATGCGAAGCTCGATAATAATAAGGGTATAAAAGTCTCTGAATTCGAACCCTTGCTTCAACACTAGTCATAGGCTTTATAGCCTTTACAAAATTTATTTCAGAACCTCAAAAGTTGGATTGAATTTAGTAAAAATAGATAACACAACTGTTTTTGCAAAAAATAGGTCAAAAACCCTAACTTAAGTGCTAATATATCTAACTATAATACTTGTTCACTCCTTGAACTCTTTAATAACTGCAGTGATCACTGAAGTATAACTAGGAGCTATTGTCTGACAGATAAGTCACGGTTTGTCAAAAGAAGGTAGGGTTTGTGACCCATTTCACCTTGTTGGAACCCTCAAAACTTGAATAGACCCAATCTATTGGTGCCTTTAATTAATCAGCATCTTCATGAATCATCCCTAAGGTGTTTGGATCAATCAAAAATGGTTTTGTGTGGAAGCATGTCTTTCTCCATTGTTCTGTGCTTTCAATGGTTAAGGAAACAATATTTTGGGTCTGTAAGCTGTCGAAAGCTCTACTTTCGGTGGCTAATGAATAGCTGTTGCATTCGCCTAAGCCACCAAAAGCTATGTTTCTACAAAATTTAATTAGTTTTTTAATCAAAATTCTACAGGTTAACTTTTGACCTTCTGTTACATCTTCAACCTGCATAAGGTTTGGAATATCACCAACATCATGGGATGCCTCTGGATCGTGAAGGCTTATTCCTTCCTCTATTAGGGTTTCGAGTGCAAGGTGTTTTTTAGGGTTAGGATTTGGATTTTCCTTCTGCGACCTTAACAATCTGATCATCCTGTAGAGCCTGGAGTTTTCCTTCATTAATCTCAAATTCATTTTTTGCAGCACAATATACATCCCTCTAATTTCTAGAAGGGAATTATGCAATTCGGTATTTTTCTTGGTTAATCTTACATTAGTTCTTTTGATTTCTCTCTCTAAGACCTCTCGTTCATATACTTGCCCTAATAGATGGTTTATTCTAGGTTTACTGGACTAAGCTTCTGCCACTAGTTCACCCTGGTCCTCCTTTGGTGTGGGTGATGGAAATTCCTCTTGCCCTACTTGAAATTGTTCTGCTAGGTTATCTTCATGTTCCTCTTGATTTCTAGATTCTGAGTAAGGTAGCTTGAGTATGTTTCTATGTTAAGCTGAAATTTTCACTACCTTTTCACTGAAATCCATATATCTCTTGGTTTTGTTGCTCATGGGAGTTGGAGAGGGCTGATCTACTACCACTGGTGAGATGGCCCTCCTCTTGCTCTTGCCACTCCTAGGAGTGGTGGACTTCTTTTAACGAGACTTTCTTTTGTCTTCTGTCTGCAAGCCTGTTTCAAACTCATTCCAAAATAAGAAGTATGTCCATGCTATGTTTCTTCTTTGCAGTAGTTCTTGGACAATTATCTTTATCACGCCGTGGTGGGATAGCCTGCACGCAATTTTGGTGGGATCATCTTTTACCGTATGGGCCATCTTGGTTAGGCTCTTGTGTAGGTAGAAAGGCAGGTTCAGTGGGATCCTTCTAGTGAAATGATTCATCAACTTAAAGTGGTATATCATCACCCTGTTATACCTTCCTTCACAAGTTATATAAACCAGGATCACTTTCAACAACTACTACCACTTCTCCTTAATCTAGGTTGAAGGGATGCTTTTATTCCATACTACACTCTTGTGTGCAGGCTTCAAGTAAGACCTAAATTCCACATCCTTTGTGATGATGTTTTTTAACCACTTCTCCCCAGTCCTTGGGAGTTTTGCTACTTCTGCTATTAGGGCCTCATCAACCTGGAACTCTTCTCTACCTATCAATGCCTTAGAGCCATGAAAAGATAGAGCAAAGGATTCTGCCACTTGCTAGTGGGATCCCTGAATTTTATCACATAACCTATAACAGCCTGCATCCTTGAAGAATTTGCATACATCTTGATGTGACTCGAGATAGCCAATGTCATCCAATTTCTGTCTGAGTGCAATTCTTGCTCCTTTCTTCATGTCTCGACTTCTCTTTTTGTAAAAAATCAAAATCTGAACACTCGAAAGGAGATTACCGTGTTGGATTTACGGAGGGATTGGATCAGTGAGAATGCATGAAGGAAAATGTGCAATGGAATGAGGAAAGGGTGCTGATTTTGAGGGGCCGATCAGTCGATTGGTACTTGAGTAGGATGATAGTAAACTCTAGTGAGAACCACGAGATGGACAGTGCAGTAATCATTTTAACTAGAACTTAATTTTTTGTGGTTGTTCAACTGCAGTGGAGGATAGCGAGGGTTTAGGTATTTTCTCAGTCACTTCGGTTCAATAACGACCTCTTTATTTACCAACTCATGATTTTCTGCAGTCCCAGTCTTTTCAGTGGTTTAGTGCTTTATCGTGACTCTCCTCATGCTGACGATGGTTGATTTTCATGGATGCGCTAACCATTTTCCTCTTTTGGCGCTTTCAGTGGTTAAGGTAGTCTTGGATCTAATTTGTAAGTTGTCAAAAGCTAGTATTTTCTATGGCTAATGAACTGTTGAGACGTTTGCCTAAGCCACCGGAAGCTGCCCTTCCAAATTTTCATTAAAAATGGATTCAATGAGATTTTGACGGTTAATGTTGTCTTGAGTCCAATTTTTAAGTTCCCAAAAGCTCAGCTTTTCAGTGGCTAATGAACTGTTGAGAAGTTCGCCTAAGCCACCAAAAGGTTTTCTTCAAAATTTTATTAAAAACAGAGTCAATGAGCTTTCAGTGGTTATGTATTCCTCGATCAAACTTTTAAGCTATTGAAAGCTGGGATTTTCGGTGGCTAATGAACCATTGAGGAGTTTGCCTAAGCAACCGAAAGCTAAAATTTTATTTTTTTATGGAAAAACAGAGCACAAGGTGTTCCAACTTTGTTAAGCATACCAAAATATTTCATAATATGCCTTGAACTCTTGATCACTATGCAAAAAATAATTTTTTCTGAATTTGACCTATTTCAAGACTAATTTATTTGGGAGATAAGACGTGTATTGAAAGTATCTGATCCAAATAAGGAATTTAAAGTATGTATAGATGCAAGTAAAGAGGGTCTGGGAGGGGTTTTAACTCAAGAAGGTCATGTAATCTACTACAAGTCTAGAAAATTGAGAGAACAAGAGAATAATTATGTGGTGCATTATTTAGAATTGGCTTCTATTATACATGCACTTAAAATTTGGCGGCACTACTTAATAAGAAAGAAATTGCTATTATTGATAGAAAATATTGGGCTGAAATATTTATTTGATAAAAAAAAATTAAATGCGAGTAAATCTAGGTGGCCTGCATTCTTGAGTGAGTATGAGTTTGACATTAATTATATAAGAGGAAAATAAAACATTGTAGTGGATTCTTTAGGTAGTAAACAACATCACTTACATGAGGTGCCAATAATTAATTGTGAATATGAACTTCAAACTCTACCAAAAGAGGCATGAGATAATGATGAATAGTACATAAACTAGGTGGAAAAATGTAAACAGGGACATGTGGGAATAAATGAGAATAAGTATCAGTATGATACTGAAGGGTTTTTTACATTTCAAAAATAGAATTTATGTGCTTAATCAAAGAAGCATAAAGAATATTATTTGTAAGGAGTTGCATGATAGCCCTTATGCAAGACATCTTGGGTATCAGAAATTTTTAACTGCTCGAAAAAACTACATTTATTAGCTAAGTATGAAAATACAAGCAGTGGAATACGTGGTCTATATTTTTACTTGTCAGCAGGTTAAGGCCCTTCATCAACATCTAGTTGGTTTATTACAGCATATACCTATACTTGAGTGGAAATGGGAGACTATAACTATGGACCTCATTACGGGATTACCTAGGATAAGGAAACAAAATGACTCCATTATTGTGGTAGTGGATAACTTAAGTAAACTGGCTCATTTCATACCAGTAAAATCAACTTATAATTTAACAATTAACATAGCTCATATTTCATGAAGGAAATTTTTAGATTGCATGGCATACCTAAAATAATAATCATAGTTCATGATGCTAAGTTTACTTCAAGATTTTGGACATTGTTATTTAAAGGTATGGATACAAAATTAAATTTTAGCATAGCTTACCACAGTCAAACAATGGTGAATCATGTAATGGAGGATATGTTAAGAATGTATGTGATGAATCAACGAGGTAAATGATAATATTATATTCGCCTAGTGGAGTTTGCATCTAATAATAACTACTAATCATCACTTAATATTACTCCTTTTGAGGTATTGTATGGTAAAATATGCAAGGTTCCTCTAAGCTAGGGTAATTTGGATGATAGACTTGCTTTGGGGCCATACATGTTAGCACAAATGGAAGAAATGGTATGACAAATAAAAAAAATTAAAAACAACTCAAGTGAGACAAAAAGGTTAAGTGGACAAGAAAAGAGCATCCAAAGAGTATAAAGTAGAGGAACATGTGTTTTTCAGAATTAAGCCAAAGAAAAGCAAGTTGAGATCAAGACTTTACGGAAAGTTGGCACCTAGATATGTGGGACCTTTTGAAATTTTGACAACAATAGGACCTATATCTTATCAATTGGCCTTACCTCCTTATTTAAGAATTCATGATGTTTTTCATGTTTCTTTGTTAAAAAAATATGTTGCTAATCAATCTCATATAATTAATTAGGAGAATGTATAGGTGGAATCGGAGGGATATTTGCCCACGGAACCAATGTGCATTCTTAATAAAAAGGAAATTCATTTTCACATACAGTTTATTATACAAGTGAAGGTACAATAGAAGCATTACTTAGAGGAGGAAGCTACCTCAGAAAGAGAAGACATTATGAAACACGATTTTCTTTCTAAAATTTAATGATATTGATTAAGCACCGAGGACGATGCATTGTTTTTAGGAGGAGAGGATTGTAATACCCTCTAGATTTATTTTGGATATCATTTTTATTTACTTGTAATTAATCAAATTAACCTAACTTGTGGGAAATTGGAAATTTTAGCAGTTACACAATAATTGACAAAAATTTGAATTTAAAAAGAAGTTAAGATACCTTAGCATTCTCTAAGGAGGCAAGTACCCAATAAGTGCACAGAGTTAGTTATGTGTTAAAAAGTCCTATGCAAAAGATTAAAGGGGGGATGCCAGTGATCACTACAGGTGAAGGCCATGAAAGTTTAGAAAAGAGAATGTATATAGAGATGCCACTGAAGCATCAGAAGGATGTTAGAATCTAAGCAAGAACTCTCAATGAAGCATGTGAGAATTATTGGTTCTTGCTTGAGTAACTCCTCCTAAGTGTTGGTGGCACTTGAAGCTAGAAAGATGTATTTAAGTGGAAGAATTTTGGGCAAGGGGGAGGAATCACAGTGATAAAGTCTATTGCATATTCCTAAGGTTGTGGTGTGAAACTGCTAACATCTTCAATTCGAGATAAGAATCTAATCTAGTATTTACTTCAACTTTATTTAATGCATTAAATATATTTTATGGACTTATTTTGATTAGGGTTAGTATTCTTCTGAACTATGCTGGCTCTATTAAGATTATATACGCAGGTATGTATTTTGAAATGCATATGCTGATAATAATTTTTGTATTTAATCTGTGTTTAGAGTTAGATATACTATTTAGAAAATAATGGGAAATAGTTCATGCCGCAGTCCAGTAATTTGTTCTTGCAAGCATAATTGAATGTTTAAAACCTGAAATATGGTTTATGCCCTTACGAGTATAAATGACATTAAACTCTACAAAAGTCAGGCAAGTATAGGCAAAAATAACAATATTCATCTACTGTAAACTTCAATTATTTTTTGTAAAGAAAACAAAGGAGATACAAACCAATATATATAGATTATATAATTTACACACCAGGTCTTTCATATATTAACAATACATAATGTAAGGAAACAAAATACGATTATAAGTGCATAGGTAACCCCAGCTTACCACATTACATTAACTATAGAGACTGAGAATAAATACAGCTTATACAAAGACATTAAAACTTTTCCAAATATCTCCAAATGGAGATGGAGTGACAAGTGTAACCCATTACATTAGCTTTACGCTAAAACCGCACAAAATCCTTTCTCATATAGTGTCAAACCTGGAAGATAAACCCTATCAAATTTGTCTATGCGTATACATTACAATGTTAGCCGTAAGAGATAACCCAACTCTGAATCATAACCTTTTATACAAAACTGGAAAACGAAGAAAACTCTACAGAAGAAAATGCACCCATTCAAGATTGGTGTAAAGTGCAACTCTCTAGCGGTTTTAGCTTTCTGCGAAACAACCAATCGAATAGCATACATAGCTCATCGATTTAGAATATTAGAAACTTGACCAGCCAGAGCATCATTACAAATAACCCCGTAGGACCCAAGAACATACATGTGAAACAACCTGCAAACGATCACAAATGGGTAGGGTACTGTAAGTAGTAAGCCCAACATACATTTTACTACACGTTGTCCAAACCCCGGTGTAGGATTACCTGCGCACAAGCCAGTGAAACGGTGTCAATAGAAATCATAGCAACGAGTAAATGAAAACAAACGAAGATTTCATAACTTAACATTTTACTTGGTGGGAAGACCTGAATGGTAGCAAGAAGCTGTTTTTCTTTCGGGCTGTATAAACTTATTCAGAATGGCTTCGAGCTTAACCGAGTTGGCTTCACCGAGTTGATCTGTCGCCGGTGTAATTATTTTGTACATTCACCATGTTCGAGATCTTGAGCCGAGCTCCAACATGTTTACACAATGTAGACATGAACTAAAGTGGTAGGGTTTGTCCACCCAAAAGTCAACCCCAAATCCTTTTGCCAGTTTTGGCCCAACTCAGGAATTCAAACTCTTTTCAAAACACTTAAATCTCTTATGGGTCTGCGCATAGTAATAGTTGTAGAATTAAAACAAAAAAAACTTCTGTTGCCATCATTCTTGCTACGCTGTAACTTCCAAAGTTAGGTTTGGTGGATTGGCATGGCGAGAAGAATCACCTGCACAAATGGTGTAGAGGAGTGGGTTAGCGAAAATCGCTATGTTGGAATTACCACTAACAAATCCTTCATCTGTCCATGTTGAATGCTACCTCGTAAGCAGTAAATCAAACTTGGGTTAAGAGTTTCTTTGAAAGTATGACGACAACCAGCGACTCATTGCATGTTTTGAATAGGTGTTTTTCATATATATCGTATGAGAGTTTCTTAATGGAAAATAGTAACAAAATTTTTTTCTTACCTTTTACCATAGAGGTTTCAAGAAGTGTTACGTAATGTTTTGCATGTATGAAAGTTGCTCCTATTTTCCCTCCATAAAGTGTTGTAATAAGCTTACCCATAGCTATATTTGTCCTTGGAAGTGGCAATTATTATGAGGGAATATGAGTTTTTTTTACGAAAAGTTATGATATCATCCCATCTCTTCATTTTATAATGGCTATTCCTTAGAAAGATTTTGATCATTCACATGGGAAAAATATAAATTGAAAATTGCGGTACCATGTTAATGAGTTGTACTCGTTTTAATTGATGGATAAAACTCTCTTTGGAAACATCAATTATGTATAAGTTGCAAAGTTAAACTCTAAAATTGAAACTAAACATGTAGCAATTCAAACCAGCGTAAAATGCAACACCTTGATTTCAATTATCGAGTCATTTGTTGTTTGCAACCCTTTTCCTCGACCATTTTGTTATAGCCTTCTAATATCCGTGCTTACCTTAAAACCTCTCTCTCTCTCTCATGTTATGATCTTTTTCCTTGGTGACTTGTTTCTTGAAATACAAGATATGATCCTAAATGTGTCACACTATCGGGAATATCTAAACCAATTTCTTTTGATACTAGGTTCTCGTTATTTTATCGGTCTTGAATTTGTTTTGTACTATTGTTACTGTGCATCTTAGGGAACTACTTTAGCAGAAGGATCATGGAAGACTCCTCAAGTTGAAAGAGATGAAAATTGTGTTTAAATTAAACTTTACTCCTCGATGCATATATTCCTCTATAACATGTTAATTGTTTTCTTTACAACTCTCTTGGTTTCATGATTATTTTATTTCTTTTGTATGGATATAACAAGTACATCAATCTCCACAGAAATATCATATTCAATCTTCTCCCTATCATTTTTGTCAACAAAATATTCTTCGGTTTCTCTTATGATCATAAATTACATAATTTTATTGTTTTGTAGTGAGGCATACAAGCGTTGATTCTAGATCCTTATATTTTGTAAAGTCGAAGGTTGAAATTGTTGGAAAAGGTTATCTCAAAAAGTGGGGGTTTATATCAATGATACCTTTTCTACAATTTCAAAAAAATTTAGGATGCATAGGAAAGAGCGAGGTTGGGTAGGTTGTAGATGAATTATTTCGTATATAAGGGACACATACTTTGAAGATTCTTAAATTTTAGAGTTTAATAGTGGAGAATAGTCTATGTTAATATACCTTTATATTCATAGGTGGCCAACATATTATTGAAGACCCTAGAAAAGGGGAAGTTAAATATGATGAGAGAATATCCTGGTTTGATGGAGAACCTGTCCCTTATTGCGTTGAATCCATATTCCATTATCTTTTTTATTGTTTGATTGCTTGGAGTTTGAGGAGGTATGCCACACTTGAAAGATATAGATTCTTATGCATTAGGGCACATCTCTCAAGACGACATCAATAGGTAAGGTGCATTACTCGAGAGTTACAACATAGTATGTTCTTCCAAATCCTCTCATTATGTGGGGTGTTAATTTATAATTTGTTGTGAATTTGAGGGGGTGGAATAATTTTGTCAATAAAACTCTCTTTGCATCCCATGGCATCACATTTTTGGGAAGTATTAGTATGCATTTTATATTTCATAAACTATTGAAAGTATTCTTAGATTAGACGTTGCTTATGGTGTTTTATTCTTTCAAAAATTGGAAGCAATTGTACAAATCTTATCCCTCCTTCACCTCAATAATTCATGCCTTGTAGAACCTTACCAACAATAACCAAACCCCCCTCATAGACTACTAAATCCATGAATACTACCTCTACATATCATCCCATCTATTCATTTTCTAATGGATATGCCTTAGATAAATGTTCATCCCTCTCACAAGAAACATATAGATTTAGAATTGTTCCACGTGAATCAATTTTTTATGTTAATGAGTTGTATCAGTTTTAATTGTTGGAGAAAAATATCTTGGAAACATTAATTATCACAAATTCCACAATTAAACTCTAAAATTGAAACTAAACATATAGCAATTCAAACCACTAATAAAATGCAACACCTTGAATTAAGTTATGGTTCACTAGTTTTCTGCAACCCTCTTCCTAGATTGTTTTCTTATATAGCGTTGTGAGGTTTGTGCTTACCTTAAACCCTCTCTCTAAAGGTATGATCTCATTCCTTGGTTACTTGTTTCTTGAAATACAAGGTCTGATCGTAAATGTGTCTCACTATGAGGAAGGTCTAAGCAAATATTTTTTGATACTAAGTTCTGATTATTTTACTGGTCTTGGATTTGCTTTTATATTGTTGTTACTATGCATCTGAGGCACCAATTTTATCACAAGGATCATGGAAGAGTGGTAAAGTTGAAAGAGATAAAAAATATGTTTAAATTATATTACTAATATTATTACTATTTTCCTTTTCAGTACTTTAATGATTATTGCAGCTCTTTGTTTGATAGCATTTTGTTGATTAAAACAATTAACATACCTGTATTTCTGGTTTT
>LPNX010501425.1:367401-385463 GCA_001517045.1 Pseudotsuga menziesii
ATGTGGCATATTACGTGCAATGTCCTGTCATGGAAAGGTGTTGGAAATGAAGAATATTTCACTCATCTTCTTGTGACTTCCACTACTTTTTGAACCCAAAGGAAGTCATAATATGATAGTTGTAATACTTGCAAACTTGACTCTCTTTAATCGACTCAAATAGACTATAGAAATGAAACTTTAGTTCGAACATAAAGAGCAACATTTAATTGGCATTTATGTATAAATGCCAACAATTACCATACTAACATATCTATAATTTAGCTAATTATGTTGGAACGTGTCATGTTTCTTGTATAATGGAACTAATACATTATTTGTTGCTTCTTATGCAGTGGTAGACCTCATAGTTTCGATAAATAAAATTTTGGAGATGGGCAACTCACATAACATATTAAGAAAAACTACAAGGAATATTCCCATTGAAAAAGAAAATGAGGTAAGAGAAAAAGGCCAAGTTGGAAATGGAAAAAGTGAGACACGTTCTAGAAATTTCCACTAATACTGTGACCAATCCTAACAAAGTTGATGAAATAACAAAATCTAGTTTAGAACCACGAGTGAAGTAGTTGTGTCCAACATACCCAACTCAAATTCCCACATCAACACAGTCTCTAACCAACAATCCATCGATGAGCCATGTTGAAGCTCTTGAATACATAGATATGTTGAGAGATGTTGACTGATAAGCATTGGATGTAGGAGATATTCAAATTGAACCAAAAATATAGATCAATTACACTCACAAAATTGCTAATCAAACATGCAAAATTCACACAAAAGGAGACTGAAATTGGAGCATAACTTAATCCTGTATTGAATAAGTNAGTAATAGGCTTCTAAAATATGTAATTACATAAGAGATTCAAGACAAATAGGTTTCTATTCGAATTGGTCAAAAGTAGGTTTACTAAAACAAGTCAAATCCCCCATAGGTGCAAAAAGGACTTTCCAAATCTATGAACATACTCACGAATTAGATAAATAAAGTGGGAAAGATAATAAGTGGTGGAAAGGAAACTCATTCATGATTTTTTTTGGAGAAAAGGAAGGAGGATGATGTGGTCAAAAAACAAGGTAAGTTCCTCTAGACTAGCTTATTCCTTTATGCCTTAAAGTTGTTGTAAAGCAAGGCAAATTTTAGAAAAAATAGATATGTGATTTAAGGAACCAGGAATAAAGAAGACATGCTAAATATGTTTCCAGTATGATTCCAATGTGCTCCATGACCCATTTTAGAAAGTATTGACTTCTAGGAACATGTAGAAGTCAACTAGCATAGAGAGGGAATATATGAATCTAGGAATAAGACAAAAATTATTTAATTAATGTAAAATATGGGTAACTATGGGTTGATTATTCTAACACCCCCCTTTGATCCTGAATTTATAAATAAATATCAGAAAATTATAGGGCTTGGAAGTAAGGTTTAGTCACCCTTTCGAATACTGCATGTCTATACAACCAAGGAAAGAGGCAAAAACCTAGTAGGGAAATCCTCCCTTAAATAGGGACGGGAAACAAAATTTTGGAAATATTGTTATCAATAATTCTTCACCACATGATCAACAACTCCAACAATGATCAAATATTACAGAAGGTCTTCTCACATAATACTTTGGTGAAGATATCTTCTACTTGTTTTGAAGATGAGCAGTAGAGTAGAGAAATGGTACCATGATGCACACGCTCCCTGATATAGTGAATATGGATCTCAATGTTGTTATTTATTTGTATTTGAAATGGATTAGTGGAGATTCAAATGGTGCTTTGATTGGAACAATAGATGACTATTGAAAAATTTGATTCGAAACCACATCCTCCAAGTATTTCCTGCAACCATAAACATTGAGTAGTGCAATATACAACTCATATATACTATGCCTCTGTAGATGGGAGTGCTATGGCACTCTGATTCTTCCTTGACCAGCTAATTGGTACTTTTTCAAGCATGAACACATATCCTGAGGTAGAATTTCGATCTGTGTTTTCACCTACCCAATCACTATCAATAAATATAACTATATCTAAGTCACATTTCGCTTTGTAGAAAATCCCATGAGTCCTTGTTCCATCAACAAAGTTTAGGATCCTCTTGGATGCTCTCCAATGGATATCATGAGGTTGATCCATGTATCTTTAAGCCACACTAACTGCATAATATAATTCAGGTTGAGTATGTGTAAGATAAAGAAAACAACCAATCAACTTCCTATACAGTGTATTATTTACCATAGGATAAGAACCTGCTTCTTCAAGCTTAACTCCTAAAAGGAATGGAGTCTTTATTGGATTGCAATATTTTATGCTGAACTTGGTGAGAAAATATGAATCATAATTTTACTGATGAACCTTGATTCCATGATGGGATTCAGCAATTTTGAGACCCAAGAATTGGTTAAACAATCCCAAATCTGTCATAGAGAAGGCATGGTTCATTGCATCCTTCAAGGAGGCAATCTCTTTATTTGAAATTCCTATAATCAGTGGGTCATCCATATAGAGAACAATTATCATTAAATAACCATGAATCATCTTTAGTATCATACTTGCATCAAACAAAACTCAGTGACAGTAGAAAGCCATCAATCTAGCATACCAAGCCCCGAGGACTTGCTTGAGCCCATGCAATGATTTCTTTAACCTGCACACTAAAGATGGATTAGATACAAAACCTTTTGTTTTATGCATATAAATATCTTCATTCATATATCCATTTATAAATTCACACTTTACATCCATGTGATGTACCTCCCATTGCTTCGAAGTTGCAATGGCTAGAGCAAGCCTTATGGAGTCCATCTTTTCCACTAGTGCAAATGTCTCATTGTAATAAATTCCATGTACCTAAGAGTAGCCCTTAGATACCAATATTTCCTTATATTTCAAAGGTGAACCATAATAAGCAAATTTATTTTTAAATACTTACTTACACTTCACTAGCTTTCTCCCTAGGGGAATATCAGCTAGTTCCCATGTGTTGTTCTTCTAGATCTAGCTGAATTATTATTTCATGGTTGTTTTCCATATTGGATCATGTTATTAATTTTCATATGTCTTTGGATCATAATATATCATCAAATAACACTTCTCAGAAAACAATGGATCTTTCACACAAAGGGCACTCTCAAATTGATATCTAGTCCTCTTAATGTCATTAGGATTTCTAGCTAGTTCCTGAGATGCATGAATGGTCCTTGCTTCCCACTTTGGTATTGTAGGGATGTTAGGATCTGCAATTAATTCATCATTATCAGACATATCAGAATTAGAAAATTCATTAGTCTCTTCACTTACAATCAATGGATGTGGTGGTGAAGAGGACTCTCCAACTTCAACTGTTGCTAAAGGCTCTTCTTCAAACTGAAAACTTATTTCAATGAAATATTTGTTAGTGCTCAAGTTGATCAGCTTGTACCCTTCTGAATATTTATAATACCCAAAGAATAGGCACTCTTGTATTTGCGGTTGCAAATCCTTTCTCTTTTCAGTTGGAATTCTAGCCCAATCCTGAAATGGTTCACATCTGGCTTGTGCCCAATCCTAGCCTCGAAAGGAGTCATACCATCAAGCTGGTTATGTGGGACCCTATTATGGATATAGGATGCATAGTTTATAGCCTTTACCCAAAAATTTGGTGGCAAAGTTTTATCCTCCATCATGCAAGTTTCCATCTCCTTCAAGGATTTGTTCTTTCTCTCAACAACACCATTTTGGTATGGTGTGTAAGAAATAGAATTGTGCATCTGTTTAATACTAGATGAGCTCAGACTTGACATTATCACCACTATTCTTAGATATGAGGATATTGAGTTTCGTCCCATGATAGTTTTCAATCAAGGCTCTGAAGACTTTGAAGAGGTCAAAAACTCCAGACTTATGCTTTAGGAAGTAAACTCAACAATACCTAGAAAATTCAGCTATGAAGGTTAGTGCATATTTGTCTTGAATCATGGACATATGAGGGAACGGACCAGAAATGTCATTGTGGATCGACTCAAGAGGTGCATAGCTTCTATTGTGACTAGCTATCTCATACTTGTACTTTGAGTGTTTTCCTAGGATACAACCTTAACAGACTCCCTTAGAAAACTTGATCTTTTGTAACCCTATGACCATGTCTTTGTCACTCAAATCAGAAATATACTTCTAGTTAATATGGCCAAATATTTCATGCCAAATATTTCTTACTTCGTTATCATAACTAAAAAGAGTAGAGGGGTTTGAGTAGGGTAGAAAATGGGAAAAATTGCATACCTTCGAATTGTGATCAACAACACCTTTTTCTATGACTTTACCATTCGAAATATCAGTGATTTCAACTTCATTGGGGGAGAATATGACTTTATTTGGAGACCCAGTGTGATTAATCTAATACATTGACAAGAGATTAGAGGCAAGACCTGGAACATACAACACATTATTGAAATTACCATGGTCAAGAGAAATCCTACCCTTTCCCATATTGTCGATTAGAGAGTTATCTCCCAAAACTATTGGTGGACCTTTTGACATGTCAAGAGAGGAGAAGATCTCCCTTATCAAAACCATATTTCTAGAAGCTCCAGAATCAATGATTAAGCTAGGTGAGCTTGAGGTCCCAACAACCAAGGCGTGTACTCTCTCCTTGTCCTTTGAATTTGATCCTCCCTCCCTCTTCTTTGAGCAATCAGGAAGGATTATTTTTTTCTTCTCCAGGTGTTGGGTTAACATGTCAATTTTCTTTTTCATAAAAGATATCTCAGGAAGATATCCCTTACTACAGTATCTACACTTGTTCATTTCTCCTTTGTTCCTCTTATTATGGGGGTTCTTCTTCGAGCCTGAGGACTCCTCTTGAGACTTTTCCTTGTCTCTCTTTTTTTGAGGTGTATTTTTATCTTTTTTCTTTCTTTTTGAATCCACATTTGAATCTCCAGCAACCAAAGCCTGGTCTTTCAAAGGTTTGATGGTGCCCATCATCACCAATTTATCTTGCTCCTGAGTGAGGGATTTCATGAACTCAACAAGCTCAGGAATCTTACAAGTTCAAGATGTCAATTTAGTGGCATAGAAGGCCAAAAAAAACAATGAATAGTCAGGACTAAAATTTGAGAGAATGTTCAAAACTAGTTGCTCCTCCTTTTCAATCCCACATTGTTTTAACTGCAAAACAAGGGCCTTAAACTTGGTAAAATAGAGTTGTAATGATTCAAAGGTATTGGGACTCAAGGAGATCAATTCATTATTGATTTTATGTCCTCTCATATCCTCTGTATTTCTGAAAATATCTTCAACCTTCCACCACACCTCATTAGGATATTTCAATGAATCAAGATGAAAGACGAGGTCCCTTGAAATACTCAGACACAAAAGACCGTAGGACTCATCCCTCCTGTTGTGCCTCAGTAGCCATGGTAACCTTTTATATACCTTTATCTCTCAAAAATATCTCCATATTAGCTTTCCATTCAAATAAACTAAATGGAGTCAAGATGATCCTTTCATATTGGTCCATATCTCAACTCGTGTGCCCTTCAATCAGTAGAATGTGCTCCCAGTCAGTGATGTCGAACCTGCAATAAAAATTTGGAACAAGAGAAATCAATATAAAAATGATATAATACCATGTGTAAATTGAACCCAAGAGATATATCAATTACACTCACAAAATTGCTAATCAAACATGCAAAATTCACAGAAAAGGAGACTAAAATTGGAGCATAAATTAATCCTGTATTGAATAAGTGTACATCATCCAACCATATGAAGTAATAGGCTTCTCAAATATATAATTACATGAGATATTTTAAATCACTAGGTTGCTATTTGAATTGGTCAAAAGAAAGCTTACTAAAACAAGTCAAATCCCCCATAGGTGCAAAAAGGACTTTCCAAATCTATGATCATCCTTATGAATTAGCTAAAGAAAGTGGGAAAGCTAATAAGTGGTGGAAATACAAATCATTCATGAGTTTTTTGGGGGAAAAGGAAGGAGGATGATTTGTTCAAAAAACAAAGCAAGTTCCCCCAAACTAGCTTTTCGTTTATGCCTTAAAACTGGTGTAAAGGAAGGCAAGTTTCATAAAAAGTAGATATTTTCTTTAAGGAACTAGGAGTAAAGCATACATGCTAAATACATTTCCAGGATTATTCCAAAGTGCTCCATGACCTAGTTCAGAAAGTATTGACTTCTAGGAACATCTAGAAGTCAACTAGCATAGAGAGGGAATCTAGGAATCTCATAACAACACAAAAATGTTTTAATTAATGTCAAATATGGGTAAATATGGGTTGATTATTCTAACACAAACAATGATTCATTTTCAATATCTCCAAGAATACCACAACCATGTCAATCACACTCATAATATGTACCAACATGTGAATGAATCACCACAACAAAGAAGCTCTAGGATTTGTAGCCCATGTCCACCTTCCCTACCTCAACTGTCTAGTGCAATAAAATGGATTCCTAGACGTATCCATGTGGATGAAAGTTATCTGTCAGGCCTTGAAGGTAAGTTTCTGAAATGCATTATCGATTGGCAATGTAGAAAATTAATAAAGGAATATTTTAATTCAAAGGAGATGCAGGTAAATGTCAATTATTACTATGTTTGTTAAATTAAAATTGTTTCATTGTTGTTAGGAGAATTATGAACATAAATATGGTTATAAGTTAAGAGGATAACAATCATATTGTTAGAAATATCCAATCTGATTTTAGTGTGATTGGGAAGACGTCTCGTACTAAATATTTTTGTGTGGCTCGTCGTGTGTTATCATAATCAGTTGTAAGCAAGTCCACATGGAAACGTCACATCCTTTCACACATTTTTCACATACTTAAATTAAATAGAAACACTGTTAATATGTACTCTGTTATAACAGAAAATATTCATACTCTAGGAGGAAAATATTGTTGGGATTTTTTTGGTTGGTTGACTTGTCGAGATATGAAGCTAATTGATGTTGTTGAGTTAGTACAAAATTTCTGGCATGATCATACCAGACCTTCATCTAACCAAAGAGATGTACTAAACATGAGAAACGGTTCTACTGAACATGAACCCCATGTCAAACACTTCCTTGAAATGACGCTGAATGAACTCTATGAGATATTTAAGAATGAGCACACACAATTGAACTTGGGCTAAAGATCCTTTGAGAAATTTAAACCATCGTACATTTGTATATGCATTGATAGGAACACATGTTGTTGTAGACACCACGTAGAATATGAATATTTTTATGACATGTTTAAAAAATATTTTGTGATTTGCATACTAACATTTAGTAGAGTTGCAATGAATCTGTAATACCACTGAATTCATTGAGATATTTTATCGACAACGTCATGTGTCCAAGGCATGAAGGAAAAAAATACTATGGAAAATCATGTCTATATGTGAATTGTTTTAGATGCAAAGGGTTTTCTATTTTGAACTGTTGCATTCATGGAAGCGATGAGCATGAATTTGGCAGTATGGTCGTGGAGATTCAGAGCTTCAAGTACATAACCTATCAATCAGATAGTACAAAGGAAAGTAAAAAGATTGCATTGGTGAAGTCACAAGTGCAAATGATTATTGCATGTTTTTCCTTTTACACGTTCAATTTCTACATATACATTCTTTCAAGGTCACATTCTAAAGTGACCTTTGTTTTAATGGAAAAGGTACAGGTATGTGATTTTTTTATGGATTTCAACAATAAAACGGAGCATTATTTTTCGCATTTGCATGTAGCATGATGGAAGGATGAGCAGTACAGAAAATGGAGGGACAACTTTCCCATTGGGACCATATTGTCAATTGTGTATTTTGCAAAAAACTAAACCCTTCAGCCAGAAAATGAAATTCATATTCAATACTACCATTCCGACCAAGTCAGCATCATGGTACATATTACGTATGTGAATGGACCTCAAAGAAACATTAACAAAAGGATAATACAGAAGGAGACAAACTTTTACGTAAGTGATGACATATGCCATGATATTCATTATGTGCAACATTGTTTTTGAATTTTCTATGATCATCTAAAGGAGAGAGATATATAGATGGATCATAATCGGATATGGTCATATGGTTGTGCGGGTCTGTTAAAAAATGCTCGAGTCTTCCAATGGATGAATATGTTGCATAAGACTTACAATATGTCACATATATGGAACTAATTTGAGACTGGGTAAAACAAAGGTGAGCATGAGGAGGCCAGTGCATGCATCAAGACCACACTACAAAGGTAGAAGATGAGATTTACTAGAAATCCCCATATCAAAGATGCATAATCCATAGTTCAATGGTGTTCTTCTATAATGTAAGACCGGACTGAAGTGCAATATACATCAACAGGGGCAGGAAGGGAAGCCAGGAATTTTTGGCAAATGGTCGACATATATCGATATCATTTCTATATTTTTGGAATAGTACAAGGAAGCCATAGATTTCACTCGATTCGAAGCTCAAACAATCCCCTATTTGAAATATGGATGTAGAAAATTTATTTCTTTTGCAACCCTTGTAGTAGTGGTGAATGGGATGAATGTCAATGCATGGATTGGGTTGATGATTGGGATTATGTATCACTTGTAGTAAACCCATGTGTATTCATTGAAACAACCCACTTAGAGGAGGGTCAGTCAATGATTTCAACAGACTACAACCATATCTCAAGTCTTGTACATCCATGACACATATATGCAGTTGTTGCCCCAAAAGACAATGAATGGGGCATTATATATGTTGACACATATATGCAGTATTATTGGTTTTCACGATGCATTCGAGGTAACAAAATCATGAATGAATCATTGATTGGTGATGAAGTAAATTAATTTACTATTAGCTCGATGGTGGTTAAGGGTGAATATCTTACACTAGATGGGAAATCAAGAAGAACTAGTGGGAATGTATTTGTGGATTACAGACCACATTCTGTGGTCTATCACTTCACAAACTTGATTGTTGGCATGAACGTCCATCTATATAAAATGTCAAACAAGAACTCAACCAAGTTATGTTACTTCGTTCCTCATCTAGATCCTGAGATATTAATGGAGTCAATTATCAAAAGAGAGGCTCTATATGGCTATGTTGAATGAGATTGGGTAATTGCACTTACACTCCTCTTATAGTACCACACTAGCCTAATGTTCGACCAATCCTACCCTAAATGTTCAACAAATTCTATGAGATGAATATTTATATTTCTTAACCACTCCTCCTTCAACATGCAAAATGTAATTCACATGCACAATGAGGCATGGGAAGAGCTGCTGCGCCATTTCAAGGGTTGCATGGACCCAGCTAGGGTGAAACCATAGTTTGCATAATATGTCCTGGAGGCATTCTTGGGTCATACAGAGTCGAGGGGATGCCACCCTAGATATAATAACATGCCACAATCCCGACAAAAATGACGGTTCATCGATCGGAGGCCCAATCAATGGTCTATGGTGAGTTTTAGTAGGCCTGCAAAAGTCGTTCAGGGATGCCTAGGACAATTTAAGGTTGGGGTTCAAAAACCAAAATGGGAAGCAATTTTTTATTCTGTTAGGCTCTACAGGTGTCTTGGGGCATATCCTCCCTATGAAATGCACCCCCGGTCACTCGACACAGGGTTTTGCAGGGTCGGTGCACCAGTTTGAGGGTTGCATGGACCCCATTTTCATGCGACTTTCAACTCAACATAACTCGGAATCCACAAATCATCGACTCCGTTAGTCTCCTAACATGCCATTAATTCTAGGGGAACCTCTCTATAGCATTTCCATGGCCCAATGACTTCATTTTGCATCATTTTTCTAAACTAGGGGTTTGCTCAGTTTCCTTCAATGCAACTCTCACATTCGCGGTTCAACTCTGCAAAACCCTTCACCGTTCCAGTATTCATAGTTTTCCCATATTGACATTTCTCATACACACTTTCTGGAGCAAATGACATGCAATCTTGTTGCTCTGTTTGGTTTTTTTCTCCCGGACCAAGAGTGACCAAGTGTCCGAGAACGACATTTTCATGCGACTTTCAACTCGACATAACTAGGAAACTGGAGGTAAGATTGAAAAAAAGTCAAATTCGTTGGTCTCCAGGAATGGAATTACCTCTAAGGGGGCCTCTCCATCGCATTTGCATGGCCCAGTGATTTCATTGTGCATCAATTTTGTAAACTAGGGTTTTGCTCAATTTCCTTCAATGCAACTCTCACATTAGTGTTTCAACTCCGCAAAACCCTCCACCATGCCAGTCTCAGTACTGTTCCCATATCAAAAATTTTCATACACACTTGTTGAAGCCAATGGCATGCAGTCATGCTTCTACGTTTGGTTTTTCGCTTCTGGACTGAGAGTCAACAAGTGTCCTTGAATGACATTTGCATGCGACTTTCAACTCAACATAACTCGGAAACCATAGATCGAATCAATGAACCATTGACTTTGTTGGTCTCTTGGAATTCCATTACCTATAGGAAGTGCTCTCCATTGTGTTTGCATGGCCCAGTGACTTCATTGTGCATCAATTGCATAAACTAGAGTTTTGCTCACTTTCCTTCAATGCAACTCTCACATTAGTGGGTCAAATATGCAAAACCCTCCCTCATTCCAGTATTGGTAGTGTTCCCATACCCACATTTCCCATACACACTCGTTGGAGCCAACAACATGCCATCTTTCTCCTTCGTTTGGTTTTTCGCTTTTGGACCGAGAGTCACCCAATGTCCCTGAATGGCATTTTCACTACTACATTTCGATCCAAAATCCAACGGCGCATGGATTTCTCTTTTTAAACTTACCAAAAATCACAAGGATACATTTTTTTTGTAAATGTGGCCACAAGCGTCGGTGAAGTGACGGCTATTCTCATAACCGTCGGTGAAGCGTCGGTTAAGTGACGGAGCGTCGCTTAAGCGACGGTGCCTTTAATTGCTCAACTAGAAAACATGGAAAGTGTCGTCACTTAACCGACACTTAGGTTCATTTCCTATAACAAGCCAAAACCCATTTTAGTAGGGAACATCTCTGGCTTCAACTTTCTGCATAGGAAAAGGGGAGTTCCTTGTCTTTTATGATTTATAATATAAGGAGATGTGGTAAAAGAAGGAGACACATAAGGAAGCACATACTATTGCAGAGGTTTGAAGTGATGGTCGAAGCACATACTATTGCAGAGGTTTTCCTCTATTTCCAAAACATACCTCTATGATTCTGTGTTTCACTGCAGAAGCAACATAGTATTTCAGGGACTGAGCCAAGTTTCGAGGTGAAGGTAGGAGCATGAGCTGTAAGGTTCGACAGGGTTTGAGGTGAAGGAAAGAGAACATACTATTGCAAGGTTTTTCCTCTGTTTATAAAACATTTTTCTCAGCAATGCCATGTTTTGATGCAGGATCAACATAGTATTTTAGAGCTTGATCCAAGGTTTGAAGCGAAGGAAAGATCACAGGTTGTAAGGTTTGGAACATGGTTTAAGGAAAAGGATGGAGAACATACTATTTCAAGGTTTGGGACAGGGTTTGAGATGAATGTAGGAGCACAACCTATAAGGTTAGAGCAAGGGTTTGAGATGGGGATGGAATTATATAGAAGGTTAAGGCTGTCACACAATGCCTCATGCTAAACCCACACCATTTTATATTGGGATAATTGATTGGGCTTATATTAGAGAGAGCCTATTTGGGGTTTTAATGTTGTGCATTTTTCCATTAAATCTTCGTATGAAAATCAAAGCCTCATATTTGGGAATTTGATTTTTTCTTATGAGTTAATCCAAGCTTCCGGGGGAGGGATGACCTGCTAGATTATGAAAGAAAGCATTTCTGAAATTTCCACTAAATGCTTGGAGGTAATATCTCATTCTCTAATCGATGAATCATTGAACTTTTTTCCCATTAGAAGCATTGGTTTTATAAAGCACAAATCAATGGAACAATGACACATTAAGTTTTCTGAGGATATGGATGGTGGTATTCACCGTGCAACTTTTTTATTACGAGAGCATGTTCCGATTTGGTTTGGAATCATTGGATTCTAAATAATTTGGCACCATGAGAAAAGGGGCATGGCCGCAGAGAAGCCACATTACTCATAGGTACCTCTCATATACTTTATAATTATGTTTCTTCTTTGCAATATGTGCTATTTATAGTTTTTTCCCTATGGATCCCATTCTCAGGTTTTTTAGCATCATATTTTACTCTTTTATGATCTGTGAAAATCGCCTTCTCTTGCTTTAAATCCAATCTAATGTATGCACATTTTAGAAATTGAACCCTGAATGTCAATTTGGTTCTACCCTTCAACCTAATCACAAATGTCACCTCAGCCCCCTATATCCACCATGTCTTATATGAGGTAGTCAACTATGTTGGAAATAAAGGAGAGTAAATCTTATACAAATGTGTTAAAATAGATAAAGAGATGATGGTTTATTGTTTAGGGAAGAAAAATAAGTATGGAGGAGGAATATTTTTATAAAAGAATTTGGGAACCATGGAAGGAAATTGCTTCAGAATAAAGAGTAGCCATTAATGTATGAATAAAAGAATTGGATCTCCAAATAAGATGAGCAGACATCCATACGTTTTATCATTTATTCATGAGTACATTATCCTATCGACAAAATTAAAATAAGGGTAAAATATCAGGTGGGCGTGATGCATGCATTGATTTTCATGATCGTGATGATTTTCAAGCTATTATTTCCCAACAACTGATTTTCTAGCTACTATTGCCCAAGAACCGGATTCTAACATAGACTTGGAAACTTCGTTATTTAGCTTTTCTATACAGAACAAAAATTTGAATATGAAAAAACTAAACCACATAATTATTTGCATTTGTATATTGCCCTTAATTGGCCTTTAATGGGATATGTAAAAACTTCTAGAAGATGTAATTTCCCACAATAGAAATGGGCCTCAACTCAGAGAACAACTATACATACCCACTTTCTCGATCCTTTTTATACCATACCATGTTTTTTATTCCCTTTGTTTGAAGTATAGGGGCCCATGCTATATTATATCTATCAGAGAAAATTGCAACACTAAGATAGGACAAGACAGGTGCCTCTGAAAAATTGCTCAATTGTATAACAAAATCCCTCAACAGAGATGGTAGAACAGACCACAACTGCACTCCCTGGATGAACATGTGATGGGAAACCATGCAACGAGGAGCTCATAAAAAGTTTGTTCAGGTCCCTGTGTTTTCTTTGCTCACAATTCCTCTAAACTTCGTCAGAGTTCCAAGTACAGACTCTATAAGCTTAAAGCTAGCTCCTAGCTTCCCCAACAGATCTTCCTGCTTTGACTTGTCATAAACTACTTGAAGCAACAAATTTAGTGAAAATAGTGCATCATCTTCACATTTGTTTCCATCAAGAACAAAAAGCACAGCTTTTCGTAGTGCTCCGACATGCATGCTCAAAAGGGATGTCAATATTTTCAGCAAAACGCTTGATTGCCCATCCTTCAATACACAAAAAACTAACTCCTCACAAAGTGTGAGTAATGAAGTATCTTTAGATGTCTTCTCTATCCAAAATGTGTCCTCTCTTGAAACTGGGATCTTTCTCAAAGACACTTTCCACAGACCTGCCTAGAGCAATGATAAAATTAAAGACAACCATGCACTATGCCTTAAGAATAACCAGCCCCTTTCCTTCACACTATGCTCTTTGTATAATGTTTGAATGTGAGATAATTTATCTAGAATGATATTTTCCAGATGTGATAGCTCCCCTGTATGGCCAAAATGAACATTATGGTGCAAAATTCTGCTAAAACTTATGAAGTATTCAATTTCAAGCAACTTGTCTCTACCCAATTCAGGACTCCATGGCAAAGCACCAGCTTCCTTAACATCCATATCTAATAGAGTGATCCAGCCAAGTACAAAACAATATCTTTCAAGTATAAGCTCATGCACTTGGGAAGCTTCCCTATTCTGCCACACTTCCAAAATGCGACAAACAACAGAATAGAGATCAGACCAATTTAAACCCAGATGTTAAAGAAATTTGTGTTCTACAATACCCCAGTTATGAATCCCACTAACGTCAATCAGTTGTTGAAAGAGATCAGCCATTCCATGCTCTTCTATGACTCCCTCATTCACATTTATAACACTTTGTACCACATGATATACCCATGATTCTAAATAGCCTATTCAGGTGGGAAGCTGAAAAGTTCCTCCATGTGTAATCTGTATTAAATTATTTCTTATATTGAACATCAACCAGGATGGGAAGGTTGTAGAGTGGAGAATCATGTGCCGAAGAATCAACATCAGTCTTGAAATTAGCAAAGACCAGCAAACCAATTGTGTGCTGTTAAGTTCCACTGGAGGACAACTTACATTGCTGAGGGTAGAAAAAATATTCTCTGCCATTTTGATTTTTTCAAATGCATTTGAAGAATGAAAATCCATGAGAATAACTACCAAATGAAATAGGGATGGAAGACTTGCACAAACTTCTTGGATATTTAAGCACCCTGAATATGTATCTTTCACTTTCTCAACAATAAAACCAGTGTATCCTTTGCATATTTTGAGTCTGAAGAAGTCATCTCCCAAAATGGACCATGTGGATGTCTTTATAATAATAATGCGAGCTACAAGAACAAGAGCATCATCAGTATAAGAAAACCTCCCATCCTCTACCTTTAGAACTTGATTTACTAGGTGTTCTTCAAGTTTGATGGATAAGGCACGCCTCATAACAAGTTCATGTAACAGGTTAAAGCATGCTTTGTGAAAATGTTCAAGGAAGTGTTTTTCATAGGACATATATGAAACACCACCCCCCTCCATTCTTTGTCACAATGGAGGGGGCTGCCTGAAACAAAAATAGTTGCTGCCTTTACCTTTGCAAAGTTGTTTGTTCCTGGAGGTTAATTTTATTATTCGGAGACATGCATGATTCCACTGGTACTACACTTGTTTGATTCTTTGACTGATGCCCCATCAAAAAATCCATGCGGATTGTTGGAAATGTTTTCTGGAACTGGTGATCATTGCCTTTGATTTTCTTTATTCTTTACCTTACTGATGCTTCTTTCAGTTTACAGAAGGTCCAAAGAGGAATCACTTCTTTCCCTTTAGGACAGTGCTTTATTATTGATAGCCAGACAGTCCAAAGCACACAATCTGGGAGAGAGTGGTTTTCTTTTTTGACATTGTAATCTTCTATCCATGCCTCCAAATTCCAATGTTGCCTCCATAGAGTACCCTCTCCCCTTTTCCTTTCTCTCCTGTTAGATTCCTTGCTGCTGCTTACATCTATTTTGTGAAATGGAGGGTGGAAAATGTGATAGTAACCAGGCCTGCCATGATGTTTTTTGGAGATTTCCCCATGCTAATATGTTGAATACTAATCATAGAAAAAACTTAGATTTTAGTGGAGCTTGTGGCTTTCAAATGATACTTGATTTTCCATCACTCTTCTTCTAGGGTTGGTAGTGCTTCCTTGTAACCTTGCTTTGCTTTGTATTATTTTCCTTTATTGGAAACCCATACTAAAATTCCTTGCTTCTCCCTACCTCTTATAGAGGCCCTTAAAGATCTCACATACAATTCCATTCTTTCTCCATCTCAATCTGTAGTCCAATCTGATCTGTCTTTTTCCATCCTGAAGTCCACCAACCATTGCTTTCCCTATCATATACATCTGCCAAGAAGTGAATGTAGTCTATTAGGTTTCTTGAGAGATTTGGGACATCCATTCCTTTTACCTATAGATCTGATCCTATCCTTAACCTTCTCTGCCCTTAAATATCTAACATACAAATCCCATTCTCTTGCCATTTCAATGTGTAGTCCAATCTGATCCATCCTTTTCCATCCTGAAGTGTCCACCAACCATTGCTTGACCTATAATATAGACTACAAAGAAGTGAATGTTTTTGGAGGGGGTGTATTCTATCAGGTTTCTTGAGATATTTGGGACATTCATTCATTTTACCCATGTATCTAATTTTATCCTTGCTTTCTCTGCCCATTTCCAATTAACCATGCTGGATATTTTCCAATAATAGTGTAGCCTTCTAGGAAGACCTTTCAGACTACTGACCTTCCAACTATTTTTCAAGGGTTTCTTGTCCACTTTTCTGTGCTAAGAGGCTCCATCTACCTATTTCTTATGACCAGAATCCATAAACCTTCTGAAGATCAAATTCTCCATGGACCCCTACCAGTTTTTTTGAGGAAAATGGTAGTTCCTTAAATATCCATACTCTTTGCTTCTTTGTTTCTGTCCATAAGTATCATATTACTGGTTTTATGATTTTTTTGAGTACATATTTAGGAATGTAAGCCAAATATATCCAAAAGACTGGTGTTGTGCTTTCTCAACACTTTTGAGAAGTGTTAACCTTCCTCCCAAATATATTTATTTATTACACTATAAGTCTATCCTCCTCTCTATCCTCTAATATAGCCAAAGCCAATCTTGATAGTATATTCATTTTCTTTCAGGTGACAGCCTAAGTATGAAATCCTTCATGCTTTGTATGAAATCCTTCACCTGAAATGGAAGATGATTTTTAATTCTCTCTTTTGTTGCTTCTTCTACTTGATAGAAAGCTAGCGTTGGCTTTTGTAAATTTACCTCCATTTCTGTAGCTGTATAGTATTGAATGAAAGCTCTGCCTCCCTAAGCATGGTTATCTGGACTCTTGTAATTATTCTCTTCCCTTTCAAACTTGTAGGATTTTACATGAACCTTCTGAAGCCAAAGGAAACAGGGGGCGACAAAAGGCAGCACTGTCTCGAGCATCCTATTTCGATGCAAAAGTTTAATTGGTGATCCATTGACCAATACTGCATAAGGGACATTTTTGCAACAAGTCTTTATCCAGCTTACTGTGTGTGGGTCCATTACAATGTGGATCATTAGAACTTCAAGGAAGGTTGTATCCACCTTATTCTAAGCCTTTGATAGATAAAGCGTACTTACAAATCAATAAATCATTGCGCTGAGAAGGTGCATTTCTACAGCCTAGGTGGGGGAGAAGTGTTTGTCTTCCCCATTAAAAGAATTAATAAAATAAAATAAAATAGGCCCCCTCCATTATTTATTCAACTAAAGGAGCCTTATTCAATTATTCAAGTTGTAACAGAGTCACAAATGAACATGGAATTTTTGTGCTTATGTTAATATTTTCTATTGTTGATTCCAATTTTTCTAATTGCTCGTTAATGATATTTTTGTTTGCAGATTCGAGGGTCTAAAAAAATTGGTTGGAACATACGAAGGTTATTTTGTACAAATCCTGGAATTCTTTGTATACCCTTCAATATCTATTAAGACTAGGGAGATTGCATTACAAGAAGTCAACCTTCACGACACTTGCATGTGATGCTGTCTTTTGCTCGATGTATAGTTATAGTATTTCTTTCTTATTTCCCATTGTAATTAGATGTTAAATATGAAATATTTGAATTATTTTCAACTTGTAGCAAGCAAATTATGATCTTGATGCAGGCATCAAATTGGATCAAGGAGACTTGGGGAATGTCCTTTCCATACCAGAAAGCAAACATTTGCTTAGTAGTCATACTTGTAACCTTTCTGAAAAGCTTGACTGGATGACATACAATATAAACTATGGGTAGTGAAGCAGAAAACTGTTGACTATGCCTGTTGTATTAAATTTTTACCTACAATTGTTCTAGACCAGTGCTTGTGTAGATACTATATACCTCCATTACCAAATCCTTCCAATTTAGTAAATTTACAAAAGCAATAGAACTACATACACTCCATTACCAACTCCTTCCTGATGAAGAATTTTCTAAGGTGAATAATTGGTTGCATAATTTACAAATCTTGTTCCATTTTTCGTGCCTCAAAACTTTTCAAGAAAATGTCCTTGCTAGAAAATTGATTGTGAAAATAGAACCATTGTTATTGTGTAACTCTGCATTTTGTAGGCTATTGGTCCAAATTATTTCTCCCTCTAGTACACCTTGGCATTGATCATGATTTGAATTTTAATCATCTCAAATTATATAAGCCATCACATTTGGAAGAGGTATGGGTGTTACTTTCACAAGATAATATTCCAGGATTCTAAC
>LPNX010501425.1:386172-422502 GCA_001517045.1 Pseudotsuga menziesii
TAGTTTCACTGTTCACACATTATAATTCGGAATACGATAGATCATGGTGATCAATACTAACTATAATTCGTTACTTGTAGCGATATGTAAGATTATAGGTCACATGGAAGTCATAAACATAGCTCTTCCTCCTATTCAAGGGATCTCATGATTCAGGTAAAGGATTCCAAAGCTTTGAATACAAACTATCCTTGAGCAAGTCACTGATTCATCCATGTACAAGTTCATGTTGAGTCTTTTTCCATCTTGTTTCCTCTTTGTAAACGTTCTGTTGTATCTTTCAGTATCATAGACCACTTTTGGTGATTAGAAGCCACCAATAAAGTCTATTTATCTATGATGGTTTGCTATTGATGGGATATTGAGATCCCATGGAGATATAACCTATCCATCCAATGTCATTCTGTACATAGAATCCTGAAATATATGCTATCTATGCTGGACAATGGAGACTCTGTCTAATGGTGTTTATGGATGTGACCTTATCTTGAATTACCTTACCTCCATGCCGGTGTTTGTTTTCTATTTTTGTTTTGATACAATCCATGATGACCATGATGATTGTTGCTTTGTAGTGAGTACTGTAGCACTTCTAATTGTAGCATTATGTGTTTTCAGTTGGATATCCATGTTTTTAATTTATTCTTTGGTTTTCAGACACAAATGCTGGAAAATATTTTGGACCAGAAATATGGAGGACACGAAGATTTGCTACTTGGAGAGCTTCAGTTTGCCTTCGTAGCTTTCTTGGTATGCACATCCCAGTTGAATCATTCATTATCCAATTCCTTTTTATTTGAAACAATTTCTTCAACTATAGAAAATTGTATACAGAAAGGAATTTTTATTTGAACATTTTAAAATGCAGATGGGTCAATGGAAAGCTATTGTGTGCCTTCTCCTGAGTTGTGAGGAAGCAGTAAGTACTTTTCTTTTAACAGAGTAACAGACATTAATGCTTTATTTTGATGTCAGAAACCAGGTCCAGCTTTATATCTGCATTATATAAAATTATCACAGGTATTTCAAAACTAAGGAATGCCCGACAAACTTATAATGACTAAAGACAAGAAGTTAACAGAATTTATGGAGCTGATAATTCCCACATAACTTATAAGTTTGGATCATTATACAAGTTGGCAAAGACAGATGATTTGAACAGTTCATGAATTGCTTTAGTGTGACTTCAATTCCAGAAATGTAAAAGAATCATTTGGGTAATTTTGATGTAAGGAACTTCATGGTCCCAATGACACAGATCTAGATATTTAATAAAATATGAAAGCATAGTAATCTAAGAGCTATTTCTTGCTTTGTAGCCAGTCTTTTCCTGCCTGGAAAATGGTGGTTCTAGAAAAATTCACAGTACACATGATTCTTATAAGCTCAACCATTTATTTTTTATTTGGAGATGTTATTAATATCGGAAACAAGTTGGATTTCCAGATCAAATGGGTTAAATACATTCCATTGCACTTTCTCTTATGAAGCAATTTGAACAAAGCTCCTATCATCTATGTGGTAAATGATATGTCCTTGGGTTTCCTATGACTTCTGAGAAGTGCTCTGTCATCTCGTTCTGTTTTGAACACAGTTCCTCAAGGAAATCTAATCAATTATGATGGAATCCTATTTGTAAGTTCTAAAAAGAATTAATGAGCTTTTCTCAAATTAACCCATGCCTGTTTGATTAACTAGAGGACAGTTGTGTCTCATCCATCCCAATGGGTACATTGAGGGATAAATTATGGCCATCATCAATCCCTCCCATTTGTCTAAAACTGATGAGGTATTAACTTACTAATTGTAGCTCCACTGCTTGCGATATCTATTACTACTAATATGAAATGATGAATTAGGAAATGTTCTTAAGACCCTAATATAATCTGGGAGACCTTATGTTATTTGAGGACTATTGTAGCTAACCCACCTTGTATAAATTTTTTCAAAGTAGATGCCAGAAAAATAATATGTCAATTAGAATTTTGACATAGGCATTAATAAAGTCATTTGATGTGAGGTTGTTTAATGCTTTATATCTTATTTCACTATAGTGTGTATGTCAGTCTATCCCATATTTATTAACTAGATTGACTCGACTAGTATGCAAGTGTTTATAAGAAGGCTTCCATCTCTCATTTAACCAATGCAATACAAAGAACTCATTTGTATTATTTTTTTAAAAACAGTTATAGCCGTCGGTTATGTGGAATGTATGCATAGCATTGTAATTGTTACCTCTGATTTTAATTCTTTTGTACACTGCTTGATGCATATATTTGTTAGATTTGTCTAATTTTTTTAGTTCCAATGATCTGCCTGATCTGGAGTTGCACTCCATGGTTTTGGGTCCAGAGCCAGATCTCATGGTTGATCACTTTACTTCTAGATTGCTACATGCTTTACATTTTCTGAGTGCTTTGGCTTTGTGTTTCAATTCTACGATTACCATTTTTGTGAATTTATATGAAAATAAAAACAAGAGATCCATGATTATTGTTTTATTGGGACTCTGTGGTCTGGTAAAGCTTGGATATGAGCAATTATGAGAGCATATTGCATATCATGTCCTTTGTTGAAGGTGTAAAAGAATGGTGGCTTGAAGGTGAAATGAGGGCAACCCATATATCATCGGTGGGATTCATGAGTCCATTGACAATCATGATGATGCATTCTATATCTTTGTCCATGGGGAGGTCTTGCATGTTGAGATTCATGTGCATGCATGGAGTTATGCGCAAGGTTCTAAATTCCTAGAGAAATTGGTCCTTGGATATCGTTATTTGAAGTGTTGAGCCACAACAAACACTTGAGTACTACTATGGTCACAGTGGGAATTAAACCCAAGAAGTCAATGGAGGCCCTTATTGGATCGAACCAAAGTGCCGAATAAGCTTCCTAATTGGATTCTAAATCCACAAGCATAAATATCCTATATTTTGTTGTCATGTACAGGCTATGTCTTGCAGGTTCAAGTTTCAGGCAGGTGTTAGCAATGTTTGATTCTAATATATGCAATGGCAAGAGCACTTGGTATTTGATTTATCTTGCAATTAGCTAAATGGAAATGTGATTCAACTTAAACAAACATCAACTCCATCTGTAGCAATGACGCTCCATTATCAATATTTGAAAAATCCAAATAATGTACCGTGCCTTAGTACATCCAAGCTGATGAATGTATGATAATAGCTTAGGCACACACTTGTGGAGGTATTATTTTTGGGTTTTTCCAAAACCTTCTATCCCACTTCGAGAATCTAAAAGATGACTTTTGGTTTATAATAATCATTATTCAAATGTATGTTAAGAAGCTATTAAAGATAGTGAATGATTTCATCTCTGAGTTTCTAAGGAAGGCCTCACCAAATGCAATGGTTTGAACTAGTGAATGTTTGTATTGGTTTCTATTGGAAAAGTATAAATTTTTTTCAAGGGAGTTTGGAGAAGGTTTTTTTGGAAAAAGTGAAGGATATTTTGAAAAGAGTGAAAACAAGTCCGAATTAGACAAGTGTATGGCATTGAGATTTTTCTCAAGCCCCGTATTGAAATTTTTTTAATTTATGCTCCAAATCATATTGGAAGCATAACTTAAATTTTGCAAAGGAGTCCATCTATATTCTCATTGAAAAGGACAAAAATCCAATTGAAAGCTTCATCAAGTATACTTTTTTTAATAAAACTATTCATTTTGCAGGGGTGATTGTCTCCTAGACTTGGCCCGAAATTGGAATAAGGGGGTCTAAGGAACACGTTCCCTTGTGTGTGATGGTGCATGTTTTTATTGGATTCTTATGATGTTTGGTGCTAAGTTGCTAGGATACCTGGGTATGGGGATGGGTGCAAGGGCGGGGACGCCAATTTAAAAAAAAAAAAAATACAATACGGTCGCTTAAGCGACGCCTGTAGATTTAAATTTTTTATAAGCTGTCGGTTAAGCGACGCCTGTAGATGTAAATTTTTTATAAGCCGTCGGTTAAGTGATAGCTCAGTTTAAAGTTTAATATGAATTAAATGTCGGATAACCGACGACTTACATTTAAGTGATGGTAAACTGCGCTGTTGCTTAACCGATGGATTGGAAAGCTATCGGATAACCGACAAAAATCCACTAACGCTTAAAAAAAATCATAGTGTCGTACATGCGACAGGGGAGTGTCGAAAATCCGACAATACGGCCGTCGTATTTTTGGTCGAAATGTAGTAGTGTTTCATGCAACTTTCTATTCAACATAACTCAACAATCAGAGCTTGGATCAATGAAATGTCAACTCTGTTGGTCTCATGGCATGCCATTACCTATAGGGGGGCCTCTCCACCATGTTTTCATGGCCCAATGACTTCATTGTGCACCGGTTTCATAAACAATGTTTTTTCTTAGTTTCCCTCAACGCAACTCTCACATTGGTGGGTCAATTCTATAAAACCCTCCACCGTGCAAGTATTGGTAGTGTTCCCATATCAAAATTTCCCATACACACTTTCTGAAGCCAATGGCATGCAATCTTGTTGCTCCATTTTTTTTCTCTCACAAACCGAGAGTCACCAAGTGTCCTTGAATGACATTATCATTTGACTTTTCACTTGACATAACTCCGCAACCGGAGGTCGGATCGATGAAACATTGAATCCATTGGTATCCTTGCATTCCATTACCTAAAAACCAATATACAATATACCTAGAATCTATGTACCTACACTACAACAAATAAACTAGATTTTCATGAATTAGAAGTAGAAACACATTATTGCATGAATTAGAACTAAAAACTCATACATGAATTAAGAGTATATATCCAATTAGGGTTTCATGGATTGAAAGAATTTATCATACATAGATATGATGTATTATTTTATTCTCTCTTTTGTAGTACCACTCAGACAATATACATAAGCTACAAGAGAAAATAACAAAAAAACTAAGGTTCCATGAACTACAAACCATAAACCTAAAAACTAGTGTTTATAAATTTACACATATAACTACAAAATAGGGTTTTATGAAATATAAATTCACATACATAAAGATCATGTTCTATGTTAGTGTCACTTATGTAGAAATACTTAAACCATATACCTAAGCTACATGCACAAATATAAAATAAACCAAGGTTTCATGAACTACAAACAACAAACCTAAAAAATAAGGATTACAAATTACGAACTACAAACTAGGGTTTATGAAATCATTAGGTTTATATAATTATATTTGTTATTATCACTTAACTAGAAACTAGTGGACGATATACCTATAAGATATGTACCTGCACTACAACATGTCTAGGGTTTCATGAACTACAAACCATAAAATCTAAAAACTATGGTTGACACATTTTAGACATAGAACTAAAAACCAAGGTTGATGAACTCAATAGTATTAGATTATTAGATTTATTAGTTTCACTCAACTAGGAACCAATATACCATATAACTAGAAGATATGTACCTTCACTACAACAAAGAAACTAAGGCTTCATGAATTACAAGTATACACAAATAATCATTAGAGGAAATTTGGGGTCTAAAATAGGCCTTATAAGAAAACATGCCAAAATAAGTTCTTGTGAGTTGGAATTAAAGAACCAATAGAATTTCAATAAAATGAGTCAACCATAATGGTTCAATTGACATATTTGTCATAAAAAACCTACTTTTTTTTGTTTGTATTTTCGACATATCTCCCTCTATGTTTACTCAAATTTTGATCGGGAGAGCTCGTTGGATGCGGAATTTGATTCTGCATCCAATGAGTACCCACACTGCATACTTTTTACAGACCCTACTACCCCAAAAACAAGAAATACCTAAACAAATGTGATGATGACATCATGCAGAATCAAATTCCGCATCCAACGAGCTCGCCCGCTCGAAATTTGAGTAAAAACACACTGACATATGTCAAAAATATGAACACAAAAAAGTAGTTTTTTATTTCTTCCTCCAAAATTGATAAATATTATTTTATTATTTTAGCTATTATTTTATTATTTTCCTGAGGAGGCCCATTTTAGACCCCAAAATTCCTCTAATGTGTATGAAATAGAAGTGCATAGACATTCATGGATTACAAGTATCAAGCTAACCAAGGTTTTATGAATTGAAAAAAAATCAAATTTATGGAGATCAAATTCTATGTTGGTGTCACTTGTTTATATACCATTAGACCATATACCTAATCTACAAGAACAAATAGAAAAAAATATAGTGTTTCATGAACTACAAAATACAAACCTAATAAATAGTGTTTACACATTTACACATACAACTAGAAACTAGAGTTTTATGAAGCCATTAGGTTTAGATAATTAGATTTGTTGGTCTCACTTAACTAGAAACCAATACACCATATACCAAGAATATATTTATCTAGAATAGACCATATACCTAGAATACACCATATACCTAGAATATATGCTTGCAAGCCAATATCCATAATGAATATTTCTTGTGAAAGATGGGGGTCAAATGCTATAGGATGATTCGATATTTTATTTAATGCTTGGTTGGGTGATTGCGAATAACATTGGATGTAATTTTCCTTTTAATTATGCATGTAGCTGAAGCATGTTAGTGGTGTTGATAGGACGTTATGATCATATCGTACACAATCAAACTATTTTGAAACTGACATACATTGACATAGAACCCAATCAATCCACTTTTCATGAAGATAGGACTGTCAAACTAAGAATGATTTCCATCCATTTCAAAATGGTTTCCTTGTTAGGGTTAAATTTTCCCCATTGATTAACACCAACTTGTGCACTTTGTGCATGATAAACCTTAAAGCATATTTCAGTTGATTAGTCTATAAAAAATATATGGCACATGACTACAATCCTACACATGCTCATATACAAACAAAAAGTTAATTTATAAGAGGCCACAAGAGATGGTTATGTAGCATTGATGTTAGGGTTTCCCTCCTAGGTTTAGGGTTTCCTCATTGATTCTAAACTCTAGCTTATGGATGTTAACCACAAAACACCGTTTGGGTTAGGGTTTCCTCATTGATTATAAATCCTGGGTTATGCATGCTAACCTTTAAAATTCAGTTAGGGTTAGGGTTTCCTCATTGATTCTAAACCCTAGGTTATGCATGCTAACCCTTAAAATTCAGTTAGCCTTTGCCAAAGCCACAACTATAAGAGATCGTTAAAATTTCTAGTGCTCAACAATAGCATAACAAATATGTATGTATTCAATGAGAGTAAGAAATGTCAACTTCATCTTCAAATGATATAAATTGTCAAATTTATCAAAATCAACATTTTCCAAGTATATGTAACAAATGCAAGCCAACAACAGTCATGTTCAATATGATTCTCATCTCATCAATACTATGAAATTTACAGTCAATCAAATGGTGCAAGAAGATCATTCCAATATCAATTTCTAATTTGCAAAATGAGACAATAATTACTATGTAAATACGAAAAGAAAACAAGTGCTTTTTATTCCAATTTGGACAATGAATAAGATTGTCAAAACAATGATAACTTTCAGCCATGTATGACTGTCTGAAAATTTTACTTTCTATCAAAGTAAAGATGGAATAGCTATGTCAATTTCAAGTTTGCAATTAGGAAGACAATTGTTAGGTGAATGCAAGTGGACCAGAAATATTATCAATTCCAACTTGGTCAATGAATGTGACTGTCAAACAAAATATATTTTTCACCTAAGACAAATTTTACTATGACTGTCTCAAATAGTAATTTCTAGTCTGTCATGTACCCCAATTTCAATAATTTTTTATGTTTAAGAAAACATTATATTTTACCTTTATTATAAAGTTTATGACTATTGACCAAGTGGGGTCAAGGATGACTATAATTAATTATGTTGAATATTTTATTAGTTAATAAATAAAAGATGAGACAAATAGCCTAAGGAGGCTGTTGAATGACTATACATTGGCCCACTAGGAGGAATAGACTGGGGTGAGACCAAAGTGACACATGGAAGCATCCTCAATCACTTATAGTTGTTGCAGGGAGAAACAACCCTAATTTTGTGGTCATGTTCCCCAAGAAAGTGGAACAAAGCAGGTGGCTCATTAATTTAAAAACTGACCAAAAGGCCTAGGCATATATATATATATATCCATCGAATTCAATAGGAGGCTGTTCAATTATTACCTTGTGAAATTTCTGAAGTTGAGAAAGGAACACAAGTGATTGGATGAGGCAAAACTTAGAAGCGGATTGAGTGATTAAGAATACATTCAGAACTATTTCAGCCACATAGTTGAGTTCTATACTTCTAAGAATAGAAGTATTGTTGTTAAGTACTACTGTTGAGTTGCAAGGGTATTTAATCCCATTTATTCATACAGTGCATTCATCTCGATGGATTGGTGGACAAGCTCGGGAGTCCTAAGACAAGCAATTCAACTATCTTCAAAAAAACCTTGGGTGGAACAGGATCCTTGGGCTATTTGTCTCTTCTAAAAATTAACAAGTTCCATTGTGTTATCTTATTTATTTTTGTCCAAGCAAATTACTGGAATGAAAGCATTCATGTTTAGTTTTTCTATTACTACTTATATACTTTGAATCTACTAGTATGTTTAATTCTGCAATTTATTATTGGGAGAGTTCACTTGTATATGAATATCATAATAAATGAGTATATAATTAGAAATGATTTATTAATGAGTAAAATTCCTTTCTACATTTTTCCACTCATCTTACGATTGTGTACTCTAGTACATAAGGATTTTTTATCTGTAGATAGGAATGATTATACATGGATAAAATGATCTGTACTATTATCAAATTTTAGAGTTTACATAAAACTGAATCAACAATATTTTCTTCTAGTAAGTTACCAGCAATATTTTCAAGTAATTGATTGAATACTGGAATCTTTTTTACTGTTATTTTTTCTAGCTATTTTGTCATAATAATAAATTTATAGAACTTCACTTGTTATACAACAAAACCCTAAGAAAATTTACATAGAGTCCATTGTAGTAAGTTTTTGTCACACAGTCATTAAACCGTGTGTAGTATAATACTTTAACAATTACTATAATAAAATCTATTTATTACATTTAGTAAAGAAAAATGATTCATTATTTTAATAATTTAAAACCTAAACATTAAAAATATTACTCTAGTCATATTAAAGTAATTAATGCACAGTTAAATGTTTTACCAGCCATCCTAACTTCAGTATTCAACTTCTGTACTCTAACCTCAAACTATTTCTTTTTAAACAACTAGTACCATAAGTTCATAATGTTTAGTCAATAGGTTGATAATGGTTAAAATTATAACACCTATTGTATTGTAGTACATAAATTAAATACTTAGTAAACCGAATTGTAACAATCATTATAATTCTAATAATACTATTATTAACACTTGTAAACTATTCTTCTAAACCCTACTCTATTAATTTAATACTTCATAACCATTTACAAAACCTAGTTATGAAAAAAAAAGATTACCACAACTAGTGAAGAATTAAAAATAGACAAGTGTATACTTCAGATAAGGCACACATATCATCTCTTAAATATATATCCAACATATAAGTGAAAGAATAGATTCCATCTCTTCCAATAAAAAGGAAGACTATTATAATTTAACTATTGTTTATACCAAAAATCAAATATTTGAAGATAACCTAAATATAAAAAACTGTTTATTTTAAAAAAAACCTAGGTTAATCCTTTAGGGAACAATTTGTACAAATAGAATTTCAAACAACTAGAATTGCCAATCGCTTAAACCAATCACAACCGTAGAATAATTTACAACTAAGTGTTGTTATAAGAGAAAATTTATTTACCAAGAATAATGCATTGTGCAAACAAAAATACAAGAGGAAAATAAATACTAACAGATATTTACACTACGTCTCGTAATTTCTTCCCTTTAAAAACAAAAGAATTATAAATAGAGTCTACAATTTATCAATAATTTAACCAATACAGTCGCCACATGGCTGAACTCATAAAACCAAAATTCCTTAATGGTTCAAAGCCTCGAAAGAGTTATAGTGGTTGAGCAAGAGGTCGAGGAAGTTTCCTTATAACTTAAATACTATATGAACAACGATTACAAAACCATGGAATGACAACATTCTTACCCGAACTCCTTATTACAAGAGTTTTACCTCACTTGTGAAAACCCAAAGGTTATCACTAAGCATCGCCTTATGGCCTCCATATCCTTTAAAAAAAAATAACAATTTTACCAAAAGTATTTTAAACACCATAGTAATATTTCCAGAAGCACCATTATCTAAAATAAAACAACAATATACTTCAAGTAGTATGAACACCGCATTAACAAACTCCAAATACCATCGGTGTCACAACAAAAACAATCGATGCAAGGTACCCAAGGTTGGGACCGACGCTTACCAAGCCTTTCTTGCTCACACCCTTCAGCTTCAGGAAAAATCCTTCAACCTTCAACTGCATATTTTTCACCTAATATCAAAACAACAATCACTTAGAAATGTTAGTAAATAGACTAGTATAAATAAAAGAAAGGATGAATACTTAAAGGAATTTGGTACAACTTACCATTTTTAACATTGAGCTAAAAGGAAACTGTTATGGAGAAGAACAAGAGATTCAAACCTTCTAACACCTCAAGGAAACAAAAGTGACCTCTGTTAAAACGTTGAGCTCAAAGGAATGGATTTGGTGAAGAACCAGAATTTCAAACCTACTGACTCCACGAGAAAATAAAAAAGTGAGAGATCCGAGGAGGCCGAGGGCCTGTTAGCCTACTCCTCCATAAAAATAAAAATAAACTAATGAATCCAAGTATATTTTAGGGAAAACATTGAACGCAATTGCATAGATTTTATAACCCAAAACCCTCTACCTTGGGAGAATCCACCATGTAGGTCACACTAACCTTGGAATTTATTTTTAGTTTCATATAGTGTTGAACCTACACGATTAACGCTATAATGAATGCAAATTAATATTATTACTTTTGTTTAAAATTAAACAAGTCATTGTTTGGTAGGTTAAGTCTTTGAGCTAATTTATAGTTATTATATTATGCATATTGAGGGTTTAGCTAGGTTGTAGTTGTTATTTAATACATCGAATACATGCCTATGTTAGGTTGCTTTTTTTGTAGTTAAGTTTCTAGTGCCAAAATAATAATGTTAATTCTTATGCTTAGGTAAGTTCTAGGATTAACTTGCCTTAAGCTCATAGTTTAAAAGCACTGAGAATTTAATTAAGCTCCTAGTACTACAAACAACTAAAAGTATGTTTTCATAAATATACCAGCAATCATATAAATTATTGTTTAAAACAAATAATCACCCTATCAATTCCAATTTGCTACCTAGGTAGAATAGTCCTTGCTATAGGCCTAGGAATTTTTCTTATGCTTCGATAATATCGACAATAAATAACATCACCGTGGTAGTTGAAGCTTAATTCTAAAGAATAAAATTTAAGGATCTTTCCTAACTTACTTGTTTAGTCTTTTGAGCCTTAAATTCTTACATCGTAAACCTAGAAGTAAGTTTTTACCTATAAATCCTATACAAGCATCGAATCTGTATTAGCGTTAATAAATGCTAAGTAAGCCTCAGACTAACATCAAGCCCCCCTTCAGTAACAAAAGAAAATAACCATTAGAATCATACACATTCTTACAAATAAATCAATGAATTGAATTCAATAATTTTTAGCTCATTAACTTCGATAAACATTTTCATTCAAATCAATATAGAATAAGAATGGTTAGTGACTTGTAACTTACAAGTTAGTAAGCAAAATTATGTAACCTTTTAGTTGTAGTTAACCAAAGAGTATTAAATCCTAATTTTTCTCTTGATGTCTTGTTTTTTGTGATCTATCTCTTAACTAGATTAAATTTAATCATTAAACTAGCATTTGTCGTTATGATTTAGCCTTTAATATCACATAGAAAATTTTAATTTTTTGTAAATATTTTGGGATGTTACATATGGTATCAGATCCCAAGTTTAGATACTAGGCCTGAAGTAGGTCAGCACATGTAAATAAAAAGTATGGATACTAATTTATGATTTTAATGTTGTTGTATAGAATATTTTCTGAATTAAATTTGCAGGTATGGAAGGGCTCGAAGAGTATAATGAAGAGAGGTCCGCATTAAATAAACAAAATAATTATGGAAAGGAACCTGCTAAAGATTATATAAATAACAACTCACATGAATTACTGCAAACAGATAAAGATCTAAAATTTTTAATGGAGACCGTTAAAAATGAAAATGAGAGAATCTTAAGAGCTTGGGAGGAGGTGAATCAAATACTCTTGGAAACATTTTCGAATGAAAAAAGGATAAACTGATAGAATCTGACACTACATCCTATCAACATAAGGGTAAAAGCTCAAAATACTCTGAAATTGAAATTTGTTCTTCTTCTAAAATTAATGGTATCTCACATAGAAAGAAACACCAGTATTCTAGTGATAATATCGAGTGTAATTATCATTCTAGAAAGAATAAATACAAGACTTATGAAGAGATTTCTGAGGAGTTCAAAAATATTAAACCACCAAATTTTAATGGCAAAACAGAAAACGGAGAGGAAGTCGAAGCATGGCTATCTGGAATGAAAAATTATTTTCAGATATATAATTATTCAAATCAGTTAAAAGCAAGGAGAGCAATTTATAACCTAATTGGAAAAGCCGACATCTGGTGGTAGGACATCAAACGATTTAAGGGCATAAACGAGAAGAGTATAGACTATAACACTTTTAAAAAGTACTTTAAAAAGAAATTTCTATCGGAGAAATATTACGAGGAACGAGCTAAGGAATTTTATGACCTAAAGTTGGGAACCATGAGTATGAAAGAGTTAAATAGTAAATTTTTAAGCTTACTGTGATATGTGCCTTATATTGTTGATGAAAAACTGAAGGTATAATGGTTTCTGAGCTATTTACCTTTTCATATTAAGGACATAATTGAATATGATAATCCCAAGACCATTTAATAGGCTCTACAAAAAGAAAATTTCTGCTATGAGCAGAACCGAAAAAGGGAGAACATGCCAAACTAGAAAATAAAAAGGCCTAATAATAGTTTTGAACCAAGGAAGAAAAAATTCACACCTAATCAGAATTTTGGGCATAATAACTCACGAAATCTTCCTAACAAAAAAATTCAAGTAAGTAATTCAAAAGGTAACCCACAACAAAACCCTACTGTCACAAGAAATAAATAATTTACAAATAATGAGAGTAATTATGTTAAAATTAACGAACACAAGGAACCAATAAAATTTTGGGAATTATAGGGACCTCACTATGTATCAATATGTCCTAACAGGAAGAAGACCATCAACAACATTCATTCTATGCAGGAAGAAACCACTATTGGTGGTTTAGCGAGAGGGATGCCCAGAATCAATGGAGCACTGGAAAACTGATAAGTTGAATATCAGACTTCCATAGTGTAAGTAGAAGGTAAGCTGAACCATACACATAATTATATTTTAATTGACCCAAGAGCTGGCCTGATTTATGTCTCTCCAAGTTTAGTAGAGAAAATTAAACTACCATTAGAGAAATTTGCAAAATCATGGCTGGTTCAATTAGCTATAGGAGCAAAAAGAAAATTAATTTATTTTGTGAAAGATTATACATTAATTATTAATCAATTTGAAACTTATGTAAATATGAATGTACTTCCGTTAGGATCCTATGATTTGTTAATTGGAATTTATTGGTTGAAAAAACATCGAGTAGTGTTAAATTGTTTTGATAAAACTTTTACCTGTTTAAATAATGAAGGAGAAATGGTAACAGTAAAAGGAATTCCTAGGGAAACAACGATTAGATAGATTTATGACTTACAACTAAGAAGGGATGTAAATATTTTGTTGTAACTATAACTAATGAATAACAAATTAATAAACAAGAAAAGCTAAAATTATAATATACACCAATTTCGAGATGTTATTTGGATGTATTTCCGAAGGAGATTCTGGGATTGGCTTCGAAAATGGAGTCGAATTTCACTATTGAGCTAGTACTCACTGTGGTACCTAAATCCAAAGCTACTTATCGGATGAACATCCTGGAGTTTAATGAACTAAAATTAGAATTAAAATAACTAATAGATAAAAGGTATATAAGACCAAGTGTATCTCCTTGAGGAGCACGAGTCATTTTTGTTAAAAATAAGGACGGTACTCGGTGCTTATGAATTGACTACCATCAGCTTAATAAGATGAAAATTAAAAATAGATACCTATTTCCCCGCATAGATGATCTGTTCGGTCAGTTACGCGGAGAAACAATATTTTTAAAACTTGACTTAAGATCTCGTTATCATCAAGTCCAGATTAAGGATGAGGATATTTTCAAGACGACTTTTAGGACCTGATATGGTCACTATGAGTAAGTTGTCATGCCATTTGGGCTAAATAATTCCTCGACAATCTTCATGTGTTTAATGAACAACATATTACACAAATATCTAGATAAGTTTGTAGTGGTTTTTATTGATGATATTCTAATCTATTCTAAGACTAAATAAGAGCACGAGGAACATTTAAAAATCATTTTACAAGTGTTAAGGGAACATCAACTATATGCCAAGTTCAGTAAATGTGACTTCTTCAAACAGAAACTACAATACTTGGGTCACGTAATAACTAAAGATGGGATCTCAGTTGACCCAGATAAGATAAAAGCAATAAATGAATGTCGGGTACCAAAGGATGTGATTGATGTACGGTCATTCATCGGGATCAGCGGGTATTATCAAAGGTTCATTGAGGGTTTCTCAAGGATTGTGAATCCCATAACTTCTCTAGAAAAGAAGGGGAAGAAATTTGTATGGGATCAAAAATGTGAAGAGAGTTTTAAGAAATTAAAGGAATTGTTAACTATTGCACCCCTTTTAAGAATTGTTATTCTGACAAGGATTTTTTTGTATGCACTGATGCATGCAACGATGGCCTTGGTGGGGTCTTCACTCAAGAAGGACATGTAATAACGTACAAGTCCAAGAAACTCAAAATTAACTAGAAAAATTATTCTACTTACAATCTAGAATTGACTACCATGATGCATGCATCAAAGATGTGGTGCCATCACTTGATCGAGAGAAAATTTATTTTAATGACGGGCAATAAGGGTTTAAAGTTTCTGTTGGATCAGCCAAATTTAAACGCAAGGCAAGCTAGATGGTTAGCTTTCCTTAGCGAATATGATTTTAAGATCCAACATATTAAGGGGAAGGAGAATAAAGTAGCTGATGCTTTGAGAAGAAATGTAAGATTAAATTTTATGGAAGCAATCAGTACTTACAAAACAAATTTAGAGGATCGGCTTGAAGGAGTAAAATTGGATGAAAATTACCGAAAATTCCAAGCTAAAGTGGCAAAAAATGTAATTGAAAGTTTAAATACAGGTTATATTCTAAATTAAAAAAGGCTAATACTTTATAAAAATAGGTTGTATATACCTAACATAGATAAAGTTAAATTGCTAATTTTGAATGAAATACATAAAAGTCCTTATTCTCGACACCCTGGATATCAAAAGACAATAACTATGTTATGGAAAGATTAATTTTGTCCTATATGAAGAATGTGTCGGTCGAATACATTGTTAGGGTTATAATCCTCCTGTCTCCAATTTGGTCTATCACATAGAGTCAATTTAGTCATTAATTAGGTCCACTAGTACTATTGGGTCCACTTGGCCTAATGGGGCCACATGTACTGGTCACTGGAGTGTGGGGAACACTGATAGAATTTAACTTCCACTTACTTCATGTGCATGCATCAATTTGGGCTCCTCCTAGACCAATAACTACATTTTTGGAGCAATTGATAGTCCTGACACCAACCTACTTCAGTCAGTTGGAGTTACTACTAGTTAGTCTTAGTTAGCCTCCAGTTACTTTTAGTTAGTTCACAATCAGTTAACTAGCACTAATTATGCATGGCTAATGCATGGTTGCATGTGGAGTAGGTAGCTTTTCCCACCTACCACACTCAATTGCACTGAGTTGACTAGCTGTCATTGATTGATTGAGTTGTTGGACATCTGGGAGTTGATCTGTTGGACTCTGATAGTGATTTAGACAATTTTAGTTAGCCATGAAATTAGGTAGAGTCAATTAATTCAAATTCCTCTCTGAAGCATTTGAAATGACTGGTTATTAATACCAGTGTATTACATTGTAATTATTATCCAATTACTTTTCATTAATGAAATCATTCACAATTGTAAGCCATTTTTTCATTATTTCATTCTTTAATTCCTAAGTAAAATTGTATGATATATTTTGTGAGTTGTGCATTTATCCATAGATATATGTGCTCAATTTAATATGGTATCATAGCCTCGACATGACAAGTCAATTCTCCTTCTAGATATATCCTACTGGATAATAAAAAAATTGAGCAAAATTGCTCCTTCCAACACTGCACCAGAAGCGAATAATTTACCACATAAATCCTAAGAAAAGGAATTGTTGATCAGGCTTGCTTGATTAACTAAGCTGGGTGTGAAGAAAATTACAAAAGTGCAGGCTAACAACCTTACTTTGTATTTTTGTGTAATTGCAGGCACACCTTCGAATGGATTCATTAGTTCCTCTTCTCACCCCATTCACAAGCTATTCAGAATGGAAGATGAAGATGATTGCCTCTCTGAAGAGACAAGATATCTATGAGGTGTCTATTGGACTTGGTAAAGAGTCCTATGAGAGTGATAATGACTGGCTAAATGAATGTGATGCAGCTTTTGGAAGAATAGGCGTGTCCCAATCTCCTAGCTTACGCTACCTCATTAAATCTGTTGAATACCCAAAGGATATTTGGACAAAATTGGACATAACATTTGGAAAGATAAATGAGGATCATAATGGCACTTTGGAGATCACATCCAGCACCATAAGAGTTCTTGATCCAAAATTCTCATCCTCTACTCTCTCTGATGAAGTTGTTTAAGATGAAGAAGAAGCAGAATCTTCTACCCAGTCAATTCGAATGGAAGAAAGTCTCCTTGCAGTGACTCATTCTCTTGATGCTCTGGAAGTTTATGAGATATATGATATCTCATATCCTCATATGAATGATACAAAAGAGGACATTCAAATATTTTATATTGAATAAAAAAACTACTTCACTTCTATGCAAACATTCTCCAATGATTCTCCTTCGAATTCTGTGCAAAATTTGCCAGTAATTGCTTCCGAAAGTGAAGAGGAATTTGATTTCTCTCCCGCTAATGTTTTTGTTGGTGTGAAAATATGTAATAAATTTAATATTTTGGAAATAATATCATGTTATAAGAGTCATCCATTCGCTCTCCTTGATCTATATCTTCCAACAAATTCATGGATTATTGCATACACCAATATTCAAAATTTTGAAGAAGAAGAAAATTGTGCATCTACCGTGTTGATGGACCATACTTTTGGATCTAATATAAAATTTATTGGATCTTATGTTATCTTATTTGGATCTCATATGATATAAATTTTTTCAATATCTCAGGTTCATGAGTTTTCAGTACTGCTTGTAGCTTTTCTCATCAATTTTGGTGTGAAGAAACAAGTATTGCAAGTCTCCTTCAAAATTGTTGTTGGGGATTTGATTTCATTCCACACTTTTGGATATGATATGGTATTATTTAGGTCATTTGATATTATTTGGTTCAAATTTTAGATTCCAAGATATTTTAGTCATGTTTTTAGCTGCTCTCACCAATTTCGGTGTGAAAAATCAAGTACCACAAGTCTTCTTCAAATTTGTTGCTAGGAATTTGGTGTTAGTTTCATCTCATTAGGTTTCTGATATATTATTTTGTGAATAATTAGTTATTTATAAATATATATCAGATTATGGATCTCAAGCACTCACTTTCCAAATTCCTAGGGCTTCTCTACCTTTGGTCACATGCTCATCTCCTCATAGAACTAGTATAGAGGAAGACATTCTGCATCTTCCTGGACACTTGCTCCTAGCACTTGGGGCTGATTCTACCACTCATGGTTTTCTATTCAAGGCTGCAACATATCAGTTTCTTGAGTGTTCTTCACATGGTTTGAATCCTCAAGAACGTTTTATCTCTTATAATTTGATTTCAGTTGCTCTACATTGGTCCAGTTTTCATCTAGCAACTATCTATGTTCCTGACTCGGTTGAGCACATTATTCTTCTTCCAAAGAGGAATATTCCTCTAGACATAATAATTTAGTTTGGATGGAGAATTTCACATTCTAGGATTGAGGATACTTGTGCACAGAAGAATAGATTGATCCTTATTTTACCTGCTTAGTTTGAGGGGGGGTATTTCTCCCATGAGTTTTTTTCTCGTTTCCTTGGCTATATTGAGCAGATACTTTTTTCATTTTAGTTGTAATGGGTGACCTTTGGTGTTAGTTACGAGGGCCCACATTGTCCAAGTTAATATTTAGGGGGGTTTTAGGATTATAATCATCTATTGTCCAATTTCGTCAATCACCTAGAGTCAACTTAGTCATTAATTGGGTCCACTAGTACTATTGGGTCCACTTGGCCTAATGGGGACACATGTACTAGTCACTGGAGTGTGGGGAACACCGATAAAAGTTAAATGCCACTTATTGCATGTCCATGCATCAGTTTTTGTTCCTAGTAGACAAATCCTTGCATTTTAGAATCCACTGGGAGTCCCGACACCAACCTACTTCAGTTAGTTGTAGTTAGTACTAGTTAGTCTTATTTATCCCTTAATTACTTTTAGTTAGTTCAAAATAAATTAGCTAGCACTATTTATGCATGGCTAATGCATGGTTGCATGTGCAGTAGGCTCCTTTTCCCACCTACCACACTTAGTTTCACTGAGTTAAGTAGCTATCACTGATTGATTGAGTTGTTGGACAGCTGGGATTTGATCTGTTGCACTTCGATTGTGATTTAGACAAGTTCAGTTAGCCATGCAATTAGGTAGATTCAATCAATTCGAATTCCTCTCTCATTCATTCGAATTGACTAGTTATTAATACCATTGTATTACATTGTAATTATTATCCATATACTTTTGATTAATGAAATCATTCACAGTTGCAAGCCATTTTTGCATTGTTTCATTCTTCAATTCCTAAGTAAAATTGTATGATCTATTTTGTGAGTTGTGTGTTGATCCATAGATCTATGTGCTCAATCTAATATATATTTCTATATTTTTTGAATGTCAACATGTAAAGACTGAACATCAACATCTAGCCGATTTATTACATCGATTACCAATTCCTATCTAGAAATGGGAAGTAATCAACATTGATTTCATTATAGGTTTGCCTAAAATCCAGAAACAGAATGATTCAATAATGGTAGTTATTAACAAACTCAACCAAAAAGCACATTTTATACTAATAAAGACCACTCATAAGGTTGCTAATATTGCTGAAATATTTATGAAACAAATTTTTTCTTTTGCATGAAATACCAAAAGTTATAATTTGTGACAGTGACTTTAAATTCATAAAAAAACTTCTGGAAATCTTTATTTAAGGGTGTAGATACTACTTTAAATTTCAGCACACCTTTTTATCTGCAAACGGATGGACAGACAGAAAGGGTAAATCATATTTTGGAAGATATGTTAAAAATGTAGGTTAAAGAGCATCCAAGTAAATAGGAGGACTGGTTACACTCGGTTGAGTTTGCATACAATAACCACTACCAAGCTTTATCAAAATTCAGCCCATTTATATTCTGTATGGAAAAAAATGCAATACACCCATATCATGGAGTAACCCTATTGACAAGTTAATACTAGGACCTGAGTTATTAAACAAAATGGAATTAACCATGAAGTAAGGACAAGGTAATTTAAAGGTTGCAAAGGACAGACAAAAGATCCAAGCGGATGTTTAATGAACTCAAAAAGAGTTCCAGGTGGGCGAACATGTTTTCGTTAATGTAAAAGCTAAAAAGAGTTCCTTAAAATTAAGGAGATGTGCTAAGCTAGAACCCAGGTACTATGACCCTTTCGAAATATTGTCCATAGTCGCACCGGTGGAATACCAATTGGCCTCATCGTTGAATATTAAAGTTCATAATTTTTTTCATATTTCTGTTTAAAAAAAATATGTGCATGATGCTACTCACATGATAAATTGGAATGATGTACAAGTGGATCCCAAAGGATATTTTATGGTGGAACCGGACTGTATCCTCGATAAGAGGGAGATCTTCGTTTGGAATCACACCATTGAACAGGTGAAGGTGCAATGGAAGCACCTTAGTCCAGAAGAAGCAATCTGAGAATTGGAGAGTCATATGCGGGGAGCATATCCAATTATTTTCCAGGGAAGCTTTGAGGGTGATGAATAAAGAAACATCAACGACGATTTTGGACTTAAGTGAGGTGTATGTCACATACCCTAATTTCAATAACTTTTTATTTTTAAGAAAACATTATTTTACCTTTATTGCAAATTTTATGACTATTGACCAAGTGGGGTCAAGGATGACTGCAATTAATTATGTTAAATATTTTATTAGTTAATAAATAAAAGATGAGACATAGCCTAAGGAGGATGTTGAATGAGTGTCCACTGACCCACTAGGAGGAATAGACTCGGTTGAGAGAAAAATGACACATGGAAGCATCCTCAATCACTTGTAGTTATTGTAGGGAGAAACATCCCTAATTTTGTGGTCATGTTCCCCAAGAAAGTGGAAAAGAGAAGGTGGCTCATTAATTTAAAAACTGACCAAAATACCTAGGCATATATATATATATATATATATATATATATATATATATATATATATATCGANAGGAGCACAAGAGATTCGATGAGGGGAAAGTTAGAAGTGGATTGAGTGATTAAGACTACATTCATAACTAGTGTAGCCACTTAGCTGAGTTCTATATTGTTGAGGACATAAGTACTATTGTTGAGTTGCAGGGGTATTTAATCCCATTTCTTCACATTGTGCATTCATCCCAATGGATCAATGGACAAGATATGGGGTTTTAAGACAAGCAATTCATCTATCTTTGGGAAAAGGTTCGATGAAATAGGCTCCTTTGGTTGTTTGTCTCTTCTACAAATTACCTAGTTCCATTGTGTTATCTTATTTATTTCTGTCCAAGCAAATTACTGGAATGAAAGAAGTCATGTTTATTTTTTCTATTATTACTTAGATACTTTGAATCTACTGGTAGAATTTTTAAGTCTGTAATTTATTTAGGAAAGTTCAGTTGTATATCAATATCAGAATAAATGACCCTAGAATTAGAAATGATTGATTAATGATTAAAATTCCTTTCTGCATTTTTCCACTCATCTTACGATGACGTACTCTAGTACATAAGGATTTTTTAGCTGTAGATAGGAATGATTATACATAGATAAAATGATGTAAACTGTTATTGAATTGTAGAGTTTACATAGAACTGAATCAACAATCTTTTCTTCTTCTAAGTTACCAACAATATTTTCAAGTAACTAATTTAATACTCGAAGCTTTTTTACTATTATTTTTTCTAGCTATTTTTTTATAATAATACATTTATAGAACTTCACGTGTTATACAACAACCCCTAAGAACATTTACATAGAATCCATTGTAGTAAGATTTTGTCACACGGTCATTAAACTGTGTGTAGTATAATACTTTAACAATTAATATAATAAAATCTATTTATTACATTTAGTAAAGAAAAACCATTCATTATTTTAATACTCTAAAACCTAAATAATAAGCATGTTACTCTAGTCATATTAAACTAGCTAATGCACAGTTAAATGTTTTACAAGCCATCCTAAATTCAGTATTCAACTTCTGTACTCTCACCTCAAACTGTTTATTTTTAAACAACTAGTACCGTAATTTCATAATGTTCAATAAATAGGTTGATAATGGTTTAAATTATAACACCTATTGTATTATAGTACATAAATTAAATACTTAGTAAACCCAACTATAACAATCATTATAATTCTAATAATACTATTATTAACATTTGTAAACTATTCTTCTAAACCCTACTCTATTAATATAATCCTTCATAACCATTTACAAAACCTTGTTATGAAAAAAAAAGATTAGGAGAGATACCGAATAATTAAAAATAGACAATTGTATACTTCATATAAGGAACAAATATTATCTCTTAAATCTATATCCAACAGCTACGTAAGTCAAAGAATAAATTCTAGCTCTTCCAATTAAAAGGAAGACTATTATAATTTAATTCTTGTTTATACCAAAAATTGAAGATATGAAGATAACCTAAATATTAAAAACTATTTATTTAAAAAAACAAACCCTAGGTTAACACTTTACGGAACCATTTTTACAAATTGAATTCCAAACAACTAGAATTTCCAATGGCTTAAACGAGTCGCAGTCGTAGAATAATTTACAACTAATTGTTGTTATAACAAAAAAATTGCTTACCAAGCTTAATGCACTGCGCAAACGAAAATACAAGAGGAAAATAAATACTAACACATATTTACACTATGGCCTGTAAGCTCTTCCCTTTAAAAAAAATAATTATAAATAGAGTCTACAATTTATCAATATTTTAACCAATACACTAGCCACATGGTTCAACTCATAGAACCAAAATGCTTTAACACTTCAAATCCTCGAAAGAGTTACAGTGGCTGAGAAAGAGGCTGAGGAAGTTTCCTTATAACTTAAATACCATATGAACAATGATTACAAAACCCTGGAACAATAGCATTCTTACCGTAACTCCTTATTACAAGAACCATAGCTCACTTGTGAAACTGCAAAGGTTATCACTAAGGATGGCCTTACGGCCTCCATATCCTTTCCACAACAAAATAGCAATTTTACCATAAGAATTTTAGACACCGTGGTAATATTTCCACAAGCACCATTATCCCAGACAAAACAATAATCTACTTCAAGTAGTTTGAACACTGCATTAACAAACTACAAATACCATTGGTATCACCACAAACACAATCGACAAAGGGTACCCAAGGTTGGGAGCAAGGCTTATCGAGCCTTTATTTCTCACACACTTCAGCTTCAAGAAAACGCCTTCAACCTTCGATTGTATATTTTTCACCTACCATAAAAAAAATCACTTAGAATTGTTAGTAAATAACCTAGTATAAATAAAAGAAAGGATGAATGCTTGAAGGAATTTGTTACAACTTACCAGTTTTAATGTTGAGCTTGAAGGAAACGGTTATGGTGAAGAACAAGAGCTTCAAACCTAATAATTCCTCTCGCAAACAAAAGAGACCTCTGTTAAAAAGTTGAGCTCAAAGGAATGGATTTGGCGAAGAACTAGAACTTCAAACCTACTAACGTCACAGGAAAATTAAAAGTGACAACTATTGTAGAGATTCGAGGAGGCCGAGGGCCTGTCGGCCTACTCCTCCATCCAAAAACAAAACAACTAATGAAGCCAAGGAGATTTTAGGGAAAACATTGAATGCAGTTGCATAGATTTTATCACCCAAAACCCTCCACCTTATGAGCATTTTCCATGTGGATCCCACTAACCTTGGAATTCTTTTTAGTTTCATATGTGTTGAACCTGCACGATTAACCTTGTAATGCATGCAAAGTAATATTATTACTTTTGTTTAAAATTAAACAAGTCATTTTTTGGTAGGTTCAAGCTTTGATCTAATTTATAGTTATTATGTTATGCATATTGAGGTATTAGTTGGGTTGTAAATGTTATTTAATACACCGAATACATGCCTAGGTTATGTTGCTATTTTTGTAGTTAATTTTCTAGTGCCAAAATAATAATGTTAACTCTTATGCTTAGGTAAGTTCTAGGATTAAATTGGCTTAAGTTCATAGTTTAAAAACATTGAGAATGTAATTCAGCTCCTAATACTACTAACAATTAAAAGCATGTTTTGATAAATATACCATCAATCATATAAATGATTTTTTAAACCAAATAATCACCCTATCAACCCCAATTTGCTACCTAGGTAGAATAGTCCTTGCTATAGGCCTAATAGTTTTTCTTACGCTTTGATAATCTAGACAATGAATAACGTCATCATGGTAGTTGAAGCTTAAGTATAAAGAATAAAATTTAAGGATGTTTCCTAACTTACTCCTTTAGTCTTTCGAGCCTTAAATTCTTACATCTTAAAACTGGAAGTAAGTTTTTATCTCTGAATCATGTGCAAGCATTAGATCTATGTCAACTTTAGGAAAAGATAAATAATCCTTGGACTAACCTCAGGCCCCCTTCAGTAACAAAATAAAATAACCATCACAATCATACACATTTTTACAAATAAATCAATGAACTAAATTCAATAATTTTTAACTCATTAACTTTCATAAACATTTTCATTCAAATCAATATAGAATGAGAACGGTTAGTGACTTGTGACTTACAAGATAGTAAGCAAAAATTCTGTATCCTTTTATTTATAGTTAGCCAAAGAGTATTAACTCCTAAATTTTCTATTGATGTCTTGTCTTGGTGATCTATCTGTTAACTAGATTAAAGTTAATCATTAAACTAGCATTTCTGGTTATGATTGAGCATTTAATATCACATAGAAAATTTTTAAATTTTTGTAAATATTTGGGATGTTACATAGTCAAACCAAGAGTTCCAACAAGTGCCTATATGATAGTACTCAACAAAGATGGCATCTTGTACATGTTTTTTAGAGGTATTTTTTCTTTTTTTAGTAGTGCAAATGTACTTGTAGATCACTGTCAAAATTTTTATGTATGGATGGAAATGTCAATGATATACACAGTCCTCTAGAACTGTGTATCTGTCACAAAGGAAGGTAATGTTGAGAAGGGAGAGGGTAGGTGCTAGTATGTTGGTTCAATAGGAATTAGGGTTCAACAAATGGCTAGATGACCATTAGAGGAAATTCGGGCTATAAAATGGGACTTATAAGAAAATGCACCAACATTAAATTTTGTGAGTTGGAATTCAAGAACCAATAGAATTTCAATAAAATGAGTCAACCATAATGGTTGAATTGACATATTTGTCATAAAAGAAAACTACTTTTTTTGTTCGTATTTTTGACATATATTCGTGTGTTTTTACTCAAATTTGAAGTAGGAGAGCTTGTTGGATGCAGAATTTTATTCCACATCCAACGAGTACCCACACTACATACTTTTGATGGACTCCACTACCCAAAAAATATGAAATACCTTAAAAAAATGTGATGATGATGTCATCATCACATTTTTTTAGGTATTTCTCTTTTTTGGGGTAGAGGAATCTGTCAAAAGTATGCAGTGTGGGTACTTGTTGGATGCGGAATTAAATTTTGCATCCAACGAGCTCTCCCGCTCATAATTTGAGTAAAAACACAGGGAGATATGTCGAAAATACGAACACAAAAAGTAGTTTTTTTCATTCTTCTTCCAAACTTAATAACTATTATTTTATTATTTTATTATTTTCCTTAGGAGTCCCATTTTAGACCTCAAATTTCCTCTAATGATTCTTCATGAAATTCACCTTGAGGAGCAAAGAACGTATTTAACTTTGTATATGTTGTGAGAGAATAAGGTTAGGGATTGTGGTGTTTGAGAAACCCTAAGGTTACTTGGTGTGCTTGTTGTGGAGGAGAGAGAAGGAAACAATCCCACACACTTGTGGAATGAGTGACCAACTTTAGTTAGAATTGATTCTTCTCTAGGAGTTGTTGGTAGCTAGGGTTTCAGAGAGCTTGACTTGTAGAGTCCTAGGAGGCATGCTAAGGCTATAGAAGCGGTTTTGAAAGGGGGCCAAGGTATGAATCTATAGGGAAAGGATAGGAGTATGAGATTCTAATTTTATGGTTAGGAAATGAGAGAGGAGAGGTGGAAAGGTAAGTGTATAGGTTAGGAGATGGAGAATGAAGGAAGGGTTTGGAAGGGTAGAAATCTAGGATTTTAGGTTTGTTGTCTAGTTAGGTCTAGGTCCTTAGGGTTTAGGTCTGCAATAATAAGGATGAAGCTAGATATTACAAGTGGAGACAACAAATGGAAGGGTCGAGGGGTAAAGGGAGGCTTTGAAAACTAGAAAAATATCTCAATAAAATTATTTGGTAGCAAGAGGAATACTTCATGGGGAAATTTTCTAGATTGGAAAAATAGTTGTACTATGATTTACAAGATCGAGTATTTGGTTTTTAAAATTATCATTGTTATTGTACACATTTATGCAGTTGTGTATTCTTTTTGTTAACTTACCTACACTGTTAAAAATTTTATGCATTTTATTATGAACATACATACTTTATTGCTTCATCAACAATAAGTATTGCAAGTGCATCAACTGCAATGTACTACTTCATTCGACATAATGTATGCAAACATGTAATCAAAGGAAAAGTAATATAAAGAAGTGCAAAATGATATATTCATATACACAAATTTCCAATCATATACAGTAGTAGTGAAAAATGGAACATGGTTCCCAATGTCTTTAGAATGGAAACTCATGCCCATACAAAATATGGCAACTCGTTCCCTATAAAAAATAGGGCAACTCGTGCCAAAATACCATATAATGGATAATGTAGATAGGAGGGTCTCGCAATCCTCCTACCCACCCTTGGACCATGGATGATTTTAAGGAACCATACTTATTTAAAAGTGTATAAATGTTGGCGAATATTACCAATTCTTAAAACGACAACTATAAAATGATTGGCGATATTTTTCAAAAAATATTTTAATTTCGAAGGATTTTATATCATTTATATAATAATTTGGCGATTTTTAGGTTGAAAAAATTTTACCCCATCAAATCTGGGCGAAATGGGACATCAAAAAATGCAAAATGGCGAATCTTTTTTGGGAGAAAAACATGAAAAAATAGCCCACTGGGCTAAAATTCGCCCCTAAAATCATCCTTGCCTTGGACCTCCCAGGTGCACCTTCAAAATTGATCTCTCTCTTCTTAGAGCTAGAGGAAGCTCGGTCCTTCTGGCCGCTTCGACCACCTCCCCTTCGGCTTTGAAACGACAACAATCAAATGTCAACTCCTACAGGAAATTATACAAGTATAAAACACAATTTAAAAATAAAAATTAAGTTTTCAAATCTTAAATAGCTCACCTCAGACTAGACCATAAGTTGTGAAAGGGCTACCCTCCTCCGTGATCCAAGTATGTTGACAATGCCACCCTGCAATATTTAAACATTAAGATAACCCAAACAATTTACTTCCGGTGTTAATTTTCGTTAAAACTGGATGAGGTTTTCATAAACTAATCAATCTCACCATGAACACAACAGGTTCGTCCTCGGGGCTGGCAAGTGGAGCATTCAACTGGTCCTTGGGGGCAGCAGGTGGAGCAGTGGAGTGGACAACCTGCTCTAATGCTAGGGTGGATGACATAGATGAGAATGTAGCTACATCAACGTTGGATACAAAACTAGGGGGAACAGTGAGAGAGGGCACAGACTGGAGTGGGTGAACTCGTGATGTATGACGATAAACCCCAACTCGATGTAGAATGGAATGGGCCACCTTGGGAGAGGGATGAAGTCTCAGATGGTCTATAGGGATGGGTGAATGTGGATGGATGGTGTAGCATGGTAGGAGGGGGGAGGGTGGAAACATGAGAAATTGCAAGGGAGCGGGTTGATGGGTGCGGCAGGGGGAGTGAGTGAATTCTGTGATGAAGAAAGAGGAGTTGGATGGAAGTGTGGTGGTGGATGGGAGGCAAGGTTTGGATGGAACATGGTGGGGAGGGATGCGGGGAAAGGGACATGTATGCCACGTGCTACACCTGGGATATATGGTGGGAAAAAGGCAGTCACTGGAGAGATAGTGACACTGACGTGCCTATGTACTCAGACTTGCATACATATTCATGACCTTAGTACATACAAAATATAACTATACAAAGCTAAGCATCAAAACTGAAATTAAATTTATACTTTATTACATGATACATTCACACGAGGGGATGTGCTGATCCTCGACGAGGATGGCTGGTCACTCACTCTTGCACACACCTGTGCAAACACATAAATATTTAGATTCAATTACTAAATATTAACTACACTGGATGACAAGATTAACTACTAACATTACATTTAATTACTGAAAGAAAACTACCTGTGTGTATGGTGTAGCGATGTCCTATGCAGCTACCATGACTCCATCTAGGTTTAAGGAACCAACATCCTCCCACCCGAGTGTTGGAGACTTAGCACTGAATATATAATAATGTTTATTAGTGATTGTTATTTAAGTTTACAAATTATAAAAAAATTATAGATAAAAAATACAAATTATATATATATAAAGTTTATTAGTGATGGTTATTTAACTCTTTTTTAACCATTTATAGGTTAATGACATGAAACCTAAAATTATTTAACCAACCTTATAGAATAAAATATCTAAGAAAATAGATATATGAGAAAACTTGTTATTGAATTGTTTTTTTTTTATCATTACATCTAACCAGAGTTAAAATCAATTAATGACGGTATTCAACAAGTTATTGTAGATTTTACTATCTAGCAAAAAAGAAAATCCGAGTAGTGGGATGGTGCACAAAGATTCAAAGCTTTCGAATTCAAACTTTTAACGCAGAGTTAGTTGCTTAACACAGATTTGTTTTCATATCACAGGTTAACCTCTACTTATGGCTCATGTCACTGTGTAACTAACAACCTGCCGACAAGCGAGCCAGGAATCTGCAGCTCGCTCAGATCGAAAGGCCCTGGCGAAGCTAAATTGGCGGTTGTTGCTTAGCATATATAAGAGACTAGAAACGGAATTGGTGAACTTTACATACATTTTCACTCTGAAATTCCAACTCAGGCTTTGCACCTACTAGGGTTTTCACTTCAATATTACATTACGAACGGGAGGCCCTACATTCTCGTTAAACCGTATAAACATAATTACATGACTAAATGGTGCCATTGCAATCTAGATAAACCCTAACATAACTGTTGAGGATAACAGTGCAACTACCATTTTCGTCGGTGCATGCTGTGCTTTAGAGCTCAATTGAGTGGAAGCATTGTTATTGGCCCGTCAGTTTAGCACTGTATGTACGTCACATGACATATCCAAACCAGAGAAAGGTTGTTGGTGCTGAGAGTCCAAAAGCATGTAACTGTTGACACAATATAATTTATTCGTTCTTTATTGACACGCGATTCCCGTTTCACTGAACGCTTTGTGCTTGAACTCTTTCAATACCAAAACTTCCACGTCTCTTTTTGAATACGCACCCGTCCCTCACTCAGTTATCAAACCGTATTGAAACTCTTGTGACTGGATTTGACAAAGATTGACCAACTAGCTTATAACCCTAGCTCTAACCCTAACTGAAGTTTCTTTGACAAATACTGCTCAACTATCTTATTCCCTAACTGAACGTACAGGGATTGCCGACATCGAGTACGGATTGCGCGTGAGAACTGTTTAGCAGACAAATTGATTGCATATGGCCAATATGAACGATTTGCGTATTCTAAATATATTTGAGTTGCGGCCACGCGCGAATCGGCTTTGATGTTTGTGAAGGACAATGCCGGGGCCCGGCAGACGTTATGTCCATGACATTCATCGATCGTCTACTGCCTTTGTAGATGATGCAACTTGAAAAGAAGCTGAGAAGTGCTGCAACTTCTTGACTTGCACGTCTCGTGTTGCTTGCGTATAAAGAAACGGACGAAGAAAAATAGGAACGTTTTAGTAGGACCCCTTAGCTACTGGTCTTCGTTACCAGTTGGACGAACAAAAATGGGAACGTCTAGTAAGACTCCTTAGCTACTCGTCTTCATGTGGTTAGGTTGGCTGGAGGATTGTTTAAAGATGCTTATCAATGTGTTAGCGGATATTGTATGGTTTATAACCACAGTTTCAGCGTTTTAATCAATCGATAGAAAAAGTAAACCGCATTCATTATGGCATGTAGCTTATAAACATATTTAGTTTTCAAAGAAATTTTGTTTAAGATTGACTGAAAGAATATCATAAATTTATTTGTTTTTATTTACAGGGAGAAACATAAATATAACTAAATACTTCAAACATACTTCCATCTTGTGCTAATAAACCGGATTCAAAGATATCATATGTAAAGAGGGGATAAAAGAAAAGCTCATGCTATTAAGGCTTAAAAGGTATTTAAAATATATCATACTTCTATACCTTTTAAAATATATCATACTTCCATCTTGAGGCTAATCAACCGGATTCAAAGATATCATATGTAAAGAGTGGATAAAAGAAAAAGTCATTGTATTAAGGCTTAAAAGGTAATTAAAATATATCATATATAGAGGGGATGAAAAGGTAATTAAATATATATCATATGTAGGGGATGAAAGAAAAGGTTATGGTATTAAGACTTTAAAGATAATTAAAAAATATCATAGGTAAGAGGAGAAAAATAAAAAGCAAGCCATAGTATTAAGGTTTAAAAGTAATTATTTGCATATATTTTTATAGTTTCAAGTCTATAAAATAAAAATATTTCAAAATAAATTAAATTGAAGCCAATTTTTTTTTAAAATTAAACTATATTATCAAGTTCCAATTTCACTTTGAATGTGATATAATAAGAAAACTATTAATAAATATCCACTTACCTTTCCAAGATTCTCGGACTTTACCTATTGTTTGGCCTCATTTTCGTGTATTTAGTAATAAAGTATAACGGCACCTCAATCTCTTACAAGGTAAAATCGTGATAATTTTAGTACATAGATGGATGATATTGTGATTCTAGGAACAAATTTAACATTTAAACAATATATGATTTAATTTGTTTTGTAAGAGGTGGTTGGAAATGACGTGATTTAAGTCTTTGTATCAAACATGTCTAACAAAAATTTTAAATAGAAAAAGGTGTTAGTTTAGCATCAAATAACATTCATATCATCATATCATAATTTCATTCATATCATGGATAACATTCATATCATCATATTATCATCATATCATGGATAACATTCATTTCATTCATATTATGGATAACATTCATTTCATTCATATTATAATTTCAAGAAATTATACTATTAAAAATTAATGATAATAGTTTAACTAGTTCAAATCACATATCTTATGGGTTTGCCTACGGCATTTCTTAGTTTCTGATTCCCCTCGTATTATATTTATAAATTAAATAGAGGTTATGTGTAACACCGAGTAAATCTATTTTCTTTTTTAATAATTTAAAATACTAAAAGTCAAGATGGATTTAATAGATTGTTTTTATTTAATAATTAAAAATACTGAGAGGAATCATAAGTGAAGTAGTTGTTGAAAGAGTGTTGACCCACACGGGTGAAAGACAAGTGGCGAAAGCTGTTGAGTAAGAACTCAAGTGATGCAGGAGGCATTTTCTCCAAATTCGAGTCAAGACTCATTGTGGACTGCTAAACAACATGAGGCTCATAAATCACTAACTCCTAGGAAAAAATCTATATAATAGTCTGTCCATCAAGCAAACAAGAGGCTAGTAATGTACACGGAATTGATCTATTAATGCAAGAGATAGCGCGTTAATCGGATTTTGTCCTTGTGGTTCAACAAACAGGCTCGGGGGTTGTGGAGAAAGTAAGACTTGGATGCTCTAGGAGTTGGTTGGGAGGAACAACAACTTCAATTATGTTTTCTCGACAGTCATGTAAGGTTCCCTATTATATTTATTATCTATTTAAAGTATTGATAAATTTTAGACTCAATAGAGACATGAATTGTAATTACATTTTTATATTAAACTATATTATGTATCTATTCCTCAGCATTTCCCTATTTCATATTATGATTCAATATAAAATGTTCTTTATTAGCAAAGGAATCATATATTTATTATCTTGGTATATTTCAATGAATATCTGTTTGAGTTGTCATACCTGAATTAGTGTTCTAAATTAGAGTGGATGTAATGTTAGCCTAACTAGGAAATTTGAATGAAGATATTATAGAACTAGTTAAATAATTTAAATCATGCTCGAGATGTTCTCTTAAAATATTTTAATTGTATCTTTCAACTAATCATATTCCCTAGAAGCCGATGTTTCTCTTACAAAGCTTATCTATGTTTTTAAACTATATTAACCTTATAGCTTATTCGCAATTTAAAAAAACTCTCCTTCGAGGATACCTATGGTTATGGCTACATTCCATTAATATAAGTTAAATAACAATTTTTCGGAACGAAATTACTAGCTAAACAACGTCATTACAGAATGAACTATTGTTTAAACCCCGTATCGAATAACCCCAGAAGGAAATCAAAGAGTATAAACAATAAACAAAAGGTTACATGTAGACTATTAAATAAACTATCCTAAGTTTACAGAGTAGAGTCGAAATTATTTTTCATCCAAATCAACATCTAAATCACAAATTTAGTTTGGAAAATTATCGCAACGTTAATCATTATTCCTCTACCAATAATACAGTAATGTCCAACTCACAAATCCAAGTACTAAATTAAATAACAAACTGATCTAATAAATTATAGAGTAAAACACTATCAGTCATTAAACTTAAACACACAATCTCTAATCACAGGTATCTACACCCCGTGACACTTGGCTCTTTCCAAATGAACTTTTAACACAATTGAATCACTAAATCTTATATCAATTGAAGTTCATCAACAAGTTCCTACTGATAAATAGTGAGTGGCTGTAATCCCAAGAAAATGGAATCCACAGTTTAAAGAATCAACGACATGTACATCTGAAATGATGGCATGAAAACACATTAAAAAGAGAGGCTGTGAAGCCATTTATACAACTAGTACAAGCCCATAATGGTTTAATAAAAATATTTCAAACTTATCTTCGTAGTAGTGGTGAAAGCCCTATTCTGATGCAGACTGCGAATCGAGTGGAGAACGAGTGTAACCAAATTTTTAATAGAACCTTACCATTTGGATGTTAACATATCCATTGATTCAAATTGAGCACAGACACGTTGCGGAAACACATGCACATCAAACAAACTAAGAAATGTTAGTATGCTTTCTAAGTAAAGAATCCATTTATTTTATTTAAATAGAGTAGGCGGTATTTTCCTCACCTTTGGCAAAAAAGAAGGAGGCATGAGAGGAGGTGACCCTATCGCAACTCTCGCCGGCTAGCTCACAAGCTGCATTTCACACATTATGTAGTTAAAACCATTTATATATGTTGAAATATTTTACATAAGGGAAATCGTGATAGGGTAAAAAGATTCCTACCTGACTAGAGATGCGTGGCTGGTAAGCCAGGTTCGTTTGGAGCTCCCATAGCTACCCAAACTCCACCTACACATCCAAAATAAAAAGTTAGGGCTTCTTTTAGGAATCGAATTGCACAGTCATAAAAACTTTTAGTTTTAAAAGATTACCCGAAAATGAATGCAGAGAGGGCCAGGGGTCGACTCCTCCTAGACGCCCTTGTTTCTTATATGCCTGCATAATCACAAAGAAACCCAAGTTAGTTATTAAATACGCCATTAAGCTAAAAAAAAAAATTAATTGAGTAAAAATCAAACTGAGAATGTTCTCATTACATTGTTAAAGGCTTGGTAAGCATAATGAAGGACCTATTTCCTTCCTCACCGCCACAAACCAGATAGAGTGAGGCCATAATGGCGGTCCTTACCACTGATTAAATCATTCAAGTAAATCTCAAAAGCAAGCAAAGGTTTTTTCTATTAACAGACTATGCATAGGTTTGGGAAAGAATGAAAAAAAACCATGAATGACTGAGCTAGCCCCCTTAAAGCACTTACAGACCAACTCTAATGTGAAAATAAAACTCCTAGAAAGACTAAAACCATATTAAAACCCTTGGAAAAATCCTTGCAGAAGATCGTGACTAGTGGAGGGATGATATGCCTCTTGGACTACTTTGCATGCTTTTACAACTTGCCATTGAATGTTCCTGGCTGCATTATCAACTCACGAGAAGGGAAAGGTAGATTTATTCTCTAGAGCCAAAACTTAAGTATATGCATTGGCAACGCTTGTAACTCCCTTCAAAGGTTATGGCATAACTATGTTATAAAAACATCAACATACAATGTGTAATGGTAAGGCTAGGATAACGACTATGATGTTTATCATCATAGTCAAAAACAACCTTAAGGGTCAGTGCAAGAAGATGATGGACCTTTTTGGCGCGTTAGATGCAATAGAAACCTGAAAAATCAGGCATCCCTCAACTTACTTGGATTTTTTGAGATACTTATGCAAAATATCTTGCTTTGAGTAAAAAACATGAAATGTAGGAAATTGAATCACCTTTCCGAATATATAACTTTTATGTATCGAAAATTTGCATAGCTATGTCAAATTTCATTTTTTCTAATAGGCACTTTTTTATTTTTCAGGGAAATTATAAGGTATATGTTTTTGTGGGTGCAGCCTTTGAGGGCCTAAATGATCGAATCAAGCTACACAAATTGACATCCATGTATAGAACCCATAGCACTAGTGCGGAATTATTTTTCGAAAATTAAATTAGTAATTTTATAATATTTTTATAATTGTCTAAGTGAGAAAACCTCGAAAATGGTACGTGTTTTGTGGGTGCAGCCTTTGAAGGTCTTAATACAAAAATCATGAAATGGGGTTTTGATATAACGTAGAGGTTAGTGTCTACTTGTGCACCATACAATTTTTGTTTGAAGTGATCAAGAATTGAAAAAGTTATAGAAGAAACACTACCAGTGTGTTTTTGAGTTGAGGAGTGATGACAGAAGATAAATAAGAAAAAAATAGAAAAAATTATGTATTCTTGTTAAAATTTACATATTTAGAATCTGCAAAAAAAACCATATCTGTTTCTAAAATCTCATAAAAAATGGAGGTGTGCAGCACAATCAGACGAACTGTTAAACATGAGCATATTGAAAATATGGATATAATGCTAAATTTGCCATGGTTTATCATACTCCAAGGCATAGGCATGTTGAATCCGAAGCAAAGTACAAAGCATACACATAGGCATAGGAATTCCACAAAAGCATGGGTGGAGGCTCGGCCTTGTCATTTGGAGGGAATAAAAATTTGAATTTAACAATACGTGCACGTGATTTAACACTACAAAACGCGTGCGTGTTATATAAACATAAAACGCGAGCGCGTTATGTTCATATAAATCACGTGCGCGATATGTGAAACCAAAAAAATAGCGCCAACATAATTTTGACATAATGCTTGGGATCATAATGCTTCTATTCTTCAAGTTGGTGTACACTCCACATATAACATAAGGTTTGTAGGTTCATTAATCTAAAATACATCAAATGGTATCACACAAATGATATAGAATGTGTGTGTATACTATTACTACTAGAAGTATTAGTATTAAACTAGTTACTAATTGTACAATGATTGGTGATGGAGAGAGGGATCTGGTACATAACGATGCCTAGGTATTTCCACTATTGACCTACTGCAACCTCTTCCATAGCCCTAATGACCTGCTACAATTTTCCAATGCATCATGTCTCCAGTATCATGCCAATAGTGGCAACCTTGGCTCCTTCAATGGCGACATCTGATGCTCCCACAGGTGCTTTATATGATACACAAATAATAAATCCCTCTTGTAGTGAAATAATTCATCATCATCATCATCACCTTCCTCATCATCATCATCACCATCGCCATCATCATTATCCTCATCATCATTATCATCATCCTCATCCTCATCGTCATCATCAGCTTCATCATCACCATCATCATCATCATCAACATGATCATCATCATCTCCATCAACATCATGAACATCATCATCACCATCGTCGTCATCATCATCATGAACATCATCCTCATCATCATCGTTGTCATCATCATCATCATCATCCTCGTCATCATCATCACCTTCCTCATCATCAACATCACCATCACCATCATTATCATCATCAACATCACCATAATCATCATTATCATCTTCATCATGTCCATCTTCATCGTCATCATCTTCACCATCATCACCTTCATCATCACCACCGTCATCATCATCATCATCACCATTGCCATCATTTCCATCATCATCATCATCAACAACAACATTATCACCATTGTCGTCATTGTCATCATCATCACCATCATCATCACCTTCATCATCCTTATCATAATCATCACCATCAACATCACGAACATCATCATCATCATCCTCATCATCATCACCACCATCTTCATCATCATCATCATCATCACCATCATCATCACCATCATCTTCATCATCATTGCCATCATCGTCATCATCATCATCATCACCATCAACATCATGAACATTGTCATCATCATCATCAACATCATCCTCATCATCATCACCATCAACATCATGAACATCATCATAATTCATCATCATCATCATCATCATCACCTTCATCATCATCATCAACATTCATCA
>LPNX010501425.1:428476-449302 GCA_001517045.1 Pseudotsuga menziesii
CTCCATGGAAGGTACGCTATCTAAACGTAGTATTGCTTATCAAACTCGACAGATGCTAAATCAATATTTTGATTCTAAATGTGATGGAGATAAATGTAGATTATTTTTATCATTGTTAAAATCTAGGGGCATGAATATTGTTAGGAAATCATTAGGGATAAAGATGATAAAGGCTTCTGGACCAAGTTCTCATATAGTTAAAAGCTTAGTAGATGCCTTTGGTAAAATTGGGAAGAACACACGGTCAAAGGACCGCAATGCGGCTCGTCGTGTGTTGTCACAAGCAATTGTGAATAAGAACACCAAGGTCCTTGGTTTTCTCAAGCCTACATCTAAACTAGTTAATTTGAATGTAAAAACCCTCCGTAAGTATTCTATTAGAAAAGAACATCTCGACACAACTGGCCAGATAGATTTTTGGGCCTTTATTGGTCGATTGCCACGTTGTGACATGAAGCTAGTTGATGTAGTAAAGGGACTAGTGCAGAGTTTTTGGTATGATGACACAAGGCCTTCTTCAAACCGGAAGGATGTACTAAAACTGAGAAGGGGTTCAAAGGACCATGAACCACATATTAAGCATTTTCTTGATATAACACAGACAGAACTATACGAGAAATTTAGGAATGAACATAGACAATTGAATTTGGGGCAAAGATATTTTGAGAAATGTAAGCAATTGGTGACATCTCAGGTACATGCATGTATCTATAAAACTATGTTCATAACAGTTGCATTTCATTCCTTACTTACAAAAAAACCTGATATTGAGAACATTGTGTGTCAACAGGTACAAGTTAGTGTCTTCATCAAGGAATTTATTGAAAAGACATGTCATTATGTTCAGCATGTCCACTTGGCACGATGGCAAAAAAGTTTAGAATATGCAGAGATTCATTTCCTCGTGGAACTATACTGTCAATAGTTGATTTTGCCGAGAACTACACTCTACAACCTCAAAATGAGATCCAAAGTCAGTATTATCACTCTGAGCAGGTTTCCTTGATGGTGCATATCACATATAGGCATGGCCCGAACAGTAGTGAAGAGCAAAGAGAAATCCTAAAGGAATATCACTTCTACATAAGTGACGATAGGTGCCACGACTTCCACTATGTGCGTCATTGCTTCATCATGTTCTATGATCATTTGAAGGGTAGGAACATACAGATGGATCAACACTGGATTTGGTCTGATGGATGTGCTGGTCAGTTCAAAAATGCCTGCATATTTCAATGGTTGTGTTCATTGCATAAAAACTACAAAGTTCCACATATGTGGAACTATTTTGAGACTGGGCATGGTAAAGGAGAGCACGATGGAGCCGGAGCATGTGTCAAAATATCCCTACGAGGAGAGGAATTGAAATTATCTACTATTCAAAATGCTCAATCTATAGTCAGGTGGTGCACGTCAGTAATGGGAGAGGAATCAGCTATGCGAGAAGAATCAACAAGAAAGAGACATGTGGAGAGATTTTTTTGGGAGGTGGTAGACATAGATCGTTCACATGCATGGGAATGCAAGACTGTTCCTGGCACTCGTGGATTTCATTCGGTTCGAAGTTCTGATAACCCAGTATTTGAAATTTGGACCAGAAAACTTGCTTTTTTTTGCCCGCCTTGCTGTGATGGTGACTAGGATGTGTGTCAATCATTGGATTGGGTTGATGGATGGGATCGCATATCACTTCCACTTGATCAATGTGCAATTGTTGAGTTAACTCCGTTGGAAGAAGACCAATCGTCTATTTCTATAGATTTTGATCATGTATCAGACCTTGTACAACCTGGTATGATGCATTTCCTTAACATTTTTTTGTTAAATTTGCGTAGTCTTCGAACTCACATTAATGGCCTTGTATCACATGGAAAATATTTGATCATATACCTACAATCATACTATGCAGGACACATATACGCAGTGGTTGCCTCAAGAGATAGTGAATGGGGTGGTGATTATTGGTTGGCACGCTGTATAGAGGGAAAGCAAACCCTCATTATGTCCATGACTAATGATGAAAACAACCACTTCCCCACTGGTTCTATGGTTGTTAAAGGTGAATACCTTACACATGACAACAATGCAAGAAAGAAGAGTGGATATGTTTACAGGGATTACAAACCAGGTGCAATTGTGTATCACTTTACCAACTTAATCATTGGTACAAACCTCCAGGTACGAACAATGCCTAGCCAAAATTCATCTAAGGTACGCTACTTCTTACCGGATACATAGCACGAGAGACTAATGGAGACCATTGTTATAAGAGATGATCCGGAGGGCTTGGTTGTATGATAATAGGTTAGATCTAGCATGATGAGGTATGTATCATAATTTAAATTTCTCCATGTATGTTTCTTATGAATATGTCAATTTTGTGTTCTTGATATGCAAAATTTTCCATAATGTTGTTTATAAATATGCCAAAAGTTCTCTTGTATGTCAAGTTAATGAACATGCCATCATTTAAGCCCTTCTTTGTAATTGTTCAAAATTTTGTTAAGAAATCCCATCATTTAAGCCACTTGCATCGATGAGAAAACAATGCAATATAATTTCCCAAAAAAACAACATATTGCTTAAAAAACATGGTTATCATGTGGTCATATAAAATATCCAAGACAATAGATTGTTGGTTTTCCATGTTTGTATTTCCATTGACATGTCTTAGGAGACCATCATTAACTTTCATTCACCCAAACCCTTAAACTAGGTGTTAGGGTCAAAATGGAGGTCTATCACATCCTATAGAGTAACAAAAGATGAAGAGACCCCTTAGCATGTATACTAAGTAACAAATAATGGAAACACCTTCATCACCTTCGTCTTCATCATCATCATCACCATCATCATCATCACCATCAACATCATCACCATATTTAGGCATGTTTATCAGCCATACTTGCTAGGGTTGCACTCAGATCGATACTCGGGCCTCCGATCGATGAACCGTCGATTCCGTTGGATTCGCAACGCGAGATTTTAGCTAGGGGGGGGCCTCTCCCCCCTGTCCATTGCCTAGTGCCCTCCGTCTACAGTCGTTTCTGGAGCTAGGGTTTTTCTCAGTAGGGGACAATGCAGTCACACCAACGAGGGCCAAAGCTGGAAAGCCACAGATGGTGAGGGTGCGGTTGGCATTGCCATATTTCCCATGCCCAAACACACTAGCAGGAGTTGACAGAATTCAAAATTGCCGCTCCGTGACGTTTTTTGCACACCGGGCCCAAGTCCACCAGGTGTCCCTGAACGGTATCTGGAGGTGACCTGCAACTCACCATAGATCGATGCTTGGGCCTCCGATCGACGAACCGTCGATTCCGTTGGATTCGTGATGCGAGATTTTAGCTAGGGGGGGGGCTCTCCTTCCTGTCCATTGCCCGGTGACCTCCGTCTACGGTCCTTTCTGGAGCTAGGGTTTCACTCAGTAGGGGACAATGCAGTCACGCCAACGAGGGCCAAAGGTGGAAAGCCATAGATGGTGGCGGTGCGGTTGGAATTGCCATATTTCCCATGCCCAAACACACTAGTAGGAGTTGACAGAATTGGAAATTGCCGCTCCGTGAGGTTTTTTGTGCACCGGGCCCAAGTCCACCAGGTGTCTCTGAACGTTATCTGGAGGTGACCTACAACTCGCCATAGATCGACGCTCGGGCCTCCGATCGACGAACCGTCGATTCCGTTGGATTCGTGACGTGGGATTTTAGCTAGGGGGGGGCCTCTCCCTCCTGTCCATTTCCCGGTGACCTCCGTCTACGGTCGTTTCTGGAGCTAGGGTTTCGCTCAGTAGGGGATACCTTAATGCATTCTAGGGTTTCATGAGATGGAAGTAGAAACACATGTACATGTACAAATCCAAAACCAACTAGGCTTTCATGAGCTGCAATTTGCATGCTATAACTAGGGTTGAGAAGTTATGAGATGGAAATATGGATTTATGAGCTCTTTACAGGTTATGATATGGAAAAGAGAAACACACCTACGGTTTCATGAACTACCATTGCATGCTAGGGTTTCATGAACTACAATGTTGTTGAGAGTTTCATACTAGGGTTTCATGAACTACAATTGCATGCTATAGTTTCATGAACTACAAATTGCATGCTATAACTAGGGTTGAGAAGTTATGACATGGAAATATGGATTTATGAGCCCTTTACAAGTTATGAGATGGAAAAGAGAAACAAACCTACGGTTTCATGAACTACAATCTCATTGAGACTTTCATACTAGGGTTTCATGAACTACAATTGCATACTATTGCTTCATGATCTACAATTGCACTCTATAACTAGGGTTGAGAAGTTATGAGATGGAAGTAGGGTTTTATGACCTCTTTACAAGTTATGTGATGGAACTAGAATGGTATGGTATGTTGTATGTTAGCATGGTATGGTATGGTATGTTAGTACATGGTATGATGTTAGTATCATAGGGTATTGTAGGGGATGGTATGGTATGCTAGTATGGTATGGTATGTTAGAATGGTATGATGTTAGTATGTTATGGTATGTTATATTAGTTGGTAGGGTTTCTTGAACTCTTTACAGGTTATGAGATGGAAGTAGAAACACATGCACATGTACACATCCTAAACCAACTAGGGTTTCATGAACTACAATTGCATGCTATAACTTGGGTTAAAAATTGCCCTCCCCCTCATGTTTTCATGGCCCAATGTGTTTAGATATCACTAAGAAAGCACATGTTGCAGCATTATATTATTCATGTACTAGAATATAAGCCAACAACCTGCATAATAAAACTAGGGTTCACATATTGAGACATGGAATTACAAACTATGGTTTTATGAACTCTTTAGGTTTGAAGATCAAATTAGACTGGTTAGTATCATTTAAGTAGAAACCAAAAAGCCATATAGCCCTAGGATACACTTACAAATTGAAAACGAACTAGGGTTTCATGAACTACAAATTGCATATTATAACTAGGTTTCACAAGTTATGAGATGGAACTAGGGTTTTATGACCTCTTCAGGTATATATCATTAGATTGGTTAGTATTGTTTAAGGAAAAACCAAAACGCCCTATACCTAGGCTATGCACATACATGAAATAATTTTATTAGGATTAATATGAACTACTTACTATTTCATATGTTCACAAATGAAAATACCAATGCGTGCAAATGCTAGGAACAATACTCAAATTATCAAATTGTTACAATTGAATTAAACTCTAGGTTATGAATTGAATTTATTTGTTATCCTAAACCCTAGCTAACACTATTGTAATTGATGAATAGTTACATGCTATACTTTCTTGAAATGCTAACCCTAGCTAGACTTTCCTGAAATGTCATGTGCTTCTATGATAAAATATGATTAGCGTTTATAAACCCTAACCAGGAAAACAATTTTGGGTTGAATCTATTAAGTAAACTTTAATGGTGTTTATTTCGTTAGATATCCTAAGTGCAAACCTTTGGATAGGTCGTCATGCACTTGTGTAGGCCATCAAGATGATGACTAAGGAAAATCCTCTGAAATAAAATGAACTTGCTAGCCAAAATGACCCTTCAAACCATGATTGTAGACCCAAGGAGAACATGTGTTGCTACCAAAGGAAGGATCAATAGGGATGAAAAGATAGGAAGTGAGAGGGTAGGATAAGAAGGAAAGCAAGTGGCCTTAGGCTATGATAGGTGGGTAAGAAGGCTATTAGGGCTGCCCTAAATAGGATATTACATATCAGGGTTTCCTCATTGATTATAAATACTAGGTTATGCATGCTAACCTTTAAAATTCAGTTAGGGTTAGGGTTTCTTCATTGATTCTAAACCGTAGGTTATGCATGCTAACCCTTAAATTTTTAAAATTGCAACAAGTACAATAGCTCGTTAAAATTGCAAGTGCTCAATAGATCATTATAGAAGACACATATTCATGAACTTGTTTCATTTTTTATTTGTTAAGGAAGATCTATTTTTATGGGACGTTATCATTATGGGATGTTTTTATTTCAATTATGCATGTGGTTGAAGCATGTTAGTGGTGTTGATGGGACGTTATCATCATATCATACAAAGTCAACCTCTCTTACAACCGACATAAAAGTATTTTCAGCCAAGCATTTAGCATTATGACAGCCCTATATTTCACTTTTTAGCTTGTCAAGACAAAGGTACAATATTTTTAAGTAAACATCAGTGATAAACAATTTTATAAGTGACAAGTTTCCGAGACAACGAGACTGTTAAAACAAATCAAATTTCCAGTCAAGTAAAATTTCTTATGACAGTCCAAGATGTAATTTCGAATCGAGGTGGTTTCAAGTCATCCTTTTTCAATAAATAGTGCATGGAGAAAAAGAAATCCTGTCAATGTGAGGCTGTGTTCATTGACACATTCTGGAAGTTTCTAATGTGAGGCTGTGTTCATTGAGAAAAAGAAATCCTGTCAATGTGAGGCTGTGTTCCTTTAATGCTGAGTGATTAGTCATTGGGTGCATGAGGTTTGTTGAATAGTGTTGATGGTTGTTGATGAAATGTAAAGCATGTATTGCACTTAGTTTTATTAAATTACACTTGAGCATTGACTTAACTTATAATTTAATGAATCCAAACTCACAATTTTTAATTAGATATATCCAATTGGTGTGCAAGTAGTGAGTTCATTGAAATCTTGAAATACATTGTATTGCACTTATATTTATTAAATTACATGAGCAAGACCTTTGAATTTAGTGTGCATACATATTGATATCATTGAAACCTTTAAATATAATAGTTTTTTCTTTTGACATAGTGCATTCATAAGTAATAGATAATCCTCACAAATCAATACAATAGATTCACACAAGAACATGTGGAAACCAAAGAGCAGATTCAAAGTGAAATATATCATTCATTTATAACTGAAATGTCAATTGTGTACATGTCTCCAAAAGTACATATATATCCAAAAGTAACCAGAAGTACATGTCTCTCCACAGCTATCCAAGACTATCCAAGTCACATGTACATGTATCCAAAACTATACAAGCCACATGTACATGTAAGTGAAATGTCAATGTACATGTCTCCAAAAGTACATGTATCCAAAACTGTCCAAGCCACATGTACACATGTATCGATATGTACATATCCCATAAGACACATCAAAACTCAAGCTTCCTCTTGTTCTTTCTTGAGGGTGATCCTGTAGGCACAACTATAGGACCAGTGTGCATCTCTGGACCCTAAAAATTAAATATCAATTGTTAAACTCAATTAACTATGTACTAATACATTAGCTCGATAAAATACCATATCTAAATTAACTCAAAAATTATGAAAATGTTAATGGACATTGCATGAAAAATTTGTTCATTAATGGACATCTCACCTCAGTGACAGGCTGTGACAAAGGGGATTGGGTTTCTTGTGTAGAAGATGGAGCTGTTGGTTGAACATGAATGATGGTCGCATCCATGGTCGATACAGAGGGGGCAGGACCTGGTGGTGGTGGTGGCTACAATCACCAAATCTTGAAATAGTTAGAAATGTGCGTGAATAAACAATAGACAACAATAACACACTATGTCTATATCATGTTCAAATACTTGTACCTCTGTGTGACTTGTTGCCATTGTAGATGTAGCACTAACTGCTGCATCAACCATCCCTGCAAGGTTTTTAACACTGAACTCTACCTCCTGATGCAGTAAACATGCAAATCAAACATTAACAAAATATTTTATGCACTGGATTTCAAGTTAACCAAGAAATATCATCGAAGGATATACAAATTACCATGGTATCAGTATCTCCATGGTCGCGGACAACCTCACTCTTTCTAGGAGTAGGTCGTCTCACATAGACTTGGCCCTTGTTCAGATATGGCCTATAAGGAGATACAACTCCAGGAAGTGGTCCAGGTGTTTCGCTACCAGCCTATAGTCAACAAGAGTTCATGTAGCTAGACATGGATGATTCAACGGACATACACGTATTTAAAAAATGACATTTTTTAAATGTTTAAAATGTTTACCTCCATCAGTGCTTCCCCTAGTGTAGGATTTGGCATCTACCCAGATATGGATCCTACCTCCATCACTGCTTTCCCCCGTGAAGTATCCGGCATCTGCAAGTTTAATAATTGTATATATTAGACCGTAGATAACATTAGTGAACTAACATGTACAGTATGTGGAAATTAACAATTTAACAAGTATTAAAAAACTGAAATTTTAAAATGTTTACCTCGGTGTGAGATACGGGATCAGTGGATGGAATGTCCTGCCCCTGTGTAGAGTGTGGGACATGATACTCTAGGTGGTCGCTTCCGACATAAAGCATCAGCTGCAAGTTCATAAAATTAATATATTAGCTCAAACTATACATATGTGTACAAAGAGGAAAATAAACAAATAATTTCTTACAATTAACCATATACATACATCACTCAAAAACCCACTAAAGAAAACATCTGACGAAAGACCATAGCATGGACGACCACATGATGTGCACTCGTGAGGCTCAAAAGTGGGCTGGGAATGTGCTGATGGTGCTGCACTAGTAGATGGTGCTGCAGTAGATGGTGTTGCACCGGTGGGTGGTACTGCACTAGATGATGGTCCTGCACCATGAGGACCTGGTGTATGTACCACACCAGGGACAGATGTCCCATCCTCACCCATATGCTGAACCATAGTGCTATGGAGAACAATGGCCCGTGCCAAAATAAAAAATGCATCACGTGTTTGTGGAATCACATGATGTAGAGGTGGGACATCTGGCCAGGAAACTGCCTGCAAGGTGCAGGGATAGGGTGATCAACATCTCGAAGCCTGGCATTGGGTCGGTTTTGGGGCATCCCCCCACCGATCCCCTGAAACTGCAACATATCAAAATAGTTTACGTGTTTTCCCAACACGAACTCTGCATACATTTTTCGAAGGAAGTACAACGGGATTTCCATGTTGTTGTGCGGTGGCATATCAAAAACCATATACCATCTGTCCATCCAGTTATCAACAAATTGTTGATATGTGCACCACTCAATAGAGATATCTGGCTTGTTTTTATTTGGGATTTTCCCCGTGCGAGGGTCCCTAAACAATGAAAATATATGCTCCTTCATGATTTTCAACTTTTTTACTACATTGTAGCTAAGCCCATCAGCATACTCACGTCTCTTTCTTTCTCTATATGAAGCCATGTCATATAGTACGTTGTTTGACATTGTGATGGTCTCAACAATTGCATCCAAAGTGGATGCAAGTGAACGTCGGATTCTATCACCACCACTAAAAGCACTACTCAAGGCTCTCAACTAGGCAAGCTCTCTCAATATTTCCGCATTCGGGTCCATAGCCGCAACTACAATAAAAAAATCAATAAGAAAATAATTAGAAATGTATACATGGTATATAATGACATCTCTTCAAAATTCAAAATGTAAATGCATCTAAATCCAATTATCTTCAGAACATCCAACCATCACATAGACCTATATAATAGTAAATAAAATGTCACCACATAACTAATTCAAAAGCATAAGCTAGATAACAAAAATTTGCGTAACCCCATCAAAATAAACTATGTTTAACATGCCTTTGCAATAAGTGGGTTGCTACCAACAAGTATATATGGTGAATACACATCTAGTAAAGGTTGTTTTAAATATCTATGGTTCATGACATAGTAGTTCTCCTAGTTGGCACCAAAATCAGTAATATCAAAGGAAATGTTGGCATTTGAATGGAGTACAAAAATAGGGTTGATTCTAGTTGCATGCCTCATAGGGTTATAAGTTATGTAATTGAGAGAACCTAGAATGGATGAAGACTAGATATCAATGAGACAATGACTCCTCAAAAATTACTAACGATGGAACATAGGGTGGATAAAATATCCATGTTATGTGGTTGTCCATTTGTAATGAGGTTGAGATTAACAAGGGAAACCTAGAAGGTGAAAACAACTAGAATATTATTGAAACTCTTGAAATCCCATGTCAAATGCACCTACTCTAACCCGAACCTAGTATTGATTTGCCATAGTGTCCCCAAACATGATCTCTTATCATTTTGATTCCAAAGTGACCCCATCACCCTAATGGAGGCTTTAATGATTCCAACCCTTATTGAATATGAGAGTTTGCAAAAATTGATCAATTGATAATTAAAGAGAAGATATATATTCCCATATACACTACATTATTCCCATCCTTAAAGAGGACATTCCAAAGATGAACCATAAACTAATATTCAAAAAATGCAAAACGATTATAAAAAACAACACTCCATGTGAGTATGAAATAAATATTAAACAAAGACACACATCACTTGACACAACATATATAAGAGGAATCATAAAACATGGTTGATGGCCATTAATCAGATCCACAATATAACTCTCTCTCTCACACACACACATATATATATATGACAAATAAGACCAGATCAATACAATTCTGCGAAAACAATTCTTTGGGTAGCCAACTGAAATTTCCGATTTGACTCCGGTTCAATTGCCAAATCATTATCTTTCAACATTCATATATATTATTGTTTCATTATATATAATCGTTATTGCTTGGTTATATATTTTTATCCAACAAATAAATGAAAATCAATATGACATTTGATATATGACACATCGTACGAAATAAATAACCCACCAATGAAAAGATTAAAAATGGATAAAAAATCGACCAACATAGAGATGTATATGGCCTGAGAGAAAGAGCCAAATGCTAAATCCTCATCATTAAAGAGGACATATTAGCTTGTTCCATAGCTCATAGATTCTCTCATAGCCCAATACTCATGGAATTAATTTTATGTATAGCCTTTCATCTCATTAGCTAATGGATGCCCTCAAAAACTTATATGAATATAATTGATATTTGTTTAAAGGAAAAATGGAGTTTATATAATATGTTTGAAAGCATGATACTATTATATATATTAGAAAACCAAACACAGAAAGAAACCTTGAACTAAAATACATAACTATAAGAGGGAAAATGGTAATTTTGTTATAAAATGAAGAGAGGGTATAGGAATCAACCAATGGTGGGCATGAAATATCCTCCCTTCCACTTGAATCAGCTCCAAACGCTCCAATGCCTGTCGAAATCTCGCTCCAAACGCTCCAAACGCTGCGATGCCCGTCGAAATCGCGTTTTTGATAATGAAAATGGGCTCGGGACTGTGTATTTTTTTTTTATAATTTTCATATCGCATGCGCATTTTAGAACTACAAAACGCGTGCGCGTTTTGTAGTTATATAACGCGTATGCGTTTTGTAGTTATATAATGCATGCGCGATGTGTCTTCCTATCCTACACGTTTTATGACATGTCAGGCTCGGGTTGAACCATACCAAGTGCTATGTCAGGCTTGGGTTGATGTATTTTTTGGTAGCATGATGTTGTTTTTGAAAACTAGGATTGCATCTTAAAGGTCCATCATCTTCTTGCACAGACCCTTAATCAAAACTTTTAACCAAAACACTTAACCAAACCTCAAACCATATCATGCGCTAGGGTTTCAAGTGTTTAAACCTTTATTGTAAATTTTAGTATGTTAGGACTAAGACATAACTTTTGGGCTTAGGTCCATAGAAATACGAAATTAAATTAATAATAAAATGAATGAAAACATCACCTTAGTAAGTTTATATAGGGTCGTCATCACCTATTTGTAATGCCATCCATTGAATAACCTATCCATCAAAGATAGAATCGAAACAACTTAATTTACACACATATTTACGTATGAAGACAAATTAGTTCATGTTGTGACCAACATTTACATGTTACGCCAACATAGTTGAATAATATAATAAATAAACTTTTTATTTTTATTTTGAATTTTACAGGTTTGTGACATTACGAGTTCAAACCACGTCGACTATCGGTGCCCATGCATTCCCTAGTTTCTGATTCCCCTAGTACTATATATATATAATTTAAAAGTTACAAAAATATTAATTCTATAAAAATACTAATAAAATTCATATATAAACACATTGAAATAATCAAAATCAAATATTTATTCGGGATTATAATTAAACCCATTTTAAATGATATAATTTTTTAGAATAATCGAAATCAAAAGTTTGACTTAGATTACAATTAAATGCATTTTGTATGATACAAAATTTACATCTTAAAACATTAATCTCTCTATCAAACATTTTAAGAATTAATTTAAAACACGACATACTATTCCGAAATATCAAATTCAAATTTTTATGTGAGATTACAATTAGATCCATTTTAAATGATACAAAACTTGTATCTTAAAAAATACAATATAATTACATTAATAATCAAACTCAAAATTTTGATAAAATCCATTTTGTATGATAAAAAATTAATATCTTAAAAAAATTTAATCTCTTTATCATAATTTCAAAAAATTATATTATTAAAAGTTAATGATAATAGTAACTACTAGATGTTGATATAAATAAAAATAAAAATAATTTTATATATGCAAAATAAGATTTATGTATATAATTAATATAAAAATTATTATATTTGCACGGGTGTACCTCAATCAACGATTCACCTGATATGAAGGACATGCTATAAATAAAGGCCATGAATTCAAATCACATTGTCTTACCTGTGCCCCATGTGATCAAGATGTGTGGGTGCACCTAGGGGTATAATGGTAGTGAGATTGGTTCCCTGGACCTCGTGTGATGTGAGTACCAGCCCAGTCCCAAGTTTTCCATTTCCCTAGTGTGTGTGTGTGTGTGTGTGTGTAGAGAGAGAGAGAGAGAGAGAGAGAGAGAGAGATAGAGAGAGAGAGAGAAATTAAATATCAAATGGTCCCAAGTTTTCCATTTCCCTAGTGTGTTTGTGTGTGTGTGTGTGTGTGTGTAGAGAGAGAGAGAGAGAGAGAGAGAGAGAGAGAGAGAAATTAAATATCAAATTTAAATATATATTTTGAAATGTCGGTTAGGAGTTCAACTCACCCCATCTTACCTAAGCGCCATGCATTCAAGTACCAACCGAGTCTCCAATAGTCAATTCCCCTTTCAAGAAATTGTGAAAGGAAGACCTAGCACATTTACCCTACAAACCTTTATGATTTTATGGAATCACTAGAGAAATGTAAGGAACAAGGAGTGGCTAAACTTTATGAATATATAGAATTGTTATAGAAACATAGGGAAGAAAGAGAAGCTAAAATCGAGATAGCGTTAAAATTCACGCTCCATAATAAATTTACATATTTTCAAGAAGAGATCCAAAAACAATTAGATGATAAGATAAACAAATTGGAGAACAAGGTAAAAACAATGGAGACTAGACTACATGGAATGGAAATTAAAAAAACATCTAAATAAGGAGAGGAAGATATAGTATAAAATATTAAGTTAAAGGATAGCATTAAAAAGTTAACCACAACCTAGTACTAAATAATATAGACGGTGAAATGGATATCAAAGCCACTAAAGAGGAAATAAATAAGCTCATATCCTTATACCATGAGCATCACAAAAAGAGATTTAAACCTCATAATTTTTTGTTTAAAAGAGGAGGAAGGATCTAGGATGTGTTAGCCATTGTCAAGACAAAAATTCACATTAGGTTACAAATTCAAACTACTGGTCTCATAGAAGCAAACAAGTCGGGGAAACTAATTGAGAATAAAGAAAGGCTATTACGGGTTAAGGTTAGTTCTACCAAAAAAATACAACATACTAAGTAAGAAATCAAATTTAAAAAGCTTTGGGATATTTATAAATGAATACGTCATTCCGGAGGATCATGACGAATAAGGAAGGAGGTGCACAAGGGAAAATAATCTAGGAAGGAGGAAAAATGGGAATTAATTAGAAACATGAAAGTTGTTATTGGAGATAGAAACAAAAAGGATAGTAATACATAGCAATTTCACACACTCCATATCTTCTTCTAGAACTATCGAGGATTTCCATGGAGCAAAGGATCTAAGTTAAGTTGAATCCCAAGAGAAATTGATATTATATTATTGGTTAAAACTTGGGAACACAAGGAGTTGAAGGTCCCCGATATAGATGTCTATGTCCTATGGTTAATATGGAATAAGTGTTTATGCCATAGAGGCATTGGAGGTATATCCTGTTACATTAGGAAGAACATATCCCCACAAGTTAGGATTTATAAGAAATATCCTTACAACCAATTTATTGGTATAGAGATCACAGACATTAATGATGACAAAACCTGCATAGCCATCTGTTATTTCCCCCTATTCATTTTAGCTTCTATATATAAAAAAATTTAGATAAAAAAAATTGTCCTTATAATGGTTTAGAACATGATATTTCTAGTTTAAGGAAGGAAGGAAATGTCCTTTTGATGGGTGACTTTAATGCTCAAACTTCCAATAACCAATCTATTATTTGAAGAAAATATTCCAACCCTAATCCTCTTTGGTTAGACGAAGACCTTGAGCTAGCTAATATGTAGAAAAGAAGTTATGAAGATCTAGGTGAAAATTTATTCGGGTCTCAGCTGGTCAAATTTTGTAGTGCTCAAGATCTTATCATTTGCAATGCTCTCACAAAATGTCCAAACTCTATCAAGATGGCTTATGTCCATGGGATTGGAAGTAGTGTGGTAGATTATGTTATATATGATATCCCTATATACAACAAATTAATATATTTCAACATATTCAGTGATCATGAGGCAGACTATGATCATAGAACTTTAATTATAACTCTCTATAGTCCCATGCATAGCAATCCCATGGAGGAAAACTATCACTGCCAAAAGCATTAGATCTTGGATAAAAATAAAGGTGACATTTTTCTCGATGATCTAAAAAATGAACTGATTCCTTTATCTAGCATGGAGAATATAGAAAATGTCTACCGTAATTTTTCTACAACCCTCTCGTCATCCATTAACAAGTTCTCTATTCATGTCTCAACTAAAATGAGCAATAGTAGAACCAAACCTTAGTACGATCAAGAGTGTGAAGATGCGAGGAAATAAATTAAGCAAGCTACTACAAATTTGATAAAAATGGACAAGATAAATCACTACAAAGCCTGAATTAAAAGAAAAAAAAGGAATAATCTAAGTAAAAGGAAGTAAAATATCCTACACTTCTCCAAGGTGTCTCTGACGAAATTATGGACGCAAATTCTAACTCAAAAAACAAAAGAAGACAATAAAATTATTTTCAAAGATTAGAATTCCTATCTTAAAAATATTTATTAATCCCCATAAATTAGAGATAACATTCAAACCCTTCTTAAAACAAAATATTTGTTCTCGTTAGAAGTCATATATTTATCAGTTAAGTGGTTAAAAATGGAAAATCCAAAGACAATGAAGGCTACTAAGCATAAATCTTAAAAATTGGAGGGCATGTCCTCATCCCACACATCCACAAACTCTTTAATCTAGGGGTCAAGCAAGAGTTTCCTACACCTTGGACTCAAAGCCTCATTCTTTCTATTTTCAAAAGTGGTGATAAAAATGGCCCCTCTAATTATTAGACTATTATGATTATCCCTCTCTTAGCTAAGTTATATGGTATTTTCTTAGAAACAAATATCAATGAATGGCTAGAAATTGAAGGTAAGTGGGCTAAAGGCCAAGCAGGTTTTAGAGGGAATCATTCAACCACACACCACCTTCTTACACTTAGGATCATTACAAAGGAATATCGTAATAATAAATGTGACCCATTTTGTTTCTTTGTGGATTTTAGAAAATCCTTTGATACAATTCCTAGAAATAACCTGTCGAATAGGCTAGAGGAGCTTAGGGTTCCTTTTGAGTTGAGAGTTTCCGCAATAAGGTTATATGAAAATATCATTGCCAAGTTTAAGAATAATGAGGGGTGGGAAACATACATAAATTGTAATATTGGAGTTAAACAAGGTTCCACCCTCTCCCCTACCCTTTTTGGCATTTACATTGATAAGCTAGAAAAATGTTTAGAAGAAGAAGGTTGTGCGAGTACAATATTAGTTTGGATAGTTATCATCCTCCTACTTTATGCCGATGATATTGTTATTATGGCAAGGTGTCCTTCTAATCTCGATAAGAGATTAAGAATTCTTAAATATATTTTCTCTAACATGGGTATGACTGTTAACACCAACAAGACAAAAATCATGATTATAAAATCTAAGAAATAGGGACTATCTAAATTTTATTTATGATAATCAAAATCTAGAGGAAGTGACTACTTACAAGTATCTCAGAATTGATATTCATCACAAGCTCAATTTAAATTATAGCATTGAGAAAATGATTAATGGAGGGTGAAACACTTATTTTGGTCTTGAAAATAATTGTAAATTAGCAAATCTGGTCATGTGGGATAAAAAGAAGTTCCTTGTCGAAACTCTTATAATCCCTATTATCTTGTATGGTTGTGAAGTATGGTGGTGCAACATTTGTAGAGAATCTTGGAGGAAGATTGAGCAAATTGAGAAGCGGTTTATGACCTATAACCTAAAAATTAAAAGCAATACTTATTTTCCTATTCTCCTCATAGAAGTAGATATTTCCCCCATCGAGAGCATGGTTATGAATAGGTTCCTGATGTACAAGAACAAGATAAATAACATGGAAAATGAGAGACTTCCTAAAATTGATTTAAACTCAAGTCAAAACCAACTATTCCTCAAGCGATGTTCATGTAAAGACACCATGGCTTGGTTAAACCATTGGTGCATTAATGAAATGACATTTTGTAGAACATTGATAATGTCAAATATATTATTACTTCTATGTTTAAAGAGAAATTCTGGTGTGAGGAAAATTTATTGTTTAAGAGAAAATTAAGATACTATAAGGAGATCAATAATCCTAACATGGAAGATGAGAAGTCTCTCTCGGTAGTAACTAGCTCATGAAAGAAAATTAATATAGCCAAGATTAGAATGAACTCTCATGAACTCCATAGTGAATCAGGTCGCTGGTCTATTCCTAAAACTCCATGGGTGGAAAGGGTTTTCCATCTGCGTGAGTTTATGAGCATTGAGGATGAAAATCACTTTCTCTTTAGGTGCCTTCCTTACACCCACATTAGATCTGATTTTCATAGTATTTGGAACAATATAAACTTTTAGAACCTCCTAACTTGCCAAAGCTATAGTGAGTTTGGAAAGCTTCTTAACAAACTTTTTGAGCACAGAAACAAGAATTTAAAGTAAACAAAGTATTATCCTTCTTAATATCCAATAAACCAAATTTAGACTCAATAGACATTATATATTAAATAGAAAAAATTATATATCAAATTTAAATTTAAATTTAAAAATTACAAATTACAAATATATTAAATCTATTAAAATATTGATACAATCCATATATGATTACACTAAGAATAATCAAAATCAAATTTTGAACCAATATTACAACTAAATTATTTTTATATAATACAAAATTTTCATTTTAAAAAATTTAATCTCTATCACAAATTTTCAGAATTAATTTAAAACACAACACACCAATCCAAAACAATTTTCAAAATGTGAAAATACCTTTGGAAAAGGAATTAACATTGTTTGAGTAGTACTATAACTTTGCTACCAAATAACAAGGTGGCTCTATTAAAAATGACATTATAAGGCACGTTTGAAATTAATGGTAATTAAATTAAAAATATTTCTAAAAAATATTATAGTTTTTATTCGATTGTTTTATATACGCATATAATATTCTATATACAAATTTAATTGTTTATCATTTAATTAGTGTTCGCTTTTGTTAGTTTTATAGCTATGAGTTAGGGATGCAAAAATGTATTATACTAAAATATTTTAAAATTATTAAATATTAAATTCATGTGAAAATATATAAAATAAATTATAATACTTGACTAAATATTATTGCTTAATCAATTAACAAGAATCATCAAAATAGTTATTTTTATAAACAACTAGGTATGTGTAAATGTAAATGTAAGTGCAAATACGAGGTAAATTCAAATGTACAATTTCTGAAGGACTTAACTTCACTAAACGAAAGAGGCATAAATTCACTAGGGGGAGATGGTGAGTGAATGGAGAACTATGAACATCTATGTTTGATGACCGCAGTCATTTTAAGTGTTGCATGCACTTGAATAAAACTAAAACGTTTACTTGATGGTCTAAATTCTTAGTTGTTGTCTTAAGTTGATGTAAGTCTTAATTGGACTAAGTGGCTAATTACCAACTAGCAATATTGGGTTTCTCTAATTTTATTATTCAAGTCAAAAGGTTATTTTTAGTAACCTAATACCCTACTTATCTTCGTGTGGTATCAAATGTCAAGAGGTTATCTAGGATAAGGCATTTTTCACTATAAAAGAACTTTATTATAGTCACACCCTCGTGAAAAGAAGGATAATTCCTTCTATAAAAATGATTATGGTTATGTGTATATAATCATTTTAAATGTTGGTTATAACCATCTAGATGAAGTGATCATTATTTAGGATAATACACTCCTCTTAAGAGGGGTGTATTAATGTTTTCTTTAAACAAAATTATTTTGACAGTTACTTGAAATTTGGTGGTCTCTTAATGCAGAGAATCCCATTAAGTTAAGAAGTAACTACAGTTTTCAGTTAGAAAAGAAGCAGAAGAAGGGGGGCTCACTCTTTTTTTTTGTTGTGTAGTTAGAGTCGGGAGTCGATGCCTCATGGAAGTTACGCTTCCATCTATTGATTTTTTATTTGATTGTGTGGAAATGAATGTGAAGACCATGGATGGGTCAGCAATCCTTGCGCTAATTTTCATGTCCCTCCCTTGAAGGGACGTCAAAAGTGTTGACCTTGTGAAACACCTGGGGGATCAAAAGATGAATAAATAAATTTACCTAGGGAAATTTGGTTATTAAAAACTATGGATACATGTATTAGGATAATTTCCAATTTTAATTATTTGATGTAATTATTTAATTAATGTGCAAATAAATATGTGGAAATAAGTTTCCATGTTAGGAGGGTGCATTGGGGAAATCCAACTTGACTAGATTTATAATTAGAAACTGACAAATAGACTGACAAAAGAAAGCAATGAGAAAAGAGGAAAAGTACCAAAAGCCAAGAAAAGAAATTAGAATTATAAGCAAGAAACTCTGGGCCTAAGGAGGGTGCAATTTCGATTTAAAGGACCAGTCACAAAAGCAGAAAGTGCACAAAAGTTGTCATAAGAAAAAGAAGGAAACTCTTTTCCAAAGGAGGGAACAATGTCCATTTAGAGGGTTAGTTACAAAAGCAGAAAGTGTAGAAAATGTGTCATTTGCAAAAGACGGCAAATTTGTGCCTAAGCAGGGCTTAATTTCTAATTTAGATGAAACTTTTTTGACAAGAAAACATATCTCATGAGTCATACATGTTATTTTCCTCAAGGAGGGAGAATTCGTGATTAGGGTTAGGGTTTAGCAAGTAGCAACTTGCTCAATAGGTGAAGGGCTTGCTCAACAAGTCACCTAAGTCACTCAAGGTTTATTTAAGGGTGCTGCCAACTCCATTTCTTAGTTTGATTGATGATTATTTTGGTGTTGGTGAAGCTAAGGATTCCTTACTGAGTGATGAGCTTCAGTACTCTTGGGTGATGCACCCCAAATTTCCCATTCCCCTTCTCCTCTCTCCCCATTTTTATCTTATTGCAAGTGAATTTGAGCTAAGGAGGAGTGTGTCTAGTTTAGTTTGACTTATGTAGCTGATATATACTCCTTATTATATGTATATGACATTAAGGACTCTGTCCCATAGATATCTTATATTAAAATTCTCATGAGAAGAGATTTATGTGGAAATCTAGTGGGTTTTTTAAGAGTTTAATGTAATAAGAATGAACTAATGTCCTTGGGAAGGAAAATTAAGTTATCATATGTGTGAAAAATGGTGTATTAATCTTGGTAATAAATTATGATCAGGTCTGAACTAAATCTGATTCAAAATTTATCATATTTTACACATCCTTGCTCTTTGGTTAGGAAATCTAGACTAGTCTTCTTGTTTTTATCATTATGAATGTTTCATGCACTCAAATATTATTTTTAATCTTTTTGTAGGATATTGAATACCGCCGCTACCCACCTCATCTCCCATAAAGTTAATTCGTTGCAATCATACCATTTTTGGACAACCACCTTTGTGTAGGTTCTCCCTGGGACAAAACTACTAGCTTTTCCCAAATAATCTCAAACGTCCCCAAATCATTCCATATATGTTCCTAACATTTTGAAACCTCATTTGATGCTTATTACCTATCTCATAATACCTATGAACCTTGCACATACCTTGGTTGAATGGATATGACAGTTCTTCTTAGTTTGCACAGTTGGGAAACCCAGAAGTGTGGAAGTAGGTTTCGGTGGAGCTAATGTTGAAACTTGAATGGTACCCAATTTACATGTTCCTAGGAAAATAACCGAGTCCATCCTCAATTTTCTTGGTATCTTCCTTAACCCTCTTCTAGATTACCCCAACTTTATCAGTAATTCACATATTTTCCCTTGCATCTAAAGTGGTTAAATTTACTACAAAACTTTGATTGCACACCTCCATTGATAATTATAGAAGAGTTAGTATTCTGATTTGAATATCATATCAGGGATATTACACCAATGGAGGTTGATGATATCTCTTTTATTCGATCTTATTATCAATAAATTGAAAGTGATCATTCCTAGTCTCATCTCTACTATGAGGGGGTAAAGTGACTGAACCTTATCTTTGTCGTCTCTTCGTGAAGAAAGGAGGAATTTTTCTTGCATATGTATTTCATTATTAAATATCCCACTTCTGCATTATGTTTTTCATACTTGACACTCGTATATGGAATTTAGTCATGTAAACATCTATCATATTGTTTTCTTTCTAGTATTAAACAATAGATATACATATATATAT
>LPNX010501425.1:452322-602998 GCA_001517045.1 Pseudotsuga menziesii
AGGGAGAAGCTCTAGAGCACATGAGTATTATATTTGTGTTGAGTGTGAAGCTCTGGAACAGATGAAAAGATAAGTTGGAAGTGTTGGGCATAATCCCTAGAGCCTTCCATGTTGATGTTGAGCATAAGCTCTAGAAAATCAGATCCTTGGCCATTATATCCCTAGGTGTATTGTACAAGTACATCCTAGCATTAGTGTTGAGCGAAGAGCTCTGGAATAGCACTAAGTTTGTAACTCCCTGCTTTTAGCGTTGAGTATGGGATTTGGTAAGCACTAGGAGTTACTAAAAAGAATTAATGATTCTTGAGTGAAAACGACTCGAGAAAAATATTGATCTCATCAAACTATTTATAAGTGATTAAATGAAATTTTGAATTTCTATATTCTCATCAAGTACTAAAGAACTACCATGTGATATGAGGGAATCCAACATGCAAGGATGTTTAGAGCTTCCTATCCTAGTTAACCTAACCATCTACCTAGTGACCTTAATGAAGAAAGTGTCGTAAGTCTAAGGACCACAGTATGTGATGCCCCAAAACAAATGTTAAACAAATATTATATTATTATGGATTTTATGCATGGTATGTATAAAGATTAAATATAGTAATAATATTAATAATATGAGAAAGAAGGAAAAGTTCCATCTATTACTATTATTATTAAGATAAAAATTAAATAGTATAATACCTTTGAAAATTCAAATTAGGAACTAGCTAAAAGTTACTAAGTTAAATATTAAAAGTACTAAAGTAAATGAAAAGGGTTAAATCAAGAAATGAATCAATTCTTGATTTAACTCCCCCCTTGACTGAAAAGTCTGCCAATAAAGTCTCAAGCCAAGGAAAGGCTTGGGGATCTGATCTATCTTTTGGAGAGTCATTATTATTCCTTTTTTATTTTCTCAAGTGAATTCTTGGAGAACAATTTCCTGGAAGGAAAAAGGAGAACTGAACCAGACCTGATATACCACTTAGGGAAACCCTACCTTAGGAGCTTTAAGCTACTTGCATGTTGGAACCAACTCAGGGGGATCCAGATTGAAACCAAGAAGGGTTCTAGGTCATGGTTGGGTGGAACGTGGTACTTCCCAAGTGATTTGGTCATCTAATATAGAGGTCAGATCCACCTATGATTGTTAATGCTGGTTAATTGAGTGTGTAGGTTTCAACAATTAAAGGAGTTTCAAATTTACAGGTACATTAGAGGAAATTTCAAATCAAAATGGGCCTCCTAAAAGAATTAATAAAATAATAGTTAAAATAATAAAATAATATTTATTAATTTTGGAGGAAGAAAATAAAAAAACTACTTTTTGTTTGTATTTTTGACATATCTCCTCATCTTTTTACTCAAATTTTGATCGGGAGAGCTCGTTGGATGCGGAATTAAATTCTGCATCCAACGGGTACCCACTCAACATACTTTTTGACATCACATTTTTCCAGTTATTTCTTATTTTTGGGGTAGAGGGGTCCGTCAAAAAGTATGTCGAGTGGATACGCGTTGGATGCAGAATTTAATTCTGCATGCAATGAGCTCTCCCGATTTAAATTTGTGTAAAAACATCGGGAGACATGTCGAAATAAAAACAAAAAAGGTATTTTTGTTTACGATACCTATCCCCAAATTTATATTAAAAAATGTTTAAGACCTATACGGTATCTAAAATTTAAAGCAATTTTATTGGCTAACACATGATGACATGGAATTTGAATTAGAGTTAAAAGGCCCATTTTGAGTTGAAATTTCCTCTAATGTGAGGTCCTCGACTATCTATTTCCCTTTCCTAGAATAAGTGCTTGTCATATTATGAAAATGTTTACATTATAGATTCTAACCCTAGGGGTTGTTTTTTGTTTAAATCTTTTAGGGTTTACATTTTACATTATAACCCTAGGCTGTAATTCATTTCCTATGCTATATTTATCCAGGATTTATTCATTTAGTTCATTTTTATAATTTTAACTCAGGTATAAATATTTATCAAGGGTTTTGTACCTTGGTTTTACTTATGTATTATCTTTTCGGTTTAAACTGTGTTTCCTACAAATTAGGTTTGATTTCATATTTATTTACATGACTTTCCTTTGGCCTATATACTCTACTAACATATTTGAATTGCGAGCAGAGGCATGTTATAATTGAATAGACTAGTTCAGAAGTAAGTTTATATCTAGAATAAACTCTCAACACAATTAACTAGACTATTAATTAAAAAAGCTTATCTACTTATAATAAACAATAAACTAACCAGTATACTCTCTCTCTCTCTCTCTCTCTCTATATATATATATATATATTAACAATTATAAAATATAAATATAAATCCAAGCTACCAACACATTAATTATGACTAAGTATAAATTATGAATAATCCCATACTGAATCTATGATAAGAATCAGTGAAGACCTTTCAAGGTCTGTACAAATAAACCTCCTGCCAATAACCAAATCTTTTCCATTAAATAAATATTACCTCAAACCAATTAACAGACCAAGTAAATAAGACCCTAAATGGGCCATGATAAATAAAAATCTATATTGATTACTTTTACAAACTATAAACAATAATATTATTATCAAACATTAAGAAGCCATTGCATATACTATAAACCATTCCATCAAAAATGTTATAAATATGAAAGGCCCAAATATAAACCACATTAGTATTTTATAACAGAAATCATATAATAACCAACCTTTTGCACCTAGGTCACAGAAATGAATCTTGTAGACACCCATTGCATTTTTGCATACATAACACACGGTGTTCATTATATGAATAACAATAATAGCGTTATACACAATAATCCATTTATAAACCTCATCATAAGCAATGACCCAGGATCGAATCTTGTGAGGTCTTTTTATTATTACACAGAGCCACGCTATACAAAGTTAGTATGTGAGATGTATCTCAAACTAATCCTTCAACACAGAGGTTGTAAGACCCTTATAAGCCATACATGCTATAATATATGGCCTCGATCTTCTTTATTCAAAGAACTAAACACTCTAAAGAATTAGAAACCCTGCTATAAAATAAAAAACAGTCTACCATACGTTTTCATTTCCACATTATAAACCCCAACTGTAAGTCTAAAATCTATTTTTTATCCTAGCCACATCTGTGGGATCCAACGCCATGCACGGCGTGGCCCCAAAATCCATTTTTTTCACTGATTGTTCAGTCATCCATGTAACTATTGCAACCGACGAAGGTAATTTCCACCTAAATGTAATAGTATAATAAACATCAACGTAGAACTAATTTACACACACAATATTCATAAAGTTGTAACCAATTTCCACAGTCGTCACTTATGGCCATTGCACCATTGCAAGAAATGGTGCTGCACTGGCTACATAACGTAATTCAAATACGATTTATAAAAATTATACACAGAGCCTCTCAAGGCACCAAGTTTTTCCTCATGACAAAAATTACATTTTTTACAAAACTCAAGTCTTTACAAACTCATAATTGAAGGCAAACGAACCCCACAACTTAAACCCCGAGTCTATCACTGCATATAATGCAAAGTACTAATGGAATTGGACTCAATTAAACCCAAACCACGAAAAAGTTCAAAACCCAGTTCTAAATCCAAGAAGGGACAAGTAGCGACTTGTTAGTAGGCTTACCATAAGGGTAATGTTTTCCCATGGCTCGTTTTGCAAAGCTACAAACCAGCCATTTTTTCTCGCTAGCTCTGTAACCCTGCGAAAGGACAATATCATGATGAGAAGTAAGCTATGGGGTTATAAGCTACAAAGAACATGTTCTACGCAAAAAACAAATCCACACCTTACCTTCCTTTCGAGACGAGCGAGGTCATCCTCCTTCATCCACACAAGAGCCGAGAGAAAACAACAAACAAACGAAATGACCAAGCCCATTGTGATCCAAGCCCTAAGCTTGGGATTCCACACATCCCAATGCACATTAATGGCACCAACCTTTTGGCCATTATCAAACTCTGAAACTCACATCTCTATTGTATTATGCATTACCAATTCGAATGCGTCCATGTTTTCATTTCAAGTCTTAAACCCCTTGCGCATAATTTTAAAAGTATGATATACATATATTCGCCACCCCAAATGGATACAAGGTCAACATTTATCATATGTATCACATAAACTTAGGCTCTAATCCTTAGAACCAATGCTAATCAATTCCTTAGGCTCCAAGCCTAGGACCATGGCATATGAGATATGCCATGGTAAAATTGTTAATTATAAAACCAAGAATTGGTCTTTAACCCAAGTTATAAACCTATTAATAGTAAAAGCATATGTTATTACTTTAAATAAAATAAACATGTAATACAAATAGGTAAGATATGAACTGTCGATAAGTATTACATAATGAATAATAAGTGTCATTTAGAAAAAAATCCTTTTCATACATATAGGTAGGATAGTGACCTTACTTCTCATGCAAAGACTGTAAGAACGATAATATCAACTAGTACTTGTCACTAGCTGCAAGTATGACTACTAATACTCAAACATCCAAGTGCTCCATAACAAGTTTCATCATTAAGTATAATTTGCACATAAATTGGCAGAAGTGTCTTACTTCAACAGAACTAAGTAATCCCTACAGACAAGTAGATACTTTTACCTCTCAGAAAGTTACATGGGAGAACTAGTCCCGCCACTCCACCCACTTTGGTTCCAAGAACAATTTTGAGTTAGAACCACATAAATAACAAGTAAACACATCCTGAAATTAATGAACTACATAATCAAATACCTACACATACATAGCAATGCATAAACATAAGAATAGCTTAGTGATCAGCATTACGACATCATAAGTAAAACAATAATAAACATAACTGAAAGTAAGGAAACAGGACGTAAGAACAGTTTACGACAAAACAATAGTACAAATAGAGTACGATACATTCCACAAGTTAAATAATGTCCAACATAGGTGGTTTTCACTTTCCTAATAAATAAAAAAATCAAATTTTGGGGACATTACAAGTGGTATCAGAGCCCAGTTTCAACACTAAGATACCAATGGGCATACCAAACAATCGCTGCAAAGAAAATAAAGTATTCTTGAAAATATGGTTAACTAACATAAATTTTTCTTGTGATTTAAAATTTGAAATTTAGAAGAAAATTTTTACAGAACAGTTCAGATCATGAACATCAAAGAAGATGACAGTCGGCAAGGAAATATGAGCACGCCCACCAAGGAAGCAAAACTAGTAGTGGAACTAAATTCTGATATTTTGAAGACCATACAAAGTCTTCAAGTAGAATTACAAAGTTTTACAGAAGATAGTTTGAATGAGAGAAAGGAACATCTAGCCATAAATGAAGCATTACTGAGAAACATGACAAGATAAATCCCGTAGGAGAAACCCACTCATTCCACAAACAAGTCCAAAAGGGAAGCTTACCATAAACGGGCTAGCATCCCAAGAGAAGAAGAAAAAGAGGAACATACCCCTAAGGCTCCGGAAGGAGATCATCATAGCCCTTCCAGTGATGACTCTCTTTCTCAATGTAGGAAGAGACAAAGAAATGATGATAACCTATAGGGGGATTTCAGAAAAGTAAGAGCCCCAACCTATGAAGGTGAAGTAAACACGAGTGAGAAAGATGAAGAATGGTTGTTGGGTATGAGAAAATATTTTCTAGTTCATAACTACTCAAGCGAGTTGAAGGATGGGCTTTCCATCTATAACTTAAATGGAAAAGCAACAAGATGGTGGAGAGATTTGAAACACACGAAGAAAGACAAGCTAAGGAAGATATGTTGGATTAACTTCCACAAAATCTTTCAAGAAAATATATGTCAGAAATATTCTTTGATAGAAAAGTAAAAGAGTTTCATGAACTACGTATGGTATCCATGATTATGGATGCTTTTATTAACATATTTCTTGATCTATTACATTATGTACCATACATCAAGGACGAAAAGGTAAAAGTCCAGCAGTTTTTAGGATGTCTTCCTCCCAACTTTTGGGAAAGGATTGAGTTCGACATGCCTAAAACCTTGGACACCAGATTGCACAAAGCTAGGATCTACTACAAGCATGGACAACTAAGGAAAGAGAACATGAACAAAGATAGAGACGAGTCTAAGAAATTCTCTGATAACCATAAACCAGGGTTTAAACCACACCCATACAGGAAAAAAAACAATAGTTTTCCAGCGAACTAGAACTTCAACAAATCAGGTACGAAACCATACGTACCAACTTGAAATGATAACAAGACAGTAGCAGTTGGGGGAGCCGATGCTATCCTGATACAGATCAAATAATGGAAGTGCAGCAGGTCTCATTATTCCCAAGATTGTAAGAACAAGACCAATGTGGTCTTGCATAACTTACAAGAAGAACCAAACATAGAGGACATAGCTTGAACCCCGCGTATTTATGTAGCTTTGGATGGCCAATAGGGATACCATTAATATACCATGGTTGAGATAGAAGGTAAGATCATGAACACTTCTATTTCAATACTTATTGACCCTGATGCTTGTCGAAGCTATGTTTCGCCTAAAATTGTTGATGAATGCAAACTAGGAAAACTAAAGCATGATAAACCTTGGTTGGTCCAGTTAGCCACCAGTACAAAACGAAAAGTTTCGGAAATAGTTAAAGATTGTGAAGTAAACCTGAATGGTTTTCCTATGAAGGTAAACCTGGATATCCTACCCTTAGGACCATACGATATATGCATCGGCATGTACTGGTTGGAACAACACCATGTCATGCTCGATTGCTTACACCATTCAATATTCTGTACAGATAGCCAAGGGAACCACATGAAGGTTCAAGGCATTCCAAAGAAATTTTATGTAAGGAAAATATCTACCTTACAAGCAAAGAACTGCATTAGGAAAGGCTACAAGTTGTTTGCAGTAAACATCTGAGACATAGAATCTGAGAGAGAATAGGGAATAGAGGAAAATGAGAGAAGTCCCCAAGGGGAAGAATTTTCCAAGTGTTGGATATTTTTTATAAGATTAGGGGAGAACTAGAGTGAACTAGAGGTGGTATGTGAAACCTATCATTAGTTAGGTCACCCCCTACTCTTTCTGTGACACATATACAACAAGAGTTGAACTCTATCCTGGATAAATTTTTCCCTCTAAGGAGAAATCTGACCCCTTCATGGATTGATTGGAATCGACTTGATTTGATCTCGATTTGGTCTCTAATTAGCCCCAACATCATCCTTAGTTAACTTGGAACATGTCTGGGACAAGTTCCCACTGATTTAGGGATGTGTTTTTCCTCCATATTTTCCCTTTTTCTAATCTTTTATTCACTATCTTCCTTTTTCGGAGAGAACTTCATTAACTGATAAATAATCACTTAAAACTTAAGAAAAGTGGGTTTTGGGGTAGAGTAGGTGGTTTGAGTTTGAAAAGAAGAACCCCTATGAAAACATTGGCTCCCTAGGCCCATGTTTATGACATTTTCAGGTGGAATTCTAGTTGGTGGTTTTAGTTTTATATTGACCCAAAACTTGGTCTTTACGACCCACTAGTTAGGGCATTAGGCATCATTACATTGTGATTGTAAATCATGTCTTTGTAAATGTATGTAGGTGTGTTTATGTGGAATTCTAAATTTTTTACCCTAGACACATTTCATATTTTGTTAAGTCATAGGATTGAACTTATGAATGATGTGAGGCATTGTAAACTATGATACTTTATAAAAGTGGAACTTTAATTATTTCTGGAAACTTGATATGGGGAAACTAGTGTTAAAAGGGGACTAAAATTATTGGCGGCCTATGAATTACGAGAATGATAAAATATTAAAAAGAGAAAACATAAATAAGATATTTAATAATTAAAAATTTAATTAAATTGTGAGTAAATGAAAAGGAACACCCTAACTACTTCTTGATTCAATAAAATTATTTTTATTTGGGACTGATTATTCATTTAGGTTGTTGAGTTATCTTCACTATTATGATGGAAAATAGATCTATTCTCTTTTTTTGAATTTCCTCTCTGATCATGTACTTTATGAACATGAGAGAGAGAGATAAAGAGAGATAGAGAGAGAAATTCCTCCATTATAATATTCTAAGAAGATAAGAATGAAATGTTGGAGTCATTATCCAACCCACACACCTTTATTTGGTCAATTTGGCCTAATTAGCCACTATCTTAAGCTGGTTTACTCAAATTTCTGACATCAACATCAGCACACCAGCACACTCTTGACATCAGCATCAGCACCAGCACACTCCTTCAATCAGGGAGGTCAACTAATCCTTCTCCTTCAATGAGGGAGGATAACTAGGCTTCCTCCTTCAATCGGGGACTAAATCTTGGGTGATCTGCCTATCACAAGTGTATTGATCAGCTAACTGAATATTGTTTCACCTAAGACTCAGTTGAGCTGAGTTAGAAAAGTGTCTTCCTCATCCATTTCTCTAGTTTGGACTAATTTGGGTTAACTAGAGTGAATTAAGTTTTAGGATTATTAATCCTCCCTTTAACATACTTCTTATTTATATTATTTAGCCTAACTTAGGAACCTTAATTAATTATTTGGGTCCACTAGTACCATTGGGTCCACTTGTCCTAATGGGGCCACATGTACCAATTAATAGAGTGTGGGAAACATTGTTAGAGGTTAAATGCCACTTACTGCATCTGGATGCATCAGTTTGGGTGCCTCCTAGACCAATCCCTACATTTTAGGAGCCACTCAGAGTCTCGACACCAACCTACATCAATTAGTTGAAGTTAGTACTAGTTTAGTCTTAGTTAGCTCTGAGTTACTTTTCGTTAGTTAATAATAAGTTATCTAGTGCTAGTTATGCATGGATAATGCATGGATGCATGTGAAGTAGGCTCCTTTTCCCACCTACAACACTCAGTTGCACTGAGTTAACTAGTTGTTATTGATTCATTGAGTTGGTTGGACATCTGGAGTTGATCTATTGGAATTTGATATTGATTGAGACACCATGGGGTAGCTAGTCAGTTAGGTATAGTCACATCCAATTGGTAGATTCGAATTCCTCCCTAATGGATTCAAATTCTTCCTATTTGTAAACTATTGTAACACGGGATTAATTAAGGTGAATGATATTGTAAATTCCCAATCAATAATCATCAATTTCTTGTGTGGATTGTTTGGTTCAGTTTGTACCTTCATACTCCTTTTACTGCAAATATTATTCAAAACTATATTCTTGAAGATCTATATGGCACTTCAATTCTAATATGGTATCGTATCCTTCTTAGGCAATTTTCATGCTTATTTCTCCCCATTCAACATCAAAAGCAGGTGGGTTTCCATAGAAGTCCCCTATGAGGATTTGCTAGCTTTGAATTTATTTTAGAGTAGCATACCCTCAAAATATGTTCATCTCAAGAGGAAAATCATTATTCTAACTTAGTTCATATGTTTTAGTGTTTTTCAGTGAACATTGATAGGTGCTATGTAGTTTGTGTGAAGTTTTGTGATCTCTCTACCGAAAGAATTATCGATTCTCAATTTCCTACTCCTAAGATCCTCACAACTTGAAATTATATTGATTGGAGGATTGATATGTAGCTGTCCTTGTGCAAGCATGGCTACCATATGATAGTACTTGCAAGGGAGGTCGAGCCCCATCATCATGTTGATAGAAACAAGTTTATGAACCGATTAGATGAAGCATTTGGTTATCTATGCACTTATATAACCTCTTCCACTTATAATGTTTGAGGACACCCACATAGTCCTGAGAGAAGCTTGAAGACTTGCTTGGAAAACAATATGAGCTTTGGGGACACCTACTAGAGAATGCGTTGGTAGCCTTACATCCTAGTAGTTTCGAGACTATTGAGAAATTATTTACTAAATTCAAGTCTCTTGCACTTCAATGCAAAAATTGTAGAATAGAACGAAAGGATGAGCAGAATTTCCTTTCCATACTCAGCAAAATTGGTTCCGAGTATTCTGTATTTCTTTCTATATTTCATTCCAATAGGAACGATTCCCCGATTGGAAAATTCCTTCATTACATTCTTTTCTCGATTCCTTAATCAAGGAGAAATAGAAATTGATTCGAATGGGAGTCATCGATACCTCCAAAGATCAATCTCTCCTAGTTACTCACTCTTCCAAAGTGCAAGAAAAGGGGAGATCAAAGAAGAAGGAACCAAAAGCAACTGATTCAAATCCTAAGCATAATAAACAAAATTCTGAAGGAGCCTCCAGATCTAAGAACAAGAAGAAGATGTGTCCCTACTGTATGAGATTTTTTCACCCTGAAAACTCCTATCTGAAGAAACAAGTAGATCAGTTGACTGCTCTCCTCAATCAGAATAACATTGCTCTCCCACAAGAAGCAAAGAAGTCTGATAATGGACATGAAAGGTGTCATGATTTAAAAGCAGGATTACCTCGGTCAACAGCCTATTTCATTGATTCTGGAGGCTCCAATCACATGGTTTCATCTAAGGATCTCTCATCCACTGTCAACATCAAAGAAGGGCCAACTATACACATGGGATATGATTCCCAATTCTAGCAGCAGGAAGAGGCACCTTCAGAGTGAAGCATGGTGTGTTCAGAGATGTCCTATACATGCCCTCCCTTGCAACTAATCTATTCTCTGTATATCAGATGACTCACACTGGCTCACCAAAGCAAGTGTTGTTTGGACCTGACTCGATAGAGATCACAAATATCTCAACTGGGGAGATTGTAGTGAAAGGGATTGTTGATCATTCCTCCAAGGAATATATGTTCTCTCACTTTATGCCATTCACAGTTCCAGCATCACCATATCTTCCATTCGAAGATAATAAATGTATAAACATTCCTTCACTTCCTAGTGTAGATCAATTTCAATTCCTGACATTTCTGATTCATATTTAGAAGAGGAGGCATTCCAACATGATCCAGACATTGAGCCTACACCTCAAATGGATCTAGATCTAGATCCATCATCTACCTCATTTCAGAATATTAATTGGGCTCAACATTTCATAGAAGTAGTTGGAGATGATGCTAGAGATCCAAATGATAAGAGAAAAATGAGGCCCCGGTATCAGAAGGAGAGTGTTTCACTGTCTCACACAGATCCTCTTCTTCCTGGGGGATGTTTTATGATGCTTAGGTCACATCCTCAATCCTTAAAGGAATCTTTCCATGATCCTAGATGGTAGGAAGCCATGGATGAGGAGTTTGATTTGGTACATGACAATAAGACCTAGGAACTTGTCTCCTTACCTCGAGGAAGGAATCTGGTTCAGTGCAAATAGATATACAATACCAAGATAGCTGGTTATCGATCTAGAACCAAGTACAAGGCTCGTTTAATGGAAAAATTATACTCTCAGGTTCAAGGATTGGATTACAATGAGACATTCACTCTAGTAGCTAGAATGGACTCCATCAGGTTAGTCTTGGCTATTGCTGCTTCCAAAAGATGGGAAGTACATCACATGGATGTGAAGAGTGCATTCCTCCATGGTGATTTGGAGGAAGAGATATATATGAAACAACCTGAGGGGTTTATTGATTATTCTTACTTAGTCTATAGACTAAGGAAATCACTGTATTGAATCAAACAAGCCCCAAGGGCATGGTACTCCAAGATGGATTCCTTCCTCATCTCTCAGAAGTTCAAAAGATGCAAATCAGATTGCAATGTCTACATGAATAAGAAAGAGGGGTTCTTTATTCTAGTTGTATTGTATGTTGATGACTTGCTCATTATTAGTAGTTGTGCTGCTAGATTAAGCAGCATCAAGTTTGCTCTTAACAAAGCATTCGATATGACTAACTTAGGACTGATAAGATAGTTCATTGGTCTCGAAGTAAGTCAAAATACTTCAGGAATCATGATCTCACACTCTAGGTATTCATCATATATGCTTAAGAGATTCTACATGGAGGATTACAAGGTACCCCCCTACCCCTTTCTATCAGGAATCTGGCTTAAAGAAGGAGGTTCCTAACCCTTGTTAGATAGCACTCTGTATAGACAAATCATTGGGAGCCTTCTGTATCTCACACATTAGAGACCAGACATATCCTATGATGTGAGTGTTGTTTCCAGATACATGCAGGAGCCATATGAGCTGCACTCAAAGGAAGGAAAAAGGATCATACACTATGTGAAGGGTACTTTAGATTATGGGATCCACTATGCAGCTCGAGCACAACTAGATCTCACAAGATTTACAGACTCGAACTGGGTAGGATATGGAAGTGATAGGAAATCCACCTTAGGTTTTGTTTTCATGATTGGATCTGGGCCAATTTGTTTATCCAGCAAGAAGCAAGAAGCAAGAAGCACTCTCTTCAATGGAAGCAGAGTATCAGGTATTTGTGAATGCATCTATTCAGGAAGTATGTCTACATGGAATCTTGACATAGTTTGGGATTCAGAATTCATCTACAGTGGATCTTTATTGTGAAAACTAGAGTACAATCAAAATTTCTAGTGATCCTATTCAGAAGCAAAGGGAAAAGCACATAGAGGTTCACCTGCACTACATTCGGGAACTAGTGCATGAAAAAACCATCACACTACACTAATTTCCTATAGAGGATCATATTGTAGATATTTTAACCAAGTATTTTACTGAAAAGAGGTTTTCCTTTCTCATGTCTCTTTTGGGAATTAAGGCTTGATTCTCAGTTCCTATTTTGAGGAGGGTTTTTCCCAAGAGGTTTTCCCTACCTTAGTTGTATTATGCAGCATTCCTATCTTTTTAGATTGTATTTGAGTTACCTATGTTGTTGTTAGCATGTCCCACAGTTGTTGAAGTTAGGATTCATGGGGGGTGTTAGGATTATTAATTCTCCTTTAACCATACTTTATATAACTTAGGAACCTTAATTAATTATTTGGGTCCACTAGTACCATTGGGTCCACTTGGCCTAATAGGGCCACATGTACCAGTTACTAGAGTGTGGGGAAAAATACTATATGTTAAATTCCACTTACTTCATGTGCATGCATCAGTTTGGGCACCTAGTAGAACAATCCCTACATTTTAGGAGCCACTGGGAGTCCCAACACCAACCTACATCATTTACTTGGAGTTAGTACTCATTAGCATTAGTTAGCTTCAAGTTACTTTTAGTTAGCTCACGATCAGTTAGCTAGCACTAGTTATGCAAGGCTAATGCATGGATGCATGTGGAGTAGGTGCCTTTTCACACCTACCACACTCAGTTGCACTGAGTTAACTAGTTATTATTGATTGATTGAGTTGGTTTGACATGTGGGAGTTGATCTGCTGGAACCTGATATTGATTGAGACACCATGAGATGGAAAGTAAGTTAGGTATAGTCACATCCATTTAATCGATTCGAATTCTTCCCTAATGGATTCAAATTATTCCTATTTGTAAACTATTCTAACACCGGATTAATTAAGGTGAATGATACTGTAAACTCTTGAGAAATACTCATCTGTTTTCTGTGCGGTTTGTTTTGTTCAGTTTGTATCTTCATACTCCTTTTACTGCAAATATTATTCAGAACTATCTACTTGAAGATCTAAATGGCACTTAAATTCTAATATTAAGGTGCCTCCAACAATTTTTAATAACTAGTTTCAGTTTAGTTCACTTCATCGAAGCTAACTTGAGTTAGAGATGCACCCCACCTACTAATTGACATACAATTGAGTTATATTCAGTTATACTCACTCATTATTGCACTCTGATTCAGTTAGGACTCAGTTAGATTCAATCATGGATTGATTAGTGGTTAACTGGTGTGTTTAGTGTGGATAACGAATAGTTAAGCTACTCTCATCTATGCAATTTGAATGACCTCCAAGGAATTCGAATTGTATTTCTATTCATGTAAGTTGTATGAAATTGTATCATCTCTCATTATTGATTATTGATAATATATAGCTGCAACCTCTACTTGCAACACTATTAATGTCATTTCATGTGTAAAATTGTCTTGAATCTTCGGTAAGATCTGATTTAGTCTTAAGATTACTATGACTAAATTTTATATGGTATTAGAACCACGTCGAGACAAATATATTCTTCTTAAAAACGAGATTTTTGACAGATCTGGCATGCATTTCGAGTAAAAAAGCTCAAAACTTCCAGCACTGCACCAAACGTCGAAGGTTTACCACATAAGTCCTAAGCAAAGGAATTGTTGATCAGGATTTCTTATATAATCCTCCCTTTTCCATATATAATCAATTATATCATATTACCTACCTTAGGGGGAAAGTATTACTGTACTAGAGTGTGGGGAACACATATAGAGGTTAGCTTCCACTTACTGCATGTTCATGCATGAGTTTATGTTCCTTTAACACCAGTCCCTACATTATAGGAGCCACTCTGAGTGCCACCATCATCCTCCATCAGTTGGTCATGGTTGGTAAGCAGTTATGCTGAGTTAGCCTTTAGTTACATTCAGTTAGATCATTTTGATTTAGTCTAGCACTAGTTTTACTTGGATGCATGGGAAAGTGGCACCTTTTTCCAACTACCTCATCGGTTTAACTGGTTTAACTAGTTTAACTGATTGTCAAACTAATTTAGACATCATGATTTATAATAATGGCTCCCATACAATGATTTAGACACTCCTAGTTAGCTATTGAGCCAGCTTGAGCTGGTAGATTTTAATATTATCCACATGATTCAAATTCTCCTTATTGTAACATTGTTGTACTACTACTAAATTAATGGAGATTAATGTTTTAATTTACTGATCAATTCTTATCATATTTGTATGAAATTTGTCTTCTCTAGTGTACATTGTTCTTAATATTCCACTGCATAATCTACTTCACAATTGCTCTCATTTTCCTATAATCAATAGGTTCACAAATTCAACATAAGTATCTTTATGCGGTTATATTGAGATAAACATTCTACAAGGTTTCCTTGATAGAATATTTGGGAAGTTGCATCATTATAGGAGAAGAAACCTATCAAATTTTTTGTTGAGTATGATGTTGAAAAAAATTATTGTTCCGTGCTCAAAAAATTTATTAGATTTTTATAATGAAAGGGATTAGTTTTAGCCTCTTTGAAAAAAATAGAAATAAATAAATACATAGTTGTCCTGTGTTTTTTGTAATAGATATACTTAGGGTATCACATTATCATCATGAGAGGATTTTAATTAAGTTTAATGGTTAGACTTCAATGTGATGGAAACATCATAAAAAAATACATTTTGGTAGATTTTCTGGATAGCAGGAAGTTGATGATTATGAACTAACATTACACCAAAGGATCTTGTTGTCGAGACTTCAACAAATAGTCGATATGATGAAACAGATTCAAAAATTGAAAATGAGAAATTGATGTGACCACTATGATGAGATGAAATCAATGACATTGATTTTTGCATTACGACAACATCATTTAATGAAACTTAAAGACCACAAACTTGATTTTAACCATGATATGATAATGGGGAAATGAAACTCGAAAAATTTGTCAAAAGGGTCTATTGAAGATGGCTTTTAGCTAGATCCCCAAGACAGATGTTCTGGAGTATGGATACTATCCAAATGACAAGATGAATGCATTTATGATACCCACTTGACATGGTGTATCTTAATGATGACTAGTCCTCGAGACAGAACTCAATGAGATTATCGAGGCACACATGATGTGATTGGGGAAGTCTGTCGAAGTGGCCATATGTCAATGGAATTGATCAAATATGGTAAGTTCATGATGAGATCCTTGACTTGGGAATAAAAATACTAAAGATATGACTAGGAAATTAAATTTAATATCGTTGTCTAAGTCAGTACACCCCGACATGTTGCAGTCATATCTAAATTGAGAATCTATTTTATCTATATCTTTGGGTTTTTGAGAAGACTTACAAGAGTGATGAGTAAATTAGGAATCAATTATTTACTCTATAATAAATGTAATTAATTTAGAAATTCGTAATTGTAATCTTATTAATCTATATTTTATTAAGAAATGTATACCTTCTCTCCTTGGAAGAGAGTATAACTAAATATATTTTAATTCTTACTTAGCTTTGGATAGTCTAAAAGTTGATTGAATATTCACACGATACACCTTGTAGTTAATTTGGATATCACAAATCCTCCCGGGAGACTCGTAGGTGTTGAAAATCTAGGCCAACATTGGAAATTATTGAAAGGATTATTGGATTTACATTACGTGAAATTTCTATTGAATTAAAGAACATGTGTTAAAACCTTATTGTTTGTAACATAAAGTCAATGATGTAGCATATCTAGTGCTTAGGGGAGTGATAATTTGATGAAAATATAGTAGAATGGGATAACGAATGGAATGTGAAAAGAAAGAGAATATACAATTGAATATACAATAAGCATTAACTGGAGACAAGGTTTCCTAAAGAGGGGGAGTATGTAATTCCCACTTAGGGATAGGAAAAGTGATTGAATAAAATTATTATGTAATATAAATAGATGTCACAATTTTATACTAAGATATAATGGTTAGTGTCTGTATGTAAACTAGAATGGCACGATTCATGTATGGGGATCTAATACTAAGGATAGATATAGTTGCAATATAGTGACCTGACAGGACACATTAGAAATATGTAAACAATATCCATACTTAGTCTAGAACTTTGGGATGAAAATTCCAGAACTAGGGGTGTATATAACACCCTATTTTCTGTTATACTTTTTGGATATTATCACAACCTATTCTTTGAGGGAATCCTATGACGAATGACCCAAATATTTATTATTTGAGATCTAAAAACTTTGTATGGATGTATTTTTGAGGGAATCCAGTTTCAAATGACATGAACATGTCTGAAGAAATGAATTATTGATGAGAAATGACCCAAGAAGAATTATCTGACATATTGATTATATGAGAAGTAAATTATGATTATAAAAATAATGTCGACATTTCGTTAATTGTGAATGTAGTCATATTATGATTTTGATTGTGAATGAAGAATCATGTGAAGTTATCAATGAGGATTAAATGTTGTATAATGTTTTATTGAAATTTTTTATCTATCATGTACTCTGATGGTCTATCAAGTGTGACAAAAAACGAAGGTACATGAAATGCAAGAAAGCATCAGTATGTAAAGTCTGTCGCTAAGTCGATGACTATTGTAGGTAATTTATCGTTTATCATATACTTTAATTGTGATATGTTTGATGCACCACCATGCATGGACTCTGGATGAGTCGAGAAGCCTTGACAGTTGAGGTTGATTGATGTTTATGTTATGGTTGAAATCTTATTTATGATTTTTGATCCATAGGTTGTTATATGTGCAGGATATGGAATGCGATTTCCAATCAAAACACATGAATAGGACATGGATGAAAAATTATACATCTACATATATAAAATTCGACATCGCGATGAACTTTGAATAGAGTGAGAAAAACTCCAATTAATCATATGTGTGTACCATGATGGTAGGTCATTATTTGGTCACTCACGAAGATTGTATTGGGGGCGCACAATAAGGATTCGAACTTATTCATAAGGAAACAAAGGGCTCTTCACAAGATAGGTGAACTGAGGTAACAGTGGCCCAGTTGTCATAACCAACTCCCCTCCTATAGGAATTATCAGAAGGGAATGCAAGGAACATACAACCTTTATAATCCTGGTCATGGAGAGAATGAAATGTTAATCAACATCTGTAGAAATTAAGGGAAATAATAAATCGATCATAAAACTAAAGTAAATTATGTTATGTTAAATTAAATAAATAAATGATAATGATAAATAAAGAATAACAATAATAATCAATAAATAAACAAAGAAACAAATAAATAAATCAACTAAGACAAATCTAAATTAAGAAATTGATTAAAAGAGTAAATTAAGGAACCATAACTAAAGAAAAAACCTAAATAATAAAAAACGAACCAAAGAAACTAATGCTAACTAAAAGTGGGTGGATAATTAAACTACATTAATTAATTTAAGTAAACTGAATAATTAATTGGAAGTGGTGCATGGGAATGCATTTTTATTAATGGAAGGGTTAATAAAAACTATGAAAAAGGAAGAGCGGGGGATCTTAATCTTTTTCTTCAGTCCTACCAGAGTTTTGAGCTCAAACGATTTTGGTGGTTCTGAGGAAATTGTGGAAGAGTGTGGTTCAATATAACATGAGTGGGGTTGGGAGCCTCCCAGAAGCATCCTAGCATTGTATTTCTGTTGCTAGCCATATATTTTCATCCCCGTCAATATCGGGGGTACCGAGGGAAGGAGAGTACCCATTAGGGAATGAAAGGGAGAAAATGGAAATCCATTTGGAGTGAGCAATGAATATTTTAGCAGCGAACAAGTCTTGAAGAACTAGCAGATCTTGGTGAGTTCACAGGAGCTCGCGGCGAGGAATTCGACAACAAAAACAACCTTCAAAAGAATTAGAAAATCTCGACAATTTCATAGGTCATATATTATGTTGTTTATTCTCTTGCATTTATATAAGTAAATGATGGTATTAATTTGATATAGATTTTTAATATTCATGCATATTACTGGTAGTAATTTTGGACCTCGTGGAGGGTCGTTACATGGTATGTCATCAATAATAAGTTATAGTCCTATAAGCAAAACTTAAAACCCTTTGTGTATGTCCCTTACATAATAAACATAGACAATAATGAAATATCTATAATATAGACCTATGACTAAAAGAACCAAAGTGATTTCAACATGATTTGTTAACAACTCCCTCTAAAGTAGGCATGACCTACATGCAGATACCTCAGTAGTTGGAGAAAATAATCACATAAGATTAATGAATAAATTATTAAGGGTTGACAAGATATATCATTCATCTTAGAGCCAAGGTTTTCCTTGTTTACCTGTATATGAACTACATATTAGAGTTAGCATCAAATAATAAAATGTTAAGTAAATGTCTATGAAAGAACATCAATGTAGAAGCATAATCATCAACTTAAGGTCTAAAATTATACTTAAATGCATTGAGTATTGAGAAAAGGGTTAATATATGGTTGACCTAACAATACTTGTTTTATAACTAATGCGAAGAATTGTATGCTAGAGATTGGAATGGTGCTTGCATAACATGTCGCTCTATATGTATGTTCTAAATATTTGTATATAAGAAAAGAAAAAAAATTATGGTAATCTTTAATAGATATTAAATTATTGCATTCACATGTAATACACATATATTTACCCGAGAAAACCTTAACTAAGACACTAGAAAAAATTAGTGTAGTTCCTCTTACTTATTCATTACGATTATTAACTGTTGAGAGTATAGTTGTCATTGATGTCAAAGGACTTCACGAATGACACATGAATAACCAATAGACATGGTAGAAGTATGAAATAAGTAAAAGACAAAGGATCCATTACCTGGATCATCCTTGATGTCAAAGGAGTTCAGTAATGACAAAGGAATAACCAAGGATACGATGGCAGGACAAACTCAATGAAATACAAAGGTAGCGATGACATGGCATGGACGATGATATGGCAGATATGATGACATGGCATGGCATCGATGATGATATGGAAAAACTGATGGCATGACATGGAATAGATGATGATGTGGCATGAAGCTGAAATCATTGTTGCCTTATGACATCATTCTTGATAAATATAGAAAATTGGTGAAAATCAAGAAATTGACCAAGTATGAAATAAATAGTGAAAACTGGTCTAAGAGACTTCCTGCCATAATTCATGGGTTGACTAAAATGAATGCACCATTGTACCAGGTTATAGCTTGTTATAGTGGATGTTAACCCAAAAATCTCCCACTTAGCTCTCAATGGCCTACACCACCCAAGGACACCATCTCACAACCCCCATATCACTCCATCAGACCTTCCATTAGACCCCCCACCCTCCTTTTATAGCTTTTCCAAGGGGTTTTAGGGTTTGAATCGCTTGGTCAGGGCTTTAGCCCCTTCTTCCCTAACGTTAGCCCCTTTTTTAGGGATTTAGCTCCTAGAGGGCTATTTTGGGCTCTTTTTTGGGGTTTTTAGCCCTTTTCTTCATCCTTGGGCTCATAGCTGTCAATGGCCTACACCACCCAGGGACACCATCTCACAACCCTCATATCACTCCATAAGACCCTCCAATAGACCCCCACACCTCCAAATAGCCTAAGGATGAATAAAAAGGGCTAAAAACCCCAAAAAGGAGCCCAAAATAGCCCCCTAGGAGCTAAAGCCTTCAAAAAGGGGCTAAAACCCTAAAAGGGGCTAAAGTTAGGGTGAAAGGGGATAAAACCTTGACCAAGGGCTTAAAACCCTAAAACCCATTGGAAAAGCTATAAAAGGAATCCTCCATATCCATTCAGCTCTAACGGAGAACCTGCAAAAACAATGTCAATAACAAAACCTACAAATAAAAATGAGAGTTAGAAAGCAAATAACATTAAGCAAAACAGAAATAAACCATTGGGTATACCTTCTCTTGGGTGGAAATGGGCCACCATGCCCTATCTCATAGGAGCACCTCACTTGGTTGCAGAGCAATGGCTCAAATTGAAATGGAGATGGAGGGAGTGTTGGTAGCTTGAGAGGCAAATGTGTCTCAAGGCATCCACGAGCAACATATCAATATGCAAGGGAGAAGTGTTTTGAGAGTGACCCCCACCCTCCTTTTATAGCTTTTACAAGGGGTTTTAGGGTTTTAAGCCCTTGGTCAATGCTTTAGCCCCTTTTTTGGGCCTTTAGCCCCTTTCGCCCTAACTTTAGCGCCTTTTAGGGTTTTAGCCCCTTTTTGAGGGCTTTAGCTCCTAGGGGGCTATTTTGGGCTACTTTTGGGGGTTTTTAGCCCTTTTCTTCATCCTTGGGCTCTTTTGGAGGTGTGGGGATCTAATGGAATGTCTGATGGAGTGATATGGGGGTTGTGAGATGGTGTCCTTGGGTGGTGTAGGCCATAGAGAGCTATGTGGGGGATTTTTGGGTTAAAAAACAAAGCATGTTAAACAACTAAGAAGAAAAAATAACACATCGGTATATTTTCTCTTGGGTGGAAATGGGACACCATACCCAAGATTTTGGAAGCACCTCTCTTGGTTGGGGAGCAATGGCTCAAATGGAAATGGAGATGGAGGGAGTGTGGGTGTCTTGAGAGGCAAATGTGTCTCAAGGCATCCATGGGTAGCATAACAATATGCAAGGGAGAAGTGTTTTGAGAATGACCCCCCACCCTCCTTTCATAGCTTTTCCAAGGGCTTTTAGGGTTTTAAGCCCTTGGTCAGGGCTTTAGCCCCTTTCGCCCTAACTTTAGCCCTTTTTACGGTTTTAGCCCCTTTTTGAGGTCTTTAGCTCCTAGGGGGCTATTTTGGGCTCTTTTTGGGGATTTTTAGCCCTTTTATTCATCCTTGGGCTCTTTTGGAGGTGTGGGGGTCTAATGGAAGGTCTAATGGAGTGATATGGGCATTGTGAGACGGTGTCCTTGGGTGGTGTAGGCCATTGAGAGCTAAGTGGGGAATTTTTGGGTTAACAGATTGCCCTCAGAGTTCTGTAGCAAGGATTTCTCCCTGCTACATGGGCATGAATGGCTCCCTTATGCCTATAGGGCAGAAGGGTAGGTTCCTACTAATGGTAAATGCAGAAAAACAAAATGGAAATAACAGAAGCAGAATACTAAACTAAGCTAAGCTAAGCTAAATAAGAAGAATAAGCAAATGGCAAGAACAATAAACTAAATATAATGGCAGAAAGAAGAAAATGAAGCTATGGTGAACCCCTCTACAAAAAATGGGTTAAGGTTCTGCCTCCTTAAAACTTGCAAATAAACCCTAAGCTACAAGAAGTTGCAAAACAATGTTAAATAAAACCTGCAAATGGAATAAGAGTTAGAAAACAAAGCATGTTAAACAACTAAGAAGCAAAAAATACACATGGGTATACCTTCTCTTGAGTGGAAATGGGCCACCATGCCCTAGCTTATGGGAGCACCTGTCTTGGTTGGGGAGCAATGGGTCAAATGGAAATGGAGATGGAGGGAATGTGGGTGGATTGAGAGGCAAATGTGTCTCAACGCATCCACGGGCAGCATAACAATATGCAAGGGAGAAATGTTTTGAGAGTGACCTCCCACCCTCCTTTTATAGCTTTTCCAAGGGGTTTTAGGGTTTTAAGCCCTTGGTTAGGGATTTAGCCACTTTTTTGGGCCTTTAGCCCCTTCTTCCCTAACTTGAGCCCCTTTAAGGGTTTTAGCTCCTTTTTTAGGGCTTTAGCTCCTAGGGGGCTATTTTGGGCACTTTTTTGGGTTTTTAGCCCTTTTCTTCATCCTTGGGCTCTTTTGGAGGTGTGGGGGTCTAATGGAAGGTCTAATGGAGTGATATGGGGGTTGTGAGATGGTGTCCTTGGGTGGTGTAGGCCATTGAGAGCGAAGTGGGAGATTTTTGGGTTAACAGATTTCCCTTTGATGTGTTAGGGCAGGATCTCAACGTATGGCCGATGGACATCATAGGATTTGCTATGTAGAGGTGGTGCTTCCGGGGCTGGGGCATGGTGGATTTTGGTTTTTCTATTAATTTGGTTCCCATCAATGGGTGAGATACAAAAAATGTGTGACATCTATATGGATGAGGTAGTCATCCCCATGCTCGTGACAATGTCAAAAGAATAATTTGATCTATTCTCTAAAATACAAGAGTCGATCATATACAACTGTTGTTACAATGATGGTTATGCCCATGTGAGGCTAAATACAATACTGATCTGGTACATTGAACCCATGGCTTTGTCATGGAATGCTATATCTTCATGACTGGCAGTTTGTTGGATCTGGTACATAGCTGTGTGGACTCGCTGATTGAGAGTCAGAGTCTCTGTGGTACAAGTATGTTGCATCAATCATAAAGGTATATCGAAGCACTGCTGGGGCTTCTGAACACTGTCTCTAACACAACCCAAAAATCACAAGGGACATAACCTATTTATGTCCCTCAAGTAGACTTCACCAATGTACTAGATTTGGGTGACATCCGGGGTCTTTGACCGAGTAATGTGCGGAAAAAACCCTGTACGAATCTCAACAGTGCGATGATGGAATTGAAGTCGAGCACGTGAGAAACAACCATCCCAAGAGGCACTAAGGACTCCTCTCAAGTGGTCCAAGGAACTCATCAATGATGTAAATGAATCCAAGGTGTAGGGACCTCTAGGTCTATCCTCTGGAATATGTGTGTTGGTGTCGATAGAGGGAGACCTACCCCTAGTTAAGGAAATGATGTTTCCTTGACCAGGAGCGTGAGGGATAACTGAAAGGTGTGAAGCAATCTGTGGACTAACTCACTAAATTGGGGGGGAGGGGAGGGAAGGGAAAGAATTGTACAGGGGTAGGCGGGGAGTAAGAGACTCAAACTTCCTTTGTTCATATTATGATGGCAGGGCGGACCAGGCAGCAAATGAAACTGACTCAAGGGAATGGGATCATAGCTATAATACTAGGAATATCGCTGCAGATGGGAAATACTTGGAGGAGGTGAACACTTTTTATACTGATGGGATCCAAGGAAGACACATTGCAAAGTACTCTAAACAAAGGCAACCCACTTTGGGGATGCTTCCAAACTGTTTTCTGTGGGGTGGTGTTTAGGGACACCATTGTGGTACGATCTCGTGGATTTTTGGTGAGCCCGAGAAGGTAAATGCTTGATGGTGCTTTCAATTTTAGAAAGTTTGATAGCACAAAGAAGACTCTAGTGGGGGATCTTTTTCATTGGTAGTCTCCTGCGTCCGAAAAAGGATAAAAGTATACATAGGAGGGCTCTCCCATCCTGTAGGGGATGAGATACTTCTTTACCGTTGGTAGTCCAATCAGGCCAGAAAAGGTTAAACGTATACTAATTGGACGATCATTTAGATACTTTTACGAGCATGAATGAAACCAAGTTTGCTCGGAAATCTTTTCTTGATGAGACGGCTGGAAAAGAGCTTAACAACAACCAGTGGTGATCTTTTTCATAAAGTACGGCCCCTCTACCTGAGAAAGTATAAAAGTATGTAGAGGGGAATGGTCTTGGCTTGAATCTGCCAAGGAGGTCCTTTTCAATTGATGGTCTACATGTCTGCAAAAGGAGGTAAATGAGATCATGATGTAGATGCCTTTTCCTATACTTTAGTGAGTGGGAAAGGAAGCAATTGCGCTCGGATATCTTTTCATTGTTTTTAAGGAGTCAGAAAAGAGCTTAAATGAAAATCCCATGTGGTCAATCGACTGCAGTGGCACGAGCAGTGCCCCATGTCGGGACGGTGGACAGAGGTCCAAAGGTCATCCGCGTAGTATGGATGGAGTAGAAGGATCTCAAACATACCAATACATGAGTGGGATATATCGCATTAGAGGCTCACGAGTTAGTGTGGCAGGGGCACATAAACTGAGGTGGCTCTTGGACAGAGGTCAGGAGAGTGTGTGTGTGTGTGTGTTGCGGTGGATGAACTTGACTACATGCGATGTGAGTACAAGTCCGTGGACACTTATATGCCAAATAAATGGAAGAAAAAGAAAGGGTTTTGTGGATGATGGTCCAGATGTCCACATAAGGTGTGGGGAAAAAAGACAATTATAAATATACAAAAATAAAAGTAAAATTATAGTCCTTAACGGGAGGCGGCCCGAAAACTTGCATGAGTTGCGGTCGGGAAGTGTGATACAAGTACAAGTCCGTAGACACTTGCATTGTCATGTCATGGCTCGTAAATCGAGGTGACTAGTGGGAAATGGTCTTGAAATTGATTTATTAAAGATGAGACAATGGTCTCATCAAGAAATGAAAAATTGAGCCCAGAGGTGTGAGAGGTGTCTCAAACCGGTTCCATGTGACTTTGGATTAGAAACCAATGGTGCTGCCCCTGATTTGTGCTAAAAAACATTGAAAAACAAGAAAAATAAAATAAAACGACTCATTGGTGATGTTTAAGCATAAAATTTCTTGAAGTAGAGCCCATTGCGGGGGTTCTCCCAGAGTTCTCCATCAGATTCAACGAAGAGGTATGCCCTCTTGCCAAGCCGAAGGTCATTGGCAAGGTGGGGTGATAGAATCTGGTGTTTTATGGGAAGAACCGATTCCATACCATAGTTTAAAGGGAATGCGGTAAAACCTAAGGCGTTTTTACATATATATCCGTCATCACATAAGTGGTGTTGGGATAGATCAGGTGGATCTTCCACAATCGACGAGGAGAAATGGAAACTAGTGCTAGATATCATGAAAGTGGTATTGGTTGTGGCTTGTGTGGCCTTGCCCCTAGTCTCTATTGGAGGAAGAGGGGCAGGCCTGGAGATGGGAGGACTCTTTGATGGACCTAGAGGTAGGTGCCACATCATCTCAATTAGATGGACATGAGTCAACACATCCTAGGGCCTTAGACGTAGGGTAGGTGGTTCGAGGTACCACACAGGATTTCCCAGTGTGAAATCCTATAGATTGATGGTTTCCAAGGAAAACTTACTCACGATACCGGATGGTAGGAAAAGGAAAAGGATCATGTTGAGTGGGAATGAAACACATTGTTTCCCTAGTAACTGAGGTTGAGGTTGCAACTAAGGTTGCGGCTGTGGCTGGGGAAACAATAGAAGAGATAGGTCTGATGGACTGTCGGTGATGGTGGTGACAAGAGGGTCTGTAGGACTGGACATCATATAGATGGGCACATTTTCTGACGAAGGAGGTGGCGGGTGAGATTCTTTGATCAAGGTGATCTTAGACTCAAGGGAATGTTGACGGAGGTCAGCAAGAGCCATTTGAAATTTGGGCAGGTCTTGGCAATGGTGGGAGTAATGTCCATACAAGCCACAAAGGGTGCAAGCATGGTTTTTCCTCAATGCTTTGTTCCTAGCTATTGGTGTGGTTGGTAGTTCAACCACAAGGATGTTTTCGTTTGTATCCATGGCATCTATATGCGCACAGATCACTGGGATTTCAAGGCAATTTTGAGTTGGATGGCCCTATTTTTCATAGAGGGCACAAGGTGGGAGTTGTCATGGCTCTACGGTTTCTTTGGCGTTCTTTCCCCTGGCCCTTTTCAAGTGGGGCAGTGCAGGTGCAGATGCGGTGGTTGGTTTTTGCGGACCGGGTGGAGGATGGGACTCCACCGCAATGGGATGCATAGGTGTTAAGACTACTTGGGGTATCGATGGTTGAGAATGTGGATCAAGATACCACACTAGAATTCCCAATGTAAAGCTGGGCAGGTTGAGGGGGCCATTATTGGCTTTCTCATGACACCAAGCGAGGGAAAGAGGAAGGGAATCGTATGGAATAGAGATGAGCCTAGGTAACTCCCTGCTAGTTGCATGTGGGGATGCGGTTGTGGTTGCAGCTGTGCATAATGTTGCTGCTGTAGGTGATGTTGCGGCTACGGACGATGTTGTTGTTGTGGTTGGGGCTGCGGCTACAGTTGTTATTTGGGTGCAACGGTGCTTGATGAGACCATGCACAAGTCCACAGTTTTATTTTTTGTTGGTGGTGGTGACACTAATGGGAAAGGAGCCATCATGGTGGGATCGGTAAACAACCCAGGGCCCACGTTCAACAGTGGGGAGGCTAGTGTGTTTTCAAACATAGTGTTGATTGTAGGGACGACATTGGCATATGTGGTCTTCCCTTGGGGATCAATGGTGATGATGGTAGGGATAATGTTGGTAGGAACTGTTAACCCTTGTAGATCATGGTAGGTGAGCTGTTCAACCGTCACAATCTTCCCTTCATGGGGGAACATCATGACGTGGAAGACAGTTGACACGACGACTCGCATGGCATACATGTAAGTCCTTCCAAGGAGGAGGCTGTAATCGAATTGAGCGTTGACGACTTCGATGTCAATCAGGACTATCTTCCTGGCTAATGTGATGGGGACATAGGGGAGGATTCCTTGGGATTTAGTGGGATGTCCATCATAAGCCTGCAGAGTCATGGAGGATGGTTGCAGAATTAGTGATCCAAGCTTCTGCCAAACCAAGGTAGACATGATCCATGTGGATGCCCCCTCATCCACTATGCATCGATGCACAACCAAATTCCGAATAGACACTGGGATTTGGAAGGCAATAGTGGAGGGCATGCGTGGTTCCCTGTTCTCCATGTCAAAGGTGATCAGCTTGGAGTCGGAGGGGTCTACTACCCCTAGAGTAGCTAGTAAGGATTTTGGCTGCATTGGGCACATTTTAAGTACCTCAAGAGTGGACATGGAAGTTGGTGTTTGAGCCAAATCATCCACAATGCTATAGATGACTGTAGCTCTAGCTGTGGCATTATTGGTGATTCTGCGTATGGGGGGGCGCGGGAACGGGGGTAATTGGAGAGGTAGGTTGGTTGTCTTAGATGTGGATGTTGTTGATGAGTCGGCAAGATCAGTGGTGTTACCGTATTGATTTCGTCTAGTCTGTAATTTGACCTCTTTAGTGGTCATGACTAGCAGGTGGTGAACACCTGTTTCGGCCGTGGGCGGTGCCCCCAGAGCATTGGGGTTGGGTTGGGGAGGGGTTGCGGTTTCAACCAATCCTTGGACTGGTAGTGGGTTTTGAAGCACCGTGGGGGGAGTTCCTTGTGGTGCTGGGTTGGGTTGTGCTTGGTTTGTACCATTGGCATCATGTTGGGCCTCGTTTGGAATGGCCTCCTTCACGTGACCCATGAAGGGACACTCGAATGTATAGTGCCCATAGACTTCACAGAGTGTACATGGTTGGTTTGTGTGCAATGGGGCATTGTGTCTTGGTGCATTTGGTCGTGTGGGGTTCTGGGATGGGTGGTTTTCCGCGGCATTGTTGGGAGGGTTCAGTTGTTGACTACCTCCCTGTGGTTGGATATTTCCTTGGTTGCGGGGCCGGTTGTTTCTAGCTTGCCTTTGTTGATTGTTGGGGGTAGGCTGGTTGGGATGGTTTTGTTGTGTGAACACTTGTCCCAATGGGGTGGGTGGAGTGGGGGTGGGGGCTTGCAGAAGTTGTGGGGGAGGTGGTGCCACAAATGTGGGAATTTTCCCCACATACTCCTATGTTGGCCAAGCAATGGCCTGAGCCTACTGTGGTGGTGTAGGTTGTGCATAAGACGTTGTTGCTCCGGACTGGGACATCATTCTAGCATAGTCCATAGTTTGGTTTTGGTAAGCAACATTAGTAATGTTGCTTGGTTGTGGTGTAATCACAGGTGGTGTCGGTTGAGGTTACGGCTGTTGGGAGACCGATCCTATGATGTCATCCACAGCCTGGGATGCCCCTGGTGCATCGCGATATGAGGTATTTGGATGGGGAGCGTCTGGAATGACGGTATACAGGTATCCAGACTGGGCATAGATGAGGTCAAATTATTGGGCCTTCATCATGGCCTCTTCTTCATATTGGGGACGTTCAGATGCGATTTCCTTTGTGATGGGTGGGAGAAAAGTCTTAAGGAACCAATCCAAGAAGATCCTATCGTCTAGCTGGATTTTGCATAAGCTACAGTGTCATCGCCACTCATGAATATGGTCAGTTATGTGGGTGGTAGTGCTTTGAAGGCAGGATAGTAGGATATCCACCCCCTCATCATATCTGACAGGGAGTTGGAAATACTGTAGAAACATGAAGGCTAGGATGTTGAAGTCGAGGTGCTTGGCTTGTGGCAACTCAATGTACCATTTGGCCGCAGCACCTGTAAGGGTGCGTTGGAAAAGCCTCATCCTGATGGAGTTGTCTATGATGCTATTGGATGAGCACCATAGATGGAATGTGATTATGTGGTTTTGGGGACATTCCTCAGCTTTGCCTTCAAACTCAAGGATGTCTGATGGTAGCTTAGTTGGCATAGGTGGCTAAAAAGATTGGTGGCGGATGGGTTCGTTTTTTAATCTAGCCAACTCAGGCAAGTTGAGATGAGCCATGAAGGGCATATTTGACCCCAAATTAATGTGGGATGGGGCTGCGATGATGGTGGGGTTTGCAAGTGCATAATGCATATGCACAGTTGAGGGTACTTGCGGTGGCACCATTGTGGATGGGACAGTGCCCCCAAGTGTTGTGGGTGGGATAGTATGAGTGGTGGGGACATTGCCCCCATGTATGACAGTAGGGGAAATGTAAGTGGATGGTCCACTAACCCCCTGTGTGGCAGGAGGGACAGTGTGTGTGGAGGGGAAACTGCTTCCATGTGTTGCAAGTGGGTCAGCTTGGATGGTCACTATAGGTGGTGGCAGCTGACTAATGACAGTTTACATGACTATGCTTGGGAAACTTGGCAAGTTGTGGGTGAGAGGTTGTGATGTGGACATGGGTCCACTTGCTAAGGTTAGGCCAAAAAATGGATCTGGGTTTGCACTAACCATGGGGCTTGATGGTGCGGTGTGGAGGTTTGGTTCAGACTGATATGGGTCTGAATCAGAATTAGAGGTTATGTGGCCCTCTGATGGTGTGGGAGATTACTGAGAACGGCTTCGATTGTGTTGATTGAGTGTTCCAAACAGTGGTGGTTTTCCTCTCAGGCGTGAGGAAGATCATGGAGGATCAATTGTGTTAGATTTATGTCTAAAACTTGGTGGGAATGATGTTTGGACCCCAGTTTCAGTTGATTCCTATTGGGTGCAGGTGGTCACTCAACCACCAAGACTTCCGCAAGATAGCGCTTGGATTGTTCCTCACAAGTGCTTCTACTCAATCGAAAGGGGTCATTGCCTGTTTCGCTTGGAAATTCCTCTCAGCGGCCAGCTACTTTGGTGTTCCTATGGTACTCCTCACAATGAGTTTTTGGGCAGAGCCCAAGTACTTCCCATAGTTGAAGCAGTCAGGGACTTATGTCCTTAAAGACTGCAGATTTGTTTTGACTTAGTGTAAATTAGTAGATTTTAAGGCTCACTCATTGTCATGAACTGAGTTGGGTTAATTAATTGGTATGGTGTATTTGTTTGGTTGTTTTTTCTGGTATTTTGTTGCTGCAATATGGTTTATGAATTCATCATGGTAGAGTTCATGTCATTGTGGTTGTGTATGTAAGCATAAATAAATAGAAATTGTAAACAAGAACAGTGATTAGCCCTAAATGTTTGATATCCTAACTAGATGTCTACCTCACAGTGATATTCCTCTTCAACCAAGAGAAGGTGTTCGGATCTCAACACAATGGGACTAAGCCCATCCGTAGATCCTCAGGTCACCTCCCAGATGCTAGGTTGGTCAATAGGGAGGACACTTAGTGCCACGAGAATCCCTCCTTCTCTACCCCCTCTACCTTCCAGGTCACTCGGTTTTAATGATTTAGGAACAATATCATGGAGTTCCTAGATCTATACGAGCTTGCCCTTCATCGTATCCTAGAATACCTCGGAGGGTGATGACTGGGTAGAGGAGGAAGGGGAAGCAAGATCGTTGATTTTAATTTGATTTTAGTTAGACTAGGTTAATTTTATTAAGCCATAGTGATTTACTTAACATTTACACATTGTTCATGAAATAAAATGCAGAAAAAAAAATAGAAATTGAAATTAAAAAGCCCAAAAATGGGTCGTGCACCTGTAAAAGTCCCGTTTTTTAGAAATGTATTATGATCAAACCGTGAGGAATTACCTGAAATGGTTAAAAACCCACTTCGAAAACGGGCCCTTTTACCCATAAGAATGGAATTATTCACAAATGGCTCAACTGTTTGGGCATAAAACAAGCCTGAGTATAGGTGAATTTTCAGAAATTCGGTTCGGTCGTTTTTGCATGGTTGAGTGATTTGCAAACCATGAATGGCCAACAGTAACTGGTACTGTGGTCAAATGGGCTTGGATTGGCCTTGAGGAGGCTTAGAAATAACTAGAAATTTAAATAAATAATAATATAAGATGGATTTAAAATGAAATTTCTGAAAAACTAGGGCAAATTTTTTTAAAACTTGAGAATAAAAAGTTTGGCCCAGGGATCTTGTGGGATCGACCTGGTATCGTCGCTAATTCTGTAGCAAGGATTTATCCCTGCTATAGGGGTAGGAATGGCTCCCTTATTCCTATAGGGCACAAGGGTAGGTTCCTACTAATGGTAAATGCAGAAAAATGAAATGGAAATAACAGAAGTAGAATCGTAAACTAAGCTAAGCTTATATAAACAAGAAGAAGAAGGAAATGGAAAGAACAGTAAAATAAATCTAATGGAAAAAAGAAGAAAAGGAAGCTATGGTGAACCCCTCTGTAGACAATGGGTTAAGGTTCTGCCTCCTTAAAACCTGCAAATAAACCCTAAGCTACAAGAACCTGCAAAACAATGTTAAATAAAACCTGCAAATGGAATAAGAGTTAGAAAACAAAGCATGTTAAACAACTAAGAATCAAAAATAACACATGGGTATACCTTCTCTTGGGTGGAAATGGGCCACCATGCCCTAGCTAATGGGAGCACCTCTCTTGACTGGGGATCAATGGCTCAAATGGAAATGGATATGGAGGGAGTGTGGGTGGTTTGAGAGGCAAATGTGTCTCAAGGCATCCACAGGTAGCATAACAATATGCAAGGGAGAAGTGTTTTGAGAGTGACCCCCCACCTTCTGTTTATAGCTTTTCCAAGGGGTTTTAGGGTTTTAAGCCCTTGGTTAGGGATTTATCCCCTTTCTCCCTAACTTTAGCCCCTTTTTGAGGGCTTTAGCTCCTAGGGGGCTATTTTGGGCTCTTTTTTGGGTTTTTATCCCTTTTCTTCATCCTTGGGCTCTTTTCGAGGTGTTGGGGTCTAATGGAAGGTTTGATGGAGTGATATGGGGGTTGTGAGATGGTGTCCTTGGGTGGTGTAGGCCATTGAGGGCTAAGTGGGATATTTTTGGGTTAACCGTGGCTACAATTCCTGATTTCATTTTAATTCCATGATTTATGATGAGAAATTTCTAGGTCTTCCAAAACAAGGGTTTGTGCCAGAGCAAGAAAAAATAGCTAAGTAGCCTTAGAAAGATGCCTGCCCTAAATTATGGGTTAGATTAAATGCTTGCGGCATATAGGGGTCTTGTAGACTAGTTTTTTATCTACGTGACCATGTTTTCATATTGTCTTGGTAGAATATGAAGGAAACGTTATGGACCTGCCAAAACAATGTTTTAAATAGATTGAATCAAATTAATAAAATTGGTTGTCTTAGAAAAGGAGATTGAGAAGCCATTTTGAAACGCTTTCCAGATTTTTTGTGTTTGTCAGTAATATTTAAAGGTGATATGGTCTTGTTCACTGATAAAATGGGTTTATAGCCTTGCTCTTGGTTTTCCTTATGATGATCAGATAAGGAAAATATCAATTTGACAAAATGAAGAAAATGTACTTTAGGTACTAAAGATAGAAATTTTTTTGAGTGTCAGATTCACAGGGTTGAAAGAGGAATTTGGAAATTTCCACCAAGTTTTATCTATGTGATGATAATTTCATCATAAGAAGTAGGAATGTTTCCTAGTGAAATGGCTACCCAGTCACGAAGTCAGATTCTCACTTGGATCTCACATGTGCGAATTATTAACCTACCAAAACTAAGAAAACAGTTAGTTTGCATGTTGACATTAAAAAATGGATAAGGGTTAAAACAAAGTGGAAATCAGAATGCAACATGCTAAATATGAGAAATCAAGGTTCATCATAACATGGGTTTTCGCAACCAAAAGTTTACTAGTGGAATGCAGAAAGAGGAAGGAAGATAATCGCGAAAAGAATTTGGGAAATATCATAGTTTCGCATTTGGAGTCCTCCAGCGGAATGCGAAAGGAGGAATATGGAACGAGGAAATAAAAATATAGAGAATCATGAAATTTATTTGGGAAATATCACAGTTTTGCAACCCGTATTCTAGGAGATCGAAGGTCACAGAGAGCTTGAAGGATATCAACGGTGCAGAATGGTTGATGCGAAAAGAAATTTTGGGAGAAGATAAATGATGATAAATACATTCCACTGATAAAAGAGTGAGGAGGATATAAGGTGATTCGGGTTGCAACATACAAACTAATCGGTGCAAATTAGATTGAGATCAATGACCGAGATCGATCATTGAAATAGATCAACGACACAAAGAGATTTTGTTGGGTGGATTTGTGCAGTTTGGAAAAATTTTTATGTGCGTGAAACTTTCATCAAATCCACTTTAATATGTTTCAAGTCCATTGTTGATGCCATTTAATGAAAATTCGATGGTCCTAATCATTCCGCTAGGTGAAATCGCATGATGGTTAAAATTATTCTCCGGGCGTAGAATTTTTATGAGGTTCAGTTCAATACGAGTTCAATTCCACTGTTGATGTTGTATAATCTAGATCCAGTAGTCATCAACAATTTCGTTTATCAAAACTATGATTCAGTTAACAAGACTGAGTGGATGCAGAATCTCTAGGGAAACCAACTCACCAAAAGTTAGAAATCTGAAGATGGAAAAACCTTTGGCGATATTGTTAGATTTAGCTCTTCTGCTAAACTATAGAACATGACTAAAAAGAGTATACAGTCACATGAGAATGATCATGCACAGAGTTCCTAGTATCAGATATTGTATTAAATGAAAACTTGGCGATAAACACCTTTGAGGAATATACTTAACTTAATGATGAAAATAAATATTTAAGAAAGGACACAAAGAAATACAACAAAACAATTCAATGAAAAGACACGATGATCCAAGTAAAGATATGATGATATTTATGCATAAGTCAAACAAGGATAGAATATGGGTATGTGATTGTGAGAGACAGAGTCCAAAAGTGAATGAAGTTCAATAGCACACTGATAAAATTCAGTCCAAAGTGGCGCTAGGGAAGGCTACAAGTCTACAAATATTGTTGTAGCATCCTTATTTGTTATAGCAAGAAGAAACCCAGGGTGTTGTAGCAGGAATAAACCTATGGCGTTGTAGAATCCTTGTATGTTGTAGCACGAGGAAACCTAGGGTGTTGGTTCATCCTTTCTGTAGCAGTAGATAAAGCAATTTTATATACTCATCTTTTAAATGAGTTTGAATTGGTGGTTTTCTCTTTGATGTTTCCATGATAAAATTTATTTCCTAACCTATTTGATTCATTGTGTGTTTTATTATTTTAAAAAGGAGAAAGACAATATTGATTCACCCCCCGGGCCTCTCACTATTTTGGAATAATCCAACATTAAGCACTCATAAAACAATATGTGGGTATTACACAACATCCAAAAAACTAGTATATTAATGTGGATTATAAATATATTCCAATCTCTTATCTAGTTTTAAATTACATATTTTTAGAAATACTTAAAAATAGTTAGACATGTTTTTCATACACAACTCCCCACACACAAATGCAAAGAATATAAAATGTACCCATCATTATATACATACATACATAGATGCATACATGCATGTGTGCATACATACAGACATATATACATGCACACACACACACACACACACACACACACACACACACACACACACACACACACACACACACACACACACACAGAGGGTATTGGGAACTAGTTTACGATCCCAATATTGGCTATATAATATGGAGTATTATGTATTGTTTGGTAGGAGTATTTTTTGGTTGATCAACAGAAAATCAAAAAGTAATATGGTTGAGATAAGGCCCTAAAATGGGATGGATATATTCTAATATAAAAATGAATAATCCTAAAATACAACCCTAGAGAAAAACTAGGACTAGAGTTTCCCATAGAAGTATGGTTGTGCTGATCGAAAAAGGTCACACAATAGTTGCAAATTGATCAACAACACTCAGAACACATGAGTTCCTTTCCTTAGATCATATATGTAAATCATAAATATTTATCTTAACTTCTTCTCCTACAACCAACAATAAATTCTAGCAATAATATTATGTCTATCCCAGTGGGAAGTAATACCCTTAAAAGGGTCAATGGAAAAAGGATAGAATATGCACATAAATTAAAGAAAACTATCCTCACATAATTAATAGAACATATAATTGACATAATCAAGGAACCAAACCCTTCTTAACTCCAAAGGATTAAACAATTTTATTCCAAAATCAAATGAAAAGAGTTTCAATACAATCCTCAAACAAGAACTAACTATTAAACAAAGAGGAGTGGCATCTTTAAAATATCCCAAGGAGGATGTAATTCACCCCCCTTGAGATTCCGATTCATGGAGTGGATTCAATACCAAAATTAGGGTTCCAAAACCCTAATGTGCCACTCAAAGTAGGAGTAGATCAAATTTGGGGAGTGTTTTGATCTTGACAAGGACTCAAATGCACCATTTGGAGGACATCTATAGAAAATGGGTGAGTTAAATCACTTGAATAAGGATCCAATTCCCTAATGCTCCATATTTACCATTAAAATAGAGAAGAAAGAGGAGTCAAACTTAGTTAACTAGGCCTGACTTGGGACCTCAAGGACCACCACTAGGATTAGATCTATGATATCAATCACAATCCTTTGACATGCATGAACCAAAGGAGAAGTGCACCATCATTGAAGATCATGAGAAAAAATAGGACCTATTTGATGATTTAATAGAGTTAAATTATCCTCCAAAACCCTAATGTGAAATCCTTGAGAAAAATTTAGATCTTGTCTTTCCTAACTAGTTTTCAATGTCACTAATGCACCACCTTTTAGTCAACTGGAGAAATTGATGAGTTAACTAGGACTAATTAGGCCTCTAATGGGCTTGATTTAATTCAAAATTTGGCTTTGGAGGTGTGAGTGAAAAAATACATGATGAACTCTAGTCACTAGGATCTAAGTTCAACTTGGTAAAAAAACACTCCAATCGTTCCACAACATGAGTCACACTCATTTAGGACAACCCTTTCACTGCCATGTGAATGATGCCAATTTCTTACAAACAACCTATATTTGACCATGTCAATTGAGGTGGAAATCGCAATAACTACGTAGAAAACTACTTGATAAGATGGGGTACTGGAAGGTCCCTGGCTGACAAATGATGTCTTTTATCAAGTGTGTACCTTATGTCTACTAGGTGGTAACAAATTGATACTACTTGGGGATGTGCATTGTATGTTTGGAAAGTCGACGAGAATTAAGAATCTACAATCTATAAGATGAAAAAACATTTCAAACTTGATAGGAAACCTTTAATATAACATGTTCATATAAAATTCATTCAAAATGAATTACCGGATGATTTATTAGGATATGAAAATAAATAAAAAATATCATAATGCTTCAAAATACATGAATTAAATGACTAAAAAGAAATGTTGTAAGAAAAATACTGAAAGCAATACTATTAGAATTTTCCTAAATGCCCCTTGGGAATCAGATGTTGTTGAACTCGCGATTGTCATTAGACCAAAACCTACAGGAGTTAATCTCTACCATCATCACTAGAGTTAAGATCTTGAGAGGTGATTACTCCATGTCACAAAACTTAGGGGGAGCGTTGAACCCAATGTCCAACAATCTCCGCCCCACAATGAGCTCGGTGAGTCTCGAACCCTTAACCTGTCGCTCTAATACCAATTGTTGAACTCATGATTATCATTATACCAAAACCTACACATGTTAATTTCTGCCACAATCGCCAGAGGTAGGATCATGGGAGGTAGTTATTCCATGTCGCAAAAGTCATGGGGAGCGCTAATATCAATTGTTGTTAGACCAAAACTTGCAGGTGTTAATCTTCGCCACAATTTCCAAAGTTACAATCTTGGGAGGTAGTTAGTCCATGTCACAAAACTATTGGGGACATATGAACCCAATGTACAACAGATGTCACCTTTAAAGAATAGTTTGAGAAAATGGCCATTAACTAGAAGCTAGAAATTCTTTCCATCTAGGTGGATAAGGTACAAATAATTTGGCCTAGACATGTTATCAATTATATAAGGCCCTAACAAAAAATTGTCAATTTTCCATTTCTTTCCTGGCATTTCCCTTCTCTTGTCGTATATAAGGACTATGCCATCTACCTAGAAATTTCTCTACTAAGATCCTTTGTCAAATACCCCTATTACCTTTGTCTAATTTCTTATACTATGATAGAGTGGCTTCTTTTTTGTTAGTAGAGTTTTCTACAATCGGATCTTAATAATAATATCTCATTACTATGGTTTGATGAATCCCAATTGACAGAGATATAAATCAATTACCATAATTATCCTAAGATATTAATATTTCTTTCATGGAGTGTGAGAAGGGGAAGAAAAAAGAAGATTTCCTCTCACAACTTTGAAGGTTGATGGAGTTTCCTTGATAAATGATACTTGTATCCCTTTAAATCTCCTTCATAGCTTCAAATGTAACCATACGACATCCTTCCTACTATCCTACTAATCAATCTTTAAGAAATTAAAGATAGAACTAATTTCCTACCAATTCAAATTCAAAATAAAACTTGGAGGGAAAAATATAAACAATAATGGGGGGAATATAATTTATTCATATTAGATGCAAACTAAGAAATTATACATTCAACCTTGTATTGTAGATTCTATACTTGTCCCTTGCTTGGACCCACTCTACTATCGATTGCCTTGATGACCAAAATCTATTGTAGTATAAAAACCTTTTTCCTTAAATCCCAAAGCATAACCTTACTCTTCCTTTTTGTGTCTCTCCTACATTTTCCCAGATGGATCTTTTTATAGAATTTGGAGTTGGGAATTGAGGAATCATAATTCAATGTGGGATAATACCTTTTCCCAAAAAAATTATTTATTTCATGAAAAAAACCATTTTCTATAGTTTTTCACGATTTTGTATCATTAATCTATAATTTTAGGCACAATTAATGCATATGTCATGCATTTTCTTTCCACTCTTGATTGGTGGAGACTTGATCTTGGAATTAAGTGGAGAAATCAATCATTGAACCTTTCCTCTTTAGGATACCTTTGTCTTCACTCGCTTCTTCCATTATGGAAGTGGTAGTTAGAAAATAGAGGGTTGTCTCTTAGTTGTACTTGAATTCCTTGTGGGTGAAGGGTAAAATGTGCTTCTGACCTTCACTACTCAAGGGTGTTAATTTCATTGTTAATGGAATTACCCTAATGTGTGAGTTCCAAAGTGATGCTTACGACAAAAATACTACATCTCTTGAAATTTTGATACTCTTTAGTGATTAAGGGAGGATGAAATGATGACAAAGAGGTACGATCATAGGCATAGGAGTTGGAAAAACACCTATAAGTCAATAAAGGAAATTTCCCAAATATACCATATTTTCTTGAGGTAGGTATATCCATTATTAGTAGTAAATAAGCATGGCCACAAGTAATACGCAGATACATGCAATTTGAAGAGTGCAAAATGTCCAGGTCTTCATAGTACTTTGACATGGAAGTTTAACCTTTGTACAACTTCGACAATGCATTCATGAGTGATACAATTGTATTCACCAAGGTATTCAATACATATTGATGATAGTACAAGCTTATATCAGACGAATATATGATACTATCCTAAGCATAATAAAAAACCATATGATTACCATCCATTAATGTATATCATTAACAGATGTGAGGAGACCCATCGATAATGATGATGGAATCCAAGGTAATCTAGTACAAAATATCAACTCTAAATAGATGTTTTGGAGTTGAAAACTTGTACCATAAAACAATTTTAGGTCATTGAATTATACCCACTTCCATTTGCAAGCAAACTTTCCAATAATGAATACAATATCCAATGTACTTCCGTGGTTCCTAGATCCATTTCCTTAATGATGATTTGGTGTTCATAGGAATAGATCCTTTAAAAGGAGGGTATTAATACATTCTACTTCAGCTGACATGAAATAAAGATCAATAGTTTTATATAATTTCATAGAGCTACACCATACAAAAATGTATATCGACACAAGGAAGCTCGACATGATTGGTTAGGAATATTAGAGGAATGGCTGACACTGCTTGACGTCCATTGAATACATAACATGACACATAATGACACTTGGAATTATAAGACTCAAGTAACCAACCACTATGAAATACACCAATACCATATGCATTAACAAAATATCCATACATGATGGGAAGGATATCCAATCGATGGAGAATTGCTCAAATTACCGGTACAACCTCTTAAGGAAAATGTGCATGTTTCCCTTTATAACTAATGTAGGGGCATGTTCCATGTTTGAGGGAGACAAGGACTGATTGGCTCTAGTTTCTCCATGATGAAATATGAATAGATTTGGTCCGCTTTTTTAGATTTTTTATTTTCCAATTTTTTATACCTTTTTTTATTTATTAGCTTGAAAATTGAATAAAGCATGTTATGGTACATTAGAGGAAATGAGTGTCTCAATGGTGTGTTCCTATATTTCAAGGGTACAATTCAAGCCAAGGAAAACAAACATATTGCAAAAAATTGATGAGATAATTATGTATGCTATTATCGTTGTTTCCGCCATGGATATGGGTCAGTTATATAGAAGAAATGGTTTATAGAAATCATGTAAAAAAAATGATTGCAAAGGAAAACACACAACATAAGCATTAAGTAATTAAGCATTTAGAAAAAATGTTCAAGTTGATATTTAACACATGCTTATGTAAACTAACACAAAATTGGGATCCCATTAGGATATGGTAAGAAGTATATGAACGATAAATATGTAGACTCTAACTCCAAGTGATGATGGTACTCATAGGACTCCCAAGCCTATGAGAAAAAAAAAAGCATGGGCTCCAAAATGGAAAAATGGGTTGTTAACTAGAGTGTATCATATTTGGTATGATATTCTATTGAAATGGTAGAAAATATAGATATGATGGGTTGAACCACCAATTTCCAACCTATTTGACCCTAGGGTAAGTTTGGGTTACAAAAGTTTCAAATTCATATTCACAGGGGGGATAACCTAAACCTATATGTAAGATTTTAAATACATCGAATTAGATTCAGGGACATTCAAATCATGTTCCTATAATTGGGTACATGTAAACCAAGTATGATCCCTATGGTCCCACAAAATATATCCTTAAGTGGATGCAACCAAATTTTCATAGCTTCAAGGATATCTTCATCTAATGATAAAATTTGTTACAATAAGTTGTGTGAGCTAGGAGATATCATAGCACCTATTGGTCAAGTATTTGATCATATTCCTCCTCTAAGCGAAGATTTTGATATAAATCTATCAAAGCGACTTGGATAGATTTGTATGAAAAATAGAAAAAATATAGGGGTGTACTAATCTTAGTTTCATCATGTCCTATAAAAGTGATAAAATTTCCATCAATATTTTGGATTAATGTGTCCTTTGTCATAGTTAAATTTGATGAAGTGGAACCATTTGCTGTAGTGGACTTAGAAAAATCCATCAATAGAAAGTGAATGATTGATGTTATTGTAAAACTTGAAGAATATTATGGGGTGGATACTGGTGCAGGTCTTATCTCAGAATTAGAAGTTTGTTTACTCATGTACTTCTTCTTATTTATATAAATTCTCTTCATTGGACTCTGAGTATTTCATATTTATGGAAAGGATTAGCAGGTTTTTGCATTTCCTGGACATCTATAGGTTGTGAAGTATGAACAAAAAATTGTCACATTTTCTGGGTTATCTGATCAAGTTGGCTGACAAAACCCATTATACCATTTGCACGATGTCCTTCTGGTCGTATAGATGGATCAAATACAAGTCTTGCAGGGTGGCTCCGAAAATATTGGTTACTTTCTAGAACCCTACCACTCCATTGAGGAATGGGTTAATTGGTCGACTTCTCCTTTGCAGGGGTTGGACCCAAAATCATTGTTTATTTGTTGGAACTATACCACTCCATTCATGTGGTCCTAGGGTGTGAACCATATTCTTAAATGGGTTTCCCGTTTCTAGATATTTCCCCCAAGAATATTAGGTACTTCCTAGAACATGGACAATGGGTGGATTACCCCCTTGTAGAGGTGGGTCCCAAGAAGATTGTTTAGTTGTTGTATATTGAAAAAAAAATGGCTATTTTCCTTAGTATTGAAAATCATTCCAAGGTGGACTTCCTCCTTATGAAGGTTGGATCCAAAAATATTGGTTATTTCCTAATACTTTACCACTACATTACGAAATGGGGTTGATATGTTGATTTCCCTTAGGCATTGCACTATATAAATCATAGGATGACCCCACAAGGAATATCCCTTTATGAAGGATGGCTCCAATTGACATTGATGTTATAAGATCCATTATTTCTTCCAAGAATATTAACATTCCATGGTAAAGGGTCTACCCCAAAAGTAGATCCTAGACAACTATTGTGTATACCAAGAATATTTTGATAACCTCATTATTCCATTTTACCTTTATTATCAAAAACATATGCCAGAAACCCATGTTTTCTATGGAAGTCCCTAAAGTAGCAATACCTGCAGATCAAGTGTGTGTACTTCTGTGATTGGAACCTAGAAATGTACAAACTGAGCTTGAAGTGCTAGTTGAACTTATACTGGTGATGGGAAAATTAATAATTGCGATTTATATTATGGTAAAAATCAGAGGCATTGTTACACCTACAACCATTTGAGGTTGCAGTTATGTGATTCCTTGTGATCTGTACAAATCCATAGGGTAAAGTGTTATGATTTGCTTATTGTTCCAACATCTGAAAAGAGGGTAAATATTATCGAGTGACTCACTAATCAATAAGTATAATTGGGTGTTAAATATTTGTTAAATGTGTATTTATGGGAGTATCAGTGTGATATTCTTATTTTCCAATTTCAACTAGAGAAAGCACATCAACTCTGTGTAAGTTATATTTATGATGCAATGATGAATTCTCAGGAATTTTTTAATGTTTTTCTTCTCTATTAATACTAATTGACTTTAAGATTAATTATATATCTGAGTCACAATGATGTGATTTCCATGGTTTCCTCTACAATGTAGATGGTCCTACAAGTAATGGTAACTCACCTTATTGTGGCCTTGATGAGTGAATCCAGAGATTATCCCTTTTGAAGTTTAGTTGTAGGATTGTCTGAAATATAGTCAAACAATCCTAAAGGAATATAGAATCAACAAAATCAATGTGTACACACATATAAAAAATGTCCTATGAAAACAAAAAGAAAATACTTTCCAAGGAACCTAAATTTAGTGAAAATATGGATTAGAGGTACTATTGAAACTAGTATCTCCTAAGGGATATTAAGCCTCAATAATTACTAATAGAAAAGGTATGATAAATAGTTACACTACTCTTTCAATCACCAAAGTAGAAAGTTTCATCCCTTGGCCACTCACCCTCCCAAAGAGTTTAAAAAACCTTTTGTATGTAGTAGGTAACACAAGTGTCCCCCAGTCAGGATAAGCCATGTGATATCGTAGGAATAACAACTATGGTAACCACTTCACAATCAATGGTAAGACAAGATAGTTGAAAGTCTAGGTTAATTGATATAGACTAGATACTACAAAAAAATGATGTGACTTTGATGACTTATCATGTAAATGGAATATTGTAGTGTGATCATATCCTACCAAACAAGCAATAAGGGGGGGTACTGCCCTTACTTATCCATATTGACCCCATGCCTAACGTGTTTTTTAGACATGGTTTCTGAGGGACATTTTGCTACTAATGGCTTTAATCACTCTTTTTTTTAACAAAAATGGTTGAGAATTTTTTTTATTATTATAAGAAAAAGAGCATGATTACAAATAGTAGAGCGGATTGTCCCCTAAACCAGGAAACATTCTAGCCTCATTGTCCTTCCTTCTTTATCTTGAACCGTTCAAAAAAATATAGCCCATCAAATGATATCTAAATATTTTAACAGATAGCCCAATCTATACATGTAACTAAAGTAGAGCAAAAACCCAAAATAGAGTCTAGGGGATCCAGACATCTTCACTAATTACTCTATCCTTTTCCATAACCCCGCAATTTAGGCCAGCCCCTATATTTGCCATTCTATCCACTTGGAGATTTTGTCCTCTTAAAACGTGCAAGAAGAAAAGGAATTTAAATTTTTTGGTTAAGAAGAGTAACATTTTATGCATCTTAGAAGAGGGAGTTTTCCAATTTTTGTTATTTTTTCTAGCTTCCCTGATGGCAATTAAAGAGTCTCTGATGAAATTCATTTCCTCTATCCCAATTTTTCTATCCATCTCCAAGCCTTTAATTAATGCATATCGTTCCGCTCCATTGTTAGTTTCCCTTCCAATTCGCCAGGAATACTCTTGTTATTTGGTCCCTTTGTGATTGAAAATGACACCACCAGCCCTTGTGAGCCCTGGATTTCCTTTCGAGGCACCATAAAAAAATGGAGTACTAATTCCTGAATTATCCCTCCACTTCCTTAGATCTTCCTCACTCATCCTTTTTTGCCAGCATGGGAGACTATTTCATTGCTGAGTTGTTTCTGGGGGAAGGATTCCAAAGTATATCACTCATCCATATTCTCTCTTCCACCGAAAGAGGTTCTACTGTTAAGTTTTCATTCCCCTTGTAACTAGAGAGTCCACCCATAAGTTCTTTGCTGTGGAAGAAACTTTTCTAAAACAAGCTGCTTTTTCTTCAAATATATCCTTGTTCCTTGCATTCCAAATTTTCTAGCATACAAACCTAGGAAGTGCATCCCATACTCTAGCAAGTTCCATTTTTTTATTCAATGAGCCTTTATAATAGTCTTTCCAGCTGAAAAACAAATCATACCAGTTTGTTGGCAACATGATATTAATTTTAAGATATTTTAGAATCCAATTCCAAACTTGCTTAGTGAAATTGCATTCTGTGAATACATGTTTTGTACTTTATTCCTCCTCTTTGCACAAGACACATTGAAGTGGGCCTACAATGCCTCTCTACCTAAGGTTCTCGACTGTCAAATATTTCCGTTGTGCTAGGATGAAGAAGAAAAAATTAACCTTCAGCAGTCCATCATTGTTCCAGATTTTGTTCCACTTAAAATTTTTATAAATCATATTCTTCTTTTTGTAAACCATCCGATAGCCTTCTTTTACTGTGTACTCACCAGCTTTCCCCCATCCTCTTTTATCTGTGATATTGATGTGAATTGGTGCATGACCATGGAGAAGCATAATTAATTTTCTGTAAGATTCCTGTAAATGCGCTAGGGTCTCCACGATTTTCCAACCCTTCCACCTTCCAGTAACCGTCCAATCTGATAGATAATACAGTGTGTTGAAGTTATTATGCTCACACCATGTTTTTAATTCATTATGATCCTGGAAGTTATCAACAGGCAAGATTGTGTCTATTTTATCATACCAAAGACGAATTCTTCTTCCATTTCCAGAGATCCAGTATAGATTGTCTTTTAAAATAAAAATAGATTTTTTGCATAGATTCCAAACCGGCGATCCAGCTCTGCTAGCGTTTAACCTGTCTACACATCTGCACCTTTTCCCTGCCATATATTTCTTCTGCAATGTCATTTTCCACCAAGATGGATCTTCAGTGCATACTCACTACTGAATTTTTGCTCCAAGGGAAAAATCCATATCATGTGGGTATCTAATTCCCACACCACCAAAATATTTTAGACTGCACAACACATCCCAGGTGACCAAGTTGAATTTATTTTCTCTGTTCACCACACCTCCTTACCATATAAAATTCTACATTACTCCATTTATTTCTTGGATAATAGTCTGAGGAGCTAGTGAGATGGATCATAGGTAGATCGGTTGAGCAGATAGGACAGGTTTGATGAGGACTATCTTGCTTGCTGGGTTGAGCCACTTGGATCGCAACGCATTTATTTTCCTTTCGGGCTTCTCTATCAGTCAACACCAGTCAGCCTTCTTTTTTTTTCCCTTGAATATGGGGACACCAAGGTAGTTAAATGAGTTCCAAGTAGTGTTCCCTTCAAATCCTAGAATACATGCAATCCTTTCCATAACTTTAGGAGTGCAGTTCCAGCCATAAATTTTGGATTTATTAACTTTCATCATACCATCCATAGATTTAAGAAAGGTGGACATCACATTTTTTAATATTTTTTCAATGATGGTGGATGCTCCTCCCAGCAAGATTGTATCATCAGAAAATTGAGCATTATTTGCCACTCTAACCCCTCTTGCAATATTTAGACCCTTGAGCTCACCAAGATCTTGTTGCTGTTGCAACTTACTGCTCAGTGAATCAACTAGCATCAGATAGAGATTAAGGAGACAACGAGCAATGATCTAATTCCCCTAGTGGCTTGGAAGAACTTGGTTTGTATACCATTAACCAGTGGAGCAATCCATGCACTGCTGATGCATGCCTTGATCCATCTGAGGAACCTTTGGGAGAAACCAAACTTTTCCATGCTTTCAAATAAAAGGAAGTGATTTACACGATCAAAAGCATTTGCCAGGTCAAGTTTGAGAGCCATACCTTGTTGTTTTTTCTCCATGCCAGTATGAATTGCTTCCTGCACTATAATAATATTGCCAAGGATTTGGCGCTCGACAATGAAACCTCCCTGAGTATCTGAAATTATCCTTTTGATTACTTTTTCCATCCTTCTCGCTAATATTTTAGAGAGGATTTTGTAGGAGGTGTTAGAGAGGGATATAGGCCTAAAATGATGTATAGAGATGGGTCTCTTTTCCTTTGGGATTAGCGTGAAAAATGAAGAGTTTGTGGCTCCACCAGCCTTGTCTTTTCTTCTCGTCCAGTGCAATAATTTTTTTAGATCCCCCTTGATCAAATCTTAGGAAGCCCTATAGAAATTGATGGTAAAACCATCAGGGCGAGGTGCCTTATCATCATTTAGAGACCAAATGTCTTCCTTGATCTCAGATTTAATAATGGGACTTGATAGATCCTTATCATCCTTCTCTGAGATAAGGTAAGGAAATCTTGAAAGGAGATCAGCTTGGGAAATAGGGTCAGTCTCATCCTTATCCCTATAAAGGTCGTTGAAGTGCTGGAAAACATGCTCTTTGATCTCATCCTGGTTTGCAATCCTATTTCCATCCCTATCCTTTAGTTCCTTTCTCATGTTAAAACATAGTCTTGCCTTTGTTTGCTTATGAAAGTATGATTTGTTTCTATCCCCTCCTTTTAACCATAGTTGTCTGGAATTTACCCTCGCTTCCACTTCCTCTCCTTTGGCTGCTTTGAGGATATTTAAACTTAAATATTTTTCTTGGCTGATTAGAACATGTGTGATTTCTTCCATTTCCATCTTAGAGTGGAGAGACGAAAGTTCAGTTTGAAGCTGACTTTTCTTGCTACTAACGCTTGTGTATTCTGATTTTACCCAAGCTTTCAGAGCACCTCGAACCCTTCTCAACTTACTTTCCCAGATGAAACTAGGAGAGCCCGAGATGTCTGAATTCCAAGCTTCTTTTATAATGGGCATGTATTTTTCCTCTTGCATCAATGATGCATTGAATCAGAATTGGATGGGACCAAGATTTAATGGGGATGCTAGCACCAAGGATATTGGTTTGTGATCTGATACTTTAGATGGAAAAGTGAAAGAAGCAGGAAAAAGATCTCTAAGGAGGAAAGTGACACTTACTAGGAATCGATCAAATCTGGCGGCGATGTATCCTGCCCCCGTCCTTCTATTGTTCCAAATGTATTTCCCATTTTTTAATGGTATATCAAGCAGATCTAGCTCGGAATTAAGGTCTTCCAAGTTTTTCCCGTAGCGATCTCGAACAATGGACCCCCCTCTTTTCTCTATCTTCACAATAGTAGAATTGAAATTGCCAGCTATTAATATTTCCTTCCCTTCCATTTCCCCTTTTAATGTAGCTAAACTATTCCAGAAAATTTCTTGTCTCTGCAATGTGTTGGTCCATAAAAATTGCATACAAAACTAGAACTCGAGTCTCCATTTTCCTTGAATTCGAAAAGAAGCCAATGTTGATTCTCCTTAATGGTTTTGATCTCATATTTTCTTGGAAAGAAGGTTGCAATTCCTCCCAAAGCCCCTCTAGAACTGATGGTGGACCCCTGGCTACTTGACCAAAACTGCTGTGAAAGCGCCAGAACCTCCACATCACTCATTTTTGTCTCCTAAAGTAGCAGAATCTCTGGCCTTTCAAAATTGATAATATTTCTAATGGGTACCACTTTGTTCTCTCTGCCTAGCCCTCCACAATTCCAGGAGACAACTTTCATTATTTCTTATTTTATTGAGACCCTACTTTTGTCCTACCATCCACTTTCCCTAAGCTTTTATGGTTTTGCATGAGTTTTGTCTCTTCAATGCTCTGCTGCCTTCCAAGTTCGATTTCTCTCTCTGCTTCTTATTCCCTATGGTACCTTTGAGATTTTTTTCCTCTAGTAATAGGAGTTGTTTCAGGGATCTCTTGTGACCCATTTGAGGAAGAGTTAGGGGATCGCGCGAATGTAGAGGCTTTGCTTTTCTTTACCCTTTCCGCCCAAGTTCCTCCATGCGATAGTGAATCGACCAATTCTACTTCGATCCTTTCATTCCCGGGGGAGGTTGGTGGTATGCTACTACCTACCAATTCATTATGCATCTCAGATCTGCCTTCATCCATTGTTTCTTCATTCTCTAGAATTTACCCCTCCTCCACGATCAAAGGATTAAACTTGTTATTTGTAATAATCTCATTTTCTCCTTGTTCTGTTGCTTTTTCATTTTTTGCATGCGGATCTTTTGTCTAATGAATAGCCAAAACTATTTTCCTTCCCTTTTTTTGTTTGTTGTGACCCTTCTTCGCGAGTTTTCTCCAAGCTTTCTTGAACTGGTTTACGAAATTTTTTAACCAAATTCCCGTACTCGTGACATTTTGTACATTTGAATGGTAGATGTTTGTAGTCCACTTTTTTTGCATGTTCCCATCCATCCATGCATAGACTTACAATTTTCGGTAGCCCTTTTTTAAAATCTACTTCTACACAGATCTATGTAGAAGAGAATAGAGTCCCCTTCGGTTCTTCCTTATCTATGTACTTTCCTAGGGAGTTGCCTATTGCCTGAAGTGTTTCATCGTTCCAGCAATGCAACGGGAGATGAGGGAGGCGGGCCCAAATTGGGACTGCTGAGGGCACATCCCTTCCTGGGTCAAATGATAAACTCCACCTGTTCAAGTATAGTCCCCATGGTCCCGTGAAGTAAGGTCCGCTTCTGAAGATTAGGTCCCTATCTTCTTTATTTTAAAACAAAAAAGTGAAGTATCCCTTGCTACAGAAACAATGCTGAAGACCCCTGAAAACTATTTTCATCCAGTTTTTTTCACCCAGTTGTCCATTGTTTATGGTGATGACCATATGCCTGTGAATTGTCCAATCAACCCACGTTCACTCAGAGCAAGTGCTTTCATTCTTGAAGCTACCGACAAGATCTGGATCTTAGGAGCATTGGCCCTTTTTACAAACCCATCACCTGCATCTGTTGCCGATGGGGGCAGCGGGGGCGTTAATTCTACAAGAGCCCTAAAGGCTGCATCCAGAGCCTTCCTTCTATCTTCCGAGCCCGGATCCGGAGGACGATCCATTTGAAAATTCACCCACGGCTTGATCAGATTTGAATTATTCAATCTAGCTATTCTCAAATGTTCCTCTGCAAGCAGATCTGCAGAGATCTATTGACAACAAATAAGAAACTGGGATAGACTCCATCCAGCACCTACAATAATCAGTAGTGCTTTGTTTCTAGTATACAAGAAGCTCACAAGCAGAACCCAAACAACAGGCTCAGCTCCACACCTCGCTTGGCTCCACACCTTGCTCGGTTCCTCACCATGCTCGGCTCCACCTATTTGCTCCTCTCCAAAGCTATGGGTTTAATCACTCTTTAATCATTGTTAGTTTAAAAAAAATTGGCCCTATAGGGTTAACTCTCCAATACTAATCGAAGGATTTAGCCTAATGTTCTTGGTAATATCAAAATAACATTTTTGAGTAGTTTTTAGATTAAGCACTCATTTTAAAGGTAATTTTCTTAGTTTCAAAGGAGTGATGGTGAAACTAGTGGTGTTTTGACTCAACTATCAAACCAATCCAATCCATAAATGCTCCATACTCTATTGTTTGATTCAATGAAATTCCTAAACTAATGTAGAATAATATGTCCCTTGATCTTATATTGAATGTGCAACTTTTTAAAATGTACTCATTATTTCAAAATTGAAAAGGAAAATTTTCAAAAAATGTGACTTTTTATTGTCCCAAATTACAACTTTTCTCTTTTCAAAAAGCTTAAAGCTTCCCAATTTTAAATCAAGGGATCAAGAGGTTGATTTCAATCTATGAAATGCGTTCAAATTAAATCAAAGTTGGAAATAAAATTTTATATGAAAATGTTTCAATTGTTTTTAGTTCCAAAATGTCTCTCAAATTAATGTTCAAATTTGGGAATGTGGTACCATTTTGGTTTACATTTTGCACTGTTCTCTTTTCAAATGTTCAAATCAGTGTTCCAAATCAATGTTCTAAAAATCAATCCAAAACTTTTTTAAATCTCTAAAGTTTTGAAGCAAGTTACTTTATTCGAATTATAATTAATCTGGTCCAATTTAAGAATCTCTCAAGATGAACAATTATCTCAAATAAATTGCATTCAAGTCTAATTACAAGGGAGATCCTTGTTTCTCATGTGCAAGATCAACCAATGAGTAGTAATCCTATGGACTGTCGTCTAATGTCGAATGCATAATTTGGATACCGACTGCACAATCCATTGGTGCATATCCACTTGACTAAAGCATTACTTGTGCTCGTTATTCAACTAGATGGACGACTGTTTGTTGTCATTTTCCATTTCATGCCGTTGGAAGAATTTTTGTTTGCTCGTCGACTAATCCGTTAAAAGTAAGCAGGCTGACTGTGAGAAGTCGACTTTTAAATTTGGTTGATGAGGATTTGTTTCTATTTTTGCATTGAATTAATTTTCTAGTCGATTTTCATACCAAATGTATTAAAATTAGTTGACATAGGGTCATCTTTTTCAATAAATGATTACATCTCTTTGGTCGACATACAAATACTTCGAACCATTATGATTACAGATTAAATGTTTGGTCGAACATTTTCGTGCAAAAGTATGGTCTATACGTAAAAGTGGTTGGCATTATAATTAACTCTATGTTTCATGGTCAATAATGTTTAATATGGTCGAGTCTCTTTGCTCCAATTAAAATGGTCGGTTGTAAATAGTTAATGTAGTATGGAATCAAAGTTAAAATATGAGAGTTCGATCAAGGGATTTACTATGTTTAAGTTTTACATTTGGTCGAGTCTTGTTAATGTATGCAAGTAGTCGCGTTGATTTTTTTCAAAATAAAAAAGCATGTCCTTGTTATTCATATTGAATCAAAGGGCATCTTTCGTGCCTTCCCAGAGTATGGGTTACATACAAGATCATGAGTGCTGTGTGAAGCCAATCAGTCACATCTAGAATGGTAAACATTCCAGGTGAGTAAGTAAGGGGAATAGAGCAGAAACTACATACTTTTCCATTAGTAATAGTGATGTCTTTTATGACCATATTTATCGTGAACCAAGAATATAGTTGCACCTTCTAAAGGAGTCCGCTCCAATACTAATCACAAGGTGCCATAAAAGAGAGGATCCTGCACCGGGCTCAAAAGAGCATAAACCTGTCATGTGAGGTCAACTAACCATCATAAAATTCAGAATAGAATCCTGATCCTGGAGCAAAAGATAGGGCTTTTTTAGAGAGGTTGTCCGCTATTTGGTTGTGTTCACAGTAAACATGGTCAAAAGACAACTCAAGGAAGAAAGCGCAAATCTTCCTAATGTCCCTACACCAGTGAGTAAGATCAGGTGGTGTGAGGGAATCCATACCCTTTGCCCAGTTAATGATGACAGATGAGTCACCAAATATCTGGATCTTGGGTAACCCCATCATTTGGGAAGTATGCAGTAGGGCCCAAAGCCCAATTAATTCTGCCCTCATATTGGTACTGAGACTAGCCCCCAAAGCAAACTCATAGGAGTGTACTTCATTCATATGTAAGCAGAATCCCACCCCACCAATATTATCAACTGTAGCACCATCAAAAAAGCCACAAGGGTATGATAGCGAGGGACCAAATTCAATATTCCTTGTCTTTTTTGTTTTGATAGCTAAAGGACAGTAGAGATGCGCGCTGTGAACAATATGGTGGAGCATACTGATACGGCAAGAAGGATTTCCCATCAAAGATGGATGATTTTCTAGCTTTCCATAGTGTCCACATAGCAATGAAAGGGACGTAACAATTACCCGAGGATTTAGGAAAGGAGCCTGTCGACGAATCTAAAAAGGAGCTGATATTTGCTGACATGAGAGGGGGATTCAATTGGAGCTGATCTGAGATGACAAAGAGAATATTTTTCCAGATTGCATAGGAATTGAAGACATGCTCAAAATTCTCTGAATCCTTTTTGTAGAGGACACAAAAGCCAGGCCTCGACCATCCTTTTTTTTGTAGATTGTCCCAGGTCAACAGTTTGTTCCCCAGGAGTAACCGTATAAAGCAGCAATTTTTCCTAGGAAGAGGACTATTCCAAACAACATCTAGTATTCTGCTACCCACCTATGGGGAAGAAGTTGTAGCAATACTGTCATAAATCGATTTGGCCGTAACCAATCCCCCAGTTCTTTTGTAATACCAAGTCAGAGCATCAGGTAGATCAACAAGACGGAGGCCACAAGTTTCAAGACTTCTGATGAAAGAATGCCATGCTTCCTTCCAACTTCCTCCTACACCTAGTTCCTCAGCAGTATACCAATATTTATGCGCATCCGGGAGAGAATTGCAGGCCTGAGCGAGAGTTACAATGTCCATATCAGCTAAATACTCACAGAGTCCACGGGGTAATAAGTAGGAGTTATTTATACCCACAATTGGATCAATACCGAGCTGGACATTATTGTCGTTGCCTACCTGCTAGGATAGATGTCTGCTAAGCCACGGGAGAGTAAGCAGGAAACCTCTCCAAATTGCAGATACTCCACGTGTCTGAAAATTCTTATCTCTAATCCAAGATTCGACAGAGCCTCTCTTTAAATATTTGCAGAAAATAAACCTGTGCCATAAACCATCATTATGGAGTACCCACCATAAATTCTTTAGTCTAAGGGAAATGCTAAACTAGGGCAGATGCTTGATGCACCATCCACCATGACATTTAGGCCAAGATAATGATTTCCAGCTGGTCAAGTGATACCGGTGATTGTGCTCTAATGATCCCCAAAGATAATCAAAAGCAAGACTCCTGAGCTTGTTTAATATGGAGATAGGTATATGTGCAAGGCCCATCCAGTAAACCGGAATACCAGTTAATACCGCTTGCACAAGGGTTAGCCGGCCACCAAGTGAAAGGAGTTTATGAGACCAATGAGAAATCTTGTGTTCAAATGTTTTTAGCAGCCAATACCAGTCCCGAACCCTGTAGCTCAAGGGTTTAAGAAAATATCCCAGATACATAAAACCAGTGGTAATAGGCTCCATTTTATATGGAAGAGCCTTTGATATCTCTGAGCGAATATCTATATCCACATTGTTATAGAGAAAACGGGACTTGTCTAAGCTGATATTCATCCTGAATGCCTTACAAAACTTATTGAGAATGATGTCAAAGGCCATCCATTCAGATAAGGAACTAGTGCCCAAGAGGATCACATCATCGACAAATAGGAGATGGGTAAGTGCAAAATATGGAGAGATCTTTATTCCTTTAATAAGACCATGATTTCTAGCATCAGCTATCATAAGACTGAGCCCCTCAATAACTAGTATGAAGAGTAGGGGCGAAAGGGGACATCCCTGGCGGATCTCTCTAGAGGCAAGAAATAATTTGGAGGGCGTACCATTGATGAGCACAGCAAAGTTTGCAGATGTAATACAGCCCATAATCCATTTTACAGCAAGGAGGGGGGTCCCAATCTAGATCATAATAAGTCTAATGAAGGTCCAATTCACACGATCGAAGGCCTTTACTAGGTCCAGTTGGAGGATAAGTGCACAGGAGTTCTTAGTCTTGACAGTGTGTAGGGCCTCCTGGAGAATACCAATGGGCTCCACAATCTGTCAGTTTTTGAAAAAACTGAATTGTTCCATGGAAATGTGTGAGTCTAGGAAGGGCTTAAGTCTCACTGCAATAACTTTGGAAATCCGTTTGTAGAGCAGATTGCAAACAGAGATGGGCCTGAAATATGCAAAGGAAGTGGGTTTGTCCTTCTTCGGAATAAGGGTCAGAAAAGTGGAGTTAAGTGAGGGAGGGATACAGCCCGACACCCTAGTAGAATCCACAGCAGATAGGAGTTCTTCACTCATTAAGTAAAATAAGTGAAGATAGAGCTCAACTGGCCATCCATCAAGTCCAGGGCTCCAGTCTTTCTTGAAAGAGTGTAAAGCAAAATATACCTCAGATAGTGTGACAGGTCGAGTGAGGCAAGAAGCTTCAGCAGGAGGGATCATAACAGGATAATGGGAGACAACATTAAGTTGTTCCAGTAGGTTGGTCTGGTTGTTATCTTTGAATATATGGGAAAAATGTCGCAGTCCCATATCCTTTAATTCTGAGATGTCCTCTACAAACCTACCCCCCTCATCCATAAGACACCAGATGGTGTTCTGGTTCCTCTTTCCAGAAGCGACAATGTGGAAGAATTTGGTGTTGGAGTCACCCTCTAGAGCCCATTTGGTTCGGCTCTTAAGTTTCCAGGTTAATAAGTGGTGATCCAAGATCTTCTTCTATTCAGATCTGAGAAGAGATAGTGTATACTGTTCCTCTTATGTGAGGATACCAAAAGAGGAATTAGACAGTAAGGAACTGATCTCCAATTCCAGTCTCTTTAAATTGGAGTCCATCCGGGCACACCTATCCTTAATTTAGACCTTAACTTCAAGTTTAAGAGAGCGGAGTTTATGGGTGAGGAGATCCAGCAATGAGTTAGAGCGGGTCTGAGGTAAAATGTGCCAGCACTCAATGAACCAAGATGAGAAGTCCTGATCTGAGAGCCAGGATCTATTGAATTTGAAGGGGTAATTGTGGGGCCCCATAGGTTTGCTCCATTCAAAACACACAGGAAAGTGGTCAGAAATGTCCTAGTGGTGTGTCCAAACCCTATGGGTTAAGAGGAAAGGGATTAAGGAGGAGGCAACAAGGAACTGGTCAAGTCTCTTGCTGATCCCATGATCACCTACACGACCATTCCTCCAAGTGGGTCCAGCAGTGGAGGGAACAATATCAAGAAGATCTGCAGAATCAAAAAGACGCTGGAAAAAGGAGGCAAGGGGATCCACTAAAGCTTTGGCCCCCCAGATATCAGAAGAGTTCATGGTGAAGTTAAGGTCACCTCCCAGTATTAGACGGGGAGAAAGAAGAAGACTGTCCTGGGAGATCCTGTTCCAAAATATTTCCCTATCCTTATAGCGACCGTAGAAATTTATAATGTCCAGGATGACATCCAAACCTCGAAACTTAGCCTTGACAAGGATACCAGCAGGAGTCTCAGAAGCCCTAAATCTCACCATACAATGGTTCCATGTAGTAATGAGATCCTTAGAGAGACCTGAGGCATTAGTTGCGCAGGATTCCCATTTAGGTAGGAGTTTGGAAAAATCATACAATGTGGGTGGGCACTACACATCATCTCCTGGAGAAGGATCATATCCGGGAAGAGTGTAGGAAAGAGAGAGTGGAGGCAGCTTAGTTTGGTCTTTCCCCCCAGACCTCTAACATTCAGTGAAAGGATCATCATAGTGGCACAAACGGATGGGGAGGAGATGCTCTAAGTCCCTGGGAGACATGCCCTCTGGCAGCATCCTTGATGCGAATAGAGAGGGGAATGTAAGGAGGAGAAGCAGATGAGAGACACTCAGAAGTGCTAAGTCTTTCCTTCTTCTTCTTCCTAATGGTCACGTTCTCAAAATATATCGAGTTGATATGGAGGATATTAGGAGAAGAGGGAGTCGTTGCAGAGAAAATTGGTAGTGTTTTATGCAGGTCTAGATCCGCAAAGGATGGAGAGGAGATAGGGCTACAGGGTGTTAACGGTGAATGGGGAGAAGAGGAGGTGGTTGGGAGAGGCGGGAAGTCGGATAAGGAGGAGAGAGAAGGCACTACAGGTGACAGGGAGGGCTGTAAAAAGGATGGACTGGAGACAAGGGGGGAGGCTTCAAGAGAAGGATCCAAATCCAGAGGCTAAAGAGGGGGTTCAATCGGAGTACGAGAAGCGGGAAAATCAGCGAGGACATGTGGGGTAATAGGGGAAGTAAGAGGAGAAACCCCAGAATGAGTTTCCAAAGATAAAATAGAAGAGTCAACAAGGATGGACTCAGAAGTAATAAGGTCCAACTTACTGTCAGCAATGGGAGCCCCGACCAATAAATCAATATCCTTTAACATATCGTCTGAGATATCTCCAAACAAGGAGAGAGAGTGTGAATGCATACCAGTTTGAGTGTCCTTAGATAGTGAGGAATTCACAGCATGGTAGGTCGAGGGTGAATCATTTAGTCCAGATCCTGAGAGAACTTTCATGCGTGAAGGACAATTTTTCTGGAGATGGCCTGTATCTCTACAGTAGCTACATCAGAATGGGACGTGTAGGTAGTCTAATTTCTGTATGAGGAGGCAGTCCTTGCATAATATTTCTATTTCTACAGGAAGTCCCAAAGATATGTCCAGTTCCATAAGAACTTGAGCAACCCTCTTGTCAAATGTAAGGTGGAATTCCTCATCCACTGCTACAAATCTGCCGATGGTATTAGCTATGCCCTCAAGAGTGTGGAGACTCCAAAGCGAGAAGGGAATATGCGGTAGCATGGCCCATAGATGTCTCTTCATCACTCTCTCCCAGAGTGGATCAAAATGGGTATGCCAGCAACCCAGGATGAGTGATCCCAAGCCAATGTGCCAGGTCTTCTCTAGAATGAGGGAAGCATGGTCCGCTTCCAAAAAGACAAAAACAATCTAGCCATTGGAGAGGAGGCTGATGGTTGGAGTGTAATTCAAAAGTGGCTTCCAAAAATCAGTGGCCCAATCTATCCACGCCCTCTTACCGAGTCTACAGTACTCAAGACATCCAATGAGTGCTAGTGAGCATAGTGAAGTGACTTTGTCCATATATATGTCATGGCCCAGTACATAACGAAATTTACCTTCATGGGTCCTTATGTTCTTTGCATTCCTTCTATGATGGGCCCTGCTAGGAATGTCATCGGTGTTCATGGTGGGTCGACACCAGGGGAGCTTCCTCCTAGGGAGGAATAGACAACCACCAGAGAAGGAGTAAGAGGGGTTCTGATACCCTTCCCCCGGATACAAATTAGGTAAGAATATTACAGAAACAAGACTCCTAGTAACCAGGCACAACCAAGCAATATCTTGAAGAGGTAGCCCTGGGGAACACCAAAAGAAAAATGGAAAGATGAAAGTACCAAAATATGCCACCTTCGCAATACCACAACCCAACAAAAGACCTGGAGTAGCCCAAAAAACCCTCTGATTAAGCTCCAGATACCGATCACTTGGGCTCGCACTGACCAAACCCCCAATATCCGAAGGAGAATAAAGGGAATTATAAGTCAACCCTTATGTAAAATAAATCAAGTAGGGTGATGGACAAACAAAGTGAATACCAAAGGAGGGTATCACCATGGCAGAGAGAGGCAGTCGTCGTCCTTAATAAAAACCCCCAGCAGAGTCTAGAAAATAGGCAGGAACGACAGGACAGCCACTCATGGCCCTAGAACAGCCCAGAAGTCACGCCAATGAAACACTGCAAAAGGGGTAACATCATAAAGAACCCTACAGAAGCTGTGGCTGATGCCCAGGGACCGAGAAAGAAGGACAATGATGACGGAACCCGTAAGACCTTGAAAAATTGGGGATTTTCCAAAGTCAACCCAGCACGTAAGAAACCCACACTGGGTGGAGGACTGGGAGACTAGATACCACACCGACCCACTAATGAGAATCACGATAGAGTCTAGAAAATGAGCAAGAAAGGCAGGATAGACAGAGTCCACAAAAAATGATGATGAAACCTAAGTCAACCCTAACGACGAAAGACCATGCAGGGTGATGGTCCAGAAAGCCAATTAAAATCAAAATACCACCGTGGCTAGATAAGGTGATCTCCTTCCCACTTTTTTGAATTGGTTGGTACTAGTCCCCCTGGTAAGGGGAGGGACTCCAATACACCACTTGAGGTAGGTTGACAGATGAAGAGAGGAGAAAAAACCCCCAATGCATACAATAGTAGGGGCTGAACCCCACTACAAAGAACCAATAGATGGGAGCAGAGAGGTGGAACCACCTTGGGAAAGGGATACTGTGAGGAAGCCCTGAGAGGAGAGAAATGGTTGTCATGTAAGGGCAAGTTAACCAAGCCATGAAGGCCCAAAAAACCTGAAGGTTGTAGCGTCTCCATGATTTTCTAGAATCCTTATCGACGGCTGCGTCGCCATTCCCCGAATCTCTTCAAACCCTCATAAATTTTCAAACGCGTAGTCGCATTGATTAAATTCACTATGATGAAATGAATCTTCAAGGGGGTTAAACATGAGTATGGCAGGTGATACCATGAATCTATTTAACCTAATTCGGTCTCTACCTAAATCTAGGAGGTGATTCAGTTGGTACAATAGTATGTTCCAACCATGAGCAACAAAATTTTTCATGCACTTAAACTCTCATGAAAGAATATAACAACGAAGAAATAAATTCAAGCAACAAACACCTTAAAACACACAAATAAAGACATTTAAAGACAATATGATGACACAGAACAATAGAACTGATTGAGCCCCATAGTGCAGAAAGTCATAGCACTTATTTGCTGATGATTGTTGAAGTTGAAGCAAGAGATACTGTGCAGAGAAAAAGCCAAAATACATTTGAAGATGAGTTCATCTACTAGAGTAAAAGGTCATGATTCATCAATTGTTGACCAATTAAATACAAATACTAAAGAATCGCATGTCCTGGTTGTTTGTTTCATACGAGTTCTCTTCAGGGATGAACAAATGTTTTGTGGGTTGGTAAGATGTTGTAAGGGAACCCTCAGGCCCCTTAGTTTCCATTATTTATTTATGTTATGTAATAATATAATTAAATAATAATTTCAAGTGGGTGTAACCTCTCTAACCACACCTATGATGTATAAAATAACTTTTACGATGAATAACAAGTCGATTGAAAATTTAATCCATTCTTTCTCTTCTTCATAGTTTATGTATGTTTATAATATCTACTTGGATGATGAGTTAAAATTGTGCGTTTAACACCAAGCAAAGAGGATAATCAAGGCACATATACAACTTATCACAATAAACTTAAAGATTGAAACTACAAGTCTGTGTAATTATGGATGATAAATATCAAAATAAAAAAATGCAAAACAAAAATTCACTTAAGTAATTTTATTTTGTTTTGGAGGGAAAAAGTTTGAAATTTTCTTAGGTGTAATGTTCAATTTTTTTTGTGAAAGTATTTGTCAAATTTTATAAAATATCTTTCCAATATTATATTTCATGTGATTTAAAGTGTTTTTCATATCTGCAACTCCGTCAGATTCATAAAATTAAAGGACTAAAGGTTCATGAAAACAATAATCTAGGTTTTCCAATTCTTGAAAATCTCTTTGCAATTTAGTAATTAAATATCTTAAATGTTGTGTAATCAGTAAAAAAAATCAACTGTTAGAAGTGAAATAAGGATGTAAATGCTAAATATTTCATAAAACATTCAAGTACGAGCAATATTGGAAGACAAATGTGGATTGAAGGCCAACAAAACATTCAAATTATGTCATTTTTTATGATTTTTTGGAGGTTTACAAATTAAAATTTTCAAATGAATTTTTTTCTAATTCTTAAAGATATTCTTGTAACTGATCCTAAATATTATAAATTATATCATGTTACAATTCTGCAAAGTTCAAATTACTATCAAATTGAAGGCCTAAATAGTGAATTTCAGTTTCTTACTTTTAATACTTTCTTGCAAATTAAGAACACAAATCTTTACTTTTTTTGTTTAAATTTATCCAAGTCATGCCCAGGTGCATGCTGGGGACAAAAATCGAATGAATGAGTCGAGCACTATTATGGAAGAAGCATGGAAAAATAACAAGGAAAGCAAGATATTCACTACGTCGACAGAAAGTATGTGCACGGGTAATATGCAAGAATTATAACAAATTTCTATTATTATTTATTCTCTATGAAGCTCAGTTGATTGTTACGATAATGTACATATTTATATAGAATGCTGAGAATTCTTGGGCGACTTCCTGTTACGTTCATTTACAAGAAGTTATAACGGTTCAAAATTTCAACCGTTGTAGATGACTAGAATATAGAGATATTCTATCGATGTTCAACAATCATTGACCTGCCAATAAGGCATGTCAAGATATTGTTTGTGGAAGATGAAACCTATCGAGATAGTAAGAGTAGTCAAAAAAATTCGAAGTGATAGACTATGTCAAAGTTTGACAGCATGCCAACTACTAGTTGGATCAATCCTTCTTCCTTAAGAAACAATGGTCTCCATTGTGTATTCATTCAGGTGAGAAAACTTGTTGGTTATTTTAGTAGCAGAGTACCATTTACCTTGAGCAGGGAGTTGTCCAACTTTATCCACTTGAAACAAGGGAATGGATTTCATCCTTCTATGGCATATGTATCATACCACAATGGTGTCACAAGGAAGAGGTTCCTGAATATGTAGATGTATGTCTTCGCGTTTTATTTCCTGCAAGTCTTTCTGTTCCAACAATGGTGCATGGTATATTCAAAGTAGATCTACATTAAATAATGGATGTAGGCCAAGGAATGTAGGAATGTCAAGTTGAAAATTGTTTTCTCCAATCTATTTAAGGATATTGTTTCGACCATATTGCAAGGGTTTCATATTTTTGTATGGACCAGTGAAGTGCTCCTTCTTTATATGTAACCAGACCTCATCCCAATTTTTGGAATGAATGAGGAATAAGATGCTTATTGTGTCGGGACTTAGCTTTTGCATTAGCTCGTTGCAACATTTCTTCTGCTTCATTCTGGATGTTGTAGATTTGATCTTTGAAATTTAATGCTTTCTCCACTTCTCGTCCTTTGAATTCGGTGTCATTCAACTGTGTTGAGTAACTGATCAAGTCGATATGCACTAAGGGTTGAAATACATAATAGATCTTAAATGTAGTCTTTCTCATAGAATTGTGTTGAGCATAATTGTAGATGTGATGTATTTGTGCAAGGTTTTCATGTCATGTTTGGCAATGTTTTTGGTTATACATGCGAAGCAGTTGTACAACCAAGCAATTTACAACTTCCATATGTCTATTTGTCTGTATATGGAAGGTTGTCGGCAAAGGAAGTCTCGTGTCGAACTATTGCCAAAGATTTTGTGAAAAGGTGCTAAAAAGTATAGCACCTCTGTAAGAAATAATGGTCATCGGGAGGCCATACTGTCTCCACACATGTTTTAAGAAGATTTGAGTAGTTTGATTTGCTCTCATAGTATTCTTGCATGGTATAAGTATATCCATCTTGGAAAATATTTCAATTACTACTAATATCGCGTTATACTGATGTTTGGCAGTATGATATATCATCAAGTATTCCATAGAAATAGATTCCCATGGCCGACTAGGAACTCGTATGGGTGTGTACAATCCTTCTTGTCGATTTAGCAGTTTAGAAATGGCACAAACTACGCACGATTTAATGTACTTGTTGATGTCAGAAGGGACTTGGCGCATGTGTATCAACTATCGAGACCTCAACAAAATTTTAGTAAAGAAAAAATACCCTCTTCCATTGATAAATGAACTTATTGACAGTATGAAAGGTGCTAAGTTAATTACGAATCTCGACCTCAAGTTGTGATGTCATCAAATTTTGATCGAGTCCACTGATGTATCAAAAATGGTTTATATGATTGATAGGATTCTTTGTTTGTGTGGTAGATATCATCGCAACTGTTGATGTGATTTGTTTCTCTAGTATGTCATACCATTGACTTTGAATTTTGACAATCACCTTCTGAGGCCATGACTGATATGTACCATGTCGATCCCATAGGTAAGGTTTCCCAAACAAGGCATTGACTACAAAAAGTGGTGCCATGCCACAGAGTACGCAATATTCAAAAGACTTGATAAAGTAGGTGAGTATACATTTGCATGTGATTCTTAGTTCCTGTCCATCCTTCATCCAACCGATATTGTAAGTTTTAGTATGTGGAGTGATGACAAGACCTAATTTCTTCACAGGATCTTCAGAAACGAAGTTCTTCTACCTACCATTATCCAGAATCACATGTAATGGCTTTTTTTGAACCCATATCCATGTATGGAACAGGCGTTCTCGTTCCTCCACATCGACGATATTAAAGGATGTCAAAGTAGTTGAATTTGAAGCCAAGAGGGTTAATGCCTTTGGATTATATTCTACCAGGGTTTTGTCAGACAAGTCGGATGTCGAATTTGTCTTCTAAGCTTTGCATTCTGACATATCATGCCATGTTGAATTGTCATAATCACACCATTTCCTGGTAGGATCTTGTCTATTGTGATCATTCTTGTCTTTCTGAAAGTTATTTTCGTGACAATCAAGATTTAGCAGAGTCAGCTAAGAAGGGTTCTTAAACTTTTCAGAGTTGGCTGGTGACTTCTTTTTGGATGTTCGCCATGTTGGCTTGTTCACGAAACGTGGTTGTCCTTTTTTTTAGCTTCAATATTGCTCGCATAATGAGATGCATATGCAAGTGTATTGGCAGCCAGAAACTTCATCCCTTGCTGAATGTACAGGAAAAAACCACTAACATACTTTAGGACAAGCAATTTCCCTTCTTCTTGGATGCCAAGTATAGCCATTAGTCGATCAAACTCGTCAGTTTAACTCTACACGGACTGGCCTTTCTACTACTTTAGCTGTTGCAAATTCTTATACTATTGTTTAAGAAACTTGTGCTAGTAGAACTTCTTCAGGATGTATTAGAAAAATTTCACTCATGTGTCTATGGGGTTACCTTCTTTTCCCATCTTTATCGATAAAGTTTCCCACCAGCAGTGGGTTGAGGTTGATATCTTCCATTATGAGAGTTTTGAGGTAAAAAAAATGGGCTTCAAAATAAAAATTTTACCATTAAATTTCTCTTTATAAGAACCAATAGGATTCAAGAAGATGATGTCAACCATAAGGATAAAATTTGCAAAAAAAATGGAGGGAAAAATAAAGAACTACTTTTTCTTATTGTATTTTTGGCATATCTCCTTATCGGTTCACTGCAATTTTGAATTGGGGACCTATTGGATGTGGAATTTAATTCCGCATCCAACACATACCCACACTACATACTTCTAAGGTACCCACGACACTTAAAAACGAAAACTTCATTAAAACACATATTTTAATATTAAAAAACGTTTTTTTATTGAAGTTTTCATTTTTAAGTGTTGTGGGTATCTCAGAAGTATGCAGTGTGTGTATGGGTTGGAAGAAAAATTAAATTCTGCATCCAACAGGTCTCCAAAATCGAAATTTGGGAGAACCAATAAGGATATCTGTCAAAAATACAATAAAAAAATTAGTTTTTCTTTTTCCTCTCCAAAATTTAGAACTTGTATTTTAATATTATAACTCTAATGTTATTGTTTCCCTTATAAGGCCCGTTTTAGACCTCAAAACTCCCCTAATTAAGGATGCAATGGTGATCTTTTCCAGTTCAGAGATTTGATTCATAGAGTAGTAAGATTCCAGTTGTTGTACCCAATTGTCGATGGATTCTACGACAATCTTTCCTTTAAGATTCAGTATGTCCAGATTCATTTGCACTTTGAATGGGATGATTTTATCAGAGTGAGGTCGCGTCTAGGATTCCCTAGAATTCAAAGTGATTCGCATAAGAATATTCATTGAATTGGATGAACATTTTGGTCTACTGGCGATCTAGTGATTTTTCTATGAGTTGTTCTGTCTCATCGGTTGCATGTCTATTGTTTGCTTCTTTGGCCATCTTTTCTAAAGTCGAAGGAAGTATCTGGTTGTGTTGTTGATTTTGTGAGCATGTTTGAACAGGAATAAGTTAAATAACTTCGATGGAAGTGTTGATGTAACTTAAGCTCCTAAACAAATTCAAGCTCTGATACCAATGACCCAGGTCATGCCCAGGTGCATGTTGGGGACAATAGTCAACTGAATGAGTCAAGCACTGTTATGGAGGAAGCATATAAAAAGAACAACGAAAGCAGGATATACAGTATGCGCATAGACAATATGCAAGAATTCGAACCAAATTCTATTATTACTTATTCTCTATGAAGGTTGGTTGATTGTTACAATAATGTACATGTTTATATAGAATTTTGAAATGCTTGGGTGACTACCTATTATGTTCAGTTACAAGAAGTTATAACGGTTTATAATTTCAACTGTCATAGACAAATGGAACGCAAATATCTTCCTTCAATGTTTGACAACCGTTGGTGCCGACAAGTCATGTCAAGATGTTGGATGTCAAAGATGAAACCTATCGAGGTAGTCAAAACAATTGAAGTGGTAGACTTTGTCGATGTTCGACAACATGCAAACTACTAGTTGGATCATAAATCATTAAATTTCATCAAATAGATTTAATATTCAAAATCTAAAGGACATATCCTAGCTTTGCATACCCATAAGAAGAGAAAAAGATGAAAGAAACTCAAGATCTAAGTCAAAACAAGGTTAAATTTCACTTCTCGGGAATGTATGGTATTGTTTGCATACTATCTTGTGTTTTTAGGATGTGGATGTGATCTAGTGCACTACTATACCATGTCCCTCTCAATATAGGGAGTGTATGTTATTGTCATTAGTGAAGACAATGTGTGACATGACTATAATGTATGTAGGGTGTCTACAAGTGTGGGAAAATCAATACAATGTAGATCTATTATTAAAAACATCAAATATTTTCATCCAAATGATTAAAAATCAATCATAGTAAGGGTGTAAATGATTTTAGGTAGAATTAGATAAAATATTTAGAGTATTTAAAGACAAAACACAAATATTAAGGAGTGGAAATTCAAGAAACTATAACAACCCTCCCTAGTTGAGTCATCAATCTATTAGTACATTTTTTTACCTGTGAAGCATAAGAAGTGTATCCCATTACTATGGGTTGGTTAATCCCAATTGACAGAGATACAAATCAATTAACAAATTATCCTAATATCTTAAACTTTCTTTCATGGAGTTGGAGAAGGGGAGGAAGAAAAAATATGTCCTCTTGTAGCCTTGAAGGTTGATGGAATTTTCTTGATAACTAATCCTTGTAGACCTTTGAATATCTTTCATAACTACAAATACAACAACAAAGCATCCTTTCTACTATCCTACTAAACAGTATTAAAAAAAAAAGCTAGATCTAAAACTTTAAAGAAGGAAATGGAGGAATGGTACTTAAACAACTAGGTTAGGAGAGAGGAGAATGTTAAGTCAATATAGACATGGTTATTAATGAGACAAGTCATGGTCCTCCAAAAATGAACGAAATAATACAACAAGAGGAAGTTGAGATACCACTTGTAGAGAAATATGCAGCTGAAATTATTCCCAAAGAATAAGTTGAGATAGTCAAACAACCACAAATCAGAAGAGGAGGACCAGCCTTCAAATTCACTTGTTACTCCTCTCTCAAATTTATATTTCCTCGTGAGTTCCTCAAGTACTATGAACTTCACTTCAACAAAACATGTACATATAAAAATAGATTTTCAAGCTAGGTACATTTGCATCAAAAGGAGGTATAAATTTAGTAAATGAAGCTAGACAACATGTTGGAACATTTGGAAGAAATTTGTTCATAGTTTTAGACTTACAAAGGGACACATTTAGGTTCTCTATGTTATATCCTACGTCCTTACGCCTTATACCCCGGTTGACCGGAGAGCCAATGACTATGTACTGGATTTAAATAACTTTTGCAAGCTATACAAGAAGGAGTTTTATAAATGGGATAGTGATATTTTTTTTCATAGAGTTAGTTATTTCATCCAAATAAGGAAATAATATGTGGAAAGTATTAGAAATTTTTGAGAATTTCTAGAAGGCAGAGAAAGTGTTTGTGAAGGCTAAGCAAATTACTATAAAAAAGAGAGAAAGTAGAATCCTAGATTTAGGATTTTATCCAATAGACTACTCTCATATTAAATAATTGATACAACAATGATATTGCAAATTTAAAGAAATAATTAAATATAACTGGTCCATATCCTCTTAAAACTCTTTAGTTGGGGGAGGATAAAAAAGAAAATGGGTAACCATATGCCAACATGCAAAAGTATAAAAAAATAGCTCAATAATTTTCAAGAAAGATAAATGAATTGAAAATGCATATCTCATCTATGAAGATGTAAAATAAATTCTTGATTTCTAATCCTTCCACCCAAAAATCAAATCCTAAAGTACAATATGAAAGGAATATTTAAACAAAAGAATAACAGGTTGAAAAAGAGCTTGAAAACCGTCCTTTTGAAAAGGAAGTGATTGATATAATGGAAGACGATACTCGATCTCAACAACCATATTATCATCCATATCATAATTAAAATTAGTTAAATAGAAACATAAAGGTATTCAAATTTGAAGTGAACCACAAAGTAATGATCCAAATCCTTTGCAAAATAAATTTTCAAAACAAGCTAATAGGAAGAGGGATTCAAGATAAAAGAGAGAGAAAAAAGATAATTCAGGAAGAGAAATAAGATAGGGGAATGATCATGAATGTTCAAGTTTCTATGTACAATTTGTTGGGTTTTTTAAAGTTTTGAACATCATCCAGGATGAATTCTAATTCTAGGTTCTCGGGAGTCCCAACATATGCAAACTAAAACCTTTACAATTCATTCTCCAAAAACCAGTGGTGAAGGGATTGGATTAAGGAGACATTAAAAAATTTGATATTATGTTATTATTCAGCATTAAAATAAAATTTCAGGTATGCAATGTATTTGGGAAACTTTGGGGTTGAAACTATTAAAACTAGTTTTGTGCCCAACTCCTAGGATTCGACTTCTGCACTTCCCAGACAACAGGAGAGGGATACAAATTGCTTGTTTTTTGGAATGGAATCAATATAAAAGTGTGTTAGTATTATATAATAACTAAATTCAAGAGAAATAATTATAGTAAGGCTGATTTATGCTTATTATAACAAAAATAGTCAATGTTGCATGAAAATCTAAAGAAGGTTGAATTAAATCATAAGAAGGCTAGTCAAAACAGTTCAAATTTCGATGTAAATTTAAGAGAATATACTTACATAATATAAAACATAAATAATTATAAATGTATCCCATATATATATATTAGTAAATTGTCTTTATTATGAATACATCAATATAGTGAAATTGGAGACACTATTCACAAGAGAAATAGATAATTTCGATCTCTGGCTTCTTCAATCATTTGGGAAAATATTGGATATGATAAATAAACTGAAAATAAGATCAATTATGAATATTTAATTTCTTCATCCTCTCAATGGAAGCAGGGACACATCGCCCAAGTCCGGAGTAGCACAATGCTCTTAATTCGATTCTCAAACTGTCAAAAGATGGGATAGTGGTGCACGCTCCTTATTTTATAGACTAGGGATAACTTGTTGATAAAGTTAGAAAGGATAATGTGCCATCATGGATGGATAAATATAAATTTCTTTCATTATTTAATTTTTTTCTTCTTCCTTTACTTTTGCTTTCTTTCTTTACCGTTTCTTGATTTTGCTATTGTTTTCACTGCTTTCCCTATTTTCTGGCTTTATCCCGTCTTTTTTTCCTACCTTAGATTTTCCTTCTTTTTCTCTATTTTTCACTTATTTTTCCCGCTTTTCTTCTTTATCATGCTTTATTATTCTTTTTGTCTTATCCTGCATCTTTATGCTTTACTTCCCTAGCCTTGTTTTTGCTTTTATCCTTGCTTTAATAGTTTTATTCTCTTTTTTGTTTTGTTCCATCTTTTAATCTTTATTCTTGCTTCCCATTTTTTTCTTTCCTTAATTGTTTTATTCCTTCTTTCCTCAACTTTCTTATCCTTAACTGATTTTAGCTTTCCCTCTTGTGTTAGTTATCTTTTGGTCAATAATTTCTGCAATACACCCTTGAGAACTATTTATATTTTTATTTCATAAATAAAATATAATTTATGAATTTAAGTCCTAATAAATGCATGTTTGAACTTTATTCAATAAATTTGACATCTCCTAATTAATTAATACTTTGAACCTTCAAAATGTATTCCAATACATTGAATTTTCTTCTCCTCGGCTCAAGGAATTGGTTGGGTTAGGAACTTGAACCCTGAATCATTCATGAGGGTACATGATAGACCTTCCCTACTAATATTTCTTGTCCCAAATAAATTTCAAACTTGGATTCTATAAAATCTCTCCTTCTTAAGTGGAATCCTCAATAAGCAGTCCTTCCTATTGCACCAAATACTCCTTAATCATTCTTCTTCTTAGCTTCTTTTCTCTAACTTACAATATCTTCTTTGGAACTAACACCAATTTCCCTTCATGATTTAAGTGAGGCTATTCTTTTTAAACTTTCACTTTCTTCTCTATTACCTTCTGCAAACATGACACATGAAATACATTTTGAATCTTACCTCCTTGAAGCAATTCGAGCTGATATGCCGCATCACCTACCTTCTTCAAGACTTTGTATGTTCCATAGATACTTGGATTAAAATTATATGCCCCCTTATACTTAAAATAATAATATATATATGGATGAAACCTCAAATGAATCATATCTCCTTTTTGGAAGGTTCACTTCACCCTTGGTTTGTCTGCAACCAATTTTTGTCAGTTTCATGCTATCAACAAGTTGTCATTGAGGGTTCGGAGTATGTATTGAATCTCTTGGAGTCAATCCTTTTCCTTCTATTTATTACAATCATGAAATATCATATCATGAAAATTAGGTTCATCATAACTATAAATAGCTTTGAATGGTGACATTCCAATGGAAAGATGAAAAGTAGTATTATGGCATAATTCACCTAGATGAATCCAATTTTCCCATGACTTGTGTTTCCTAGTAACATAGTTTATCAAGTACCTTTAAATCCACTGGTTAAATATCCTTATTTTTCCATCATTCTATGGATGGTAGCTCATACTCATGTTCAAACTTGTTCCCACCAACTTGAACAGTGATTGTCGAAAATTGCTAGTAAACCTGTTGTATCGATCAGTAATGATAGAATTTGGAATTACATGAACTTTGAAGACTTCTTTGATGAAAATATAAACCAATTGGTTGGATTCAATAGTGATGCTGACAACAAAAAAATGTACATATTTCTTCATCCTATCAACCACAACAAGAATACAATCTTTACTTTAACTTTTAGGGAGTTCAGTGATGAAATCCATTGAGATACTTTTCCATTTCTGCTCTAGAATAGGAAGAGGTTGTAAGAGTCACGTTGGATGTGTACGTTATACTTTATTTTTCTTACATGATGCACATGTTCTAACATATTCAATTAATTCTTTCTTTTGGACCTTCTAAGAGAAAATTTCCCTCACCTTCTTGTTCTCTTCATAAATCTCGGATGTCCAGCAAGGGGTGCATCATGGGAATCCTCTAATATTTTCTTATTTAATGACAGTTATGGAACCAGAAATATTCTATCCTTATGATATATGATATATTTAAGGATATTTAAACAATAATCATGAATCATTCCATCAAACAAATCAAAAGAAAGATGATTCTTTGCATACTCAACTCCAAACAGTGCTTTCCAATCATCATGAAACTTCATCAAATAAAGTATCAGTTTTCTAGAGGGGGAATCAGCTACATCATTCATATTAACCTTCTTATACTCAATGTAAAATTCTAATTCTTGGATATTACTTGCCAACTTCTTGATCACTTGGAACAATACGTCATTCCAAATGATTCCGGGATACCATAACTGAATTGATAGTGCATCACTACCATGAGTCTTCTTCTCTTCCATAAGTATTTTCATTCTATTCACGAGTGAATGAAAAATCATAGCTTCTAATACAAATGGAAATAAATGATACTTCTCTTTTATATATAAATATGATTTCCATGAAGGTAGCCCAAAATCCTCCCCAAGTAAGGTAAGAGTTTGGGAAACACTCCCCATGTCAAATAGTTTATCCAACCAAAATCATGTAAGGGTACCATGTAATTCTATGCATAATGGAAAGATAATATGGATTACATGGGAAATCATGCTTCTAGTCACATGGTAAGACATTAACAAAAAAATAAAAATATTTATCATAGAAGCAAAAATGATTTTTTCCTCCTTAAATATCCATCTTGGCTTTGTATCCATCCACTCAATCAATAGATGGATATGGTTATTTTATTATTGCTAAAAGTGAGGTGTAATTATCCATATTCTTCAAATCTAAGTCTTCTTTCCATATAGGAATCTCATGAGGTCTCTCTCCCAAGATATGCATGTCAAACAATCCCTTACTAATGCAAGCAATTCTAGTGCATCCTTGATCCTTCATTTCAGTGATATATTTATCTACACAATCCATGGATATACAATATAATTTTATTATTGATTCCATAGGAATGCCTTCAACTACCTTTTCCATAGTGAATTATTTTTCATCCTTTGTAATGTCCCCGGTTTCGACACTGTTTGCATGATGTATATATTGTAATTAATCATGGTGAGGAGCTCAAGGCAAAAGCCCCACCATCGATTTGGTTGTGTATGTTCGGAAAAGGGGATATTTGCCAACGGTTTGTCGTGCTATTCGGCACCTTATAATTTGGCATCATGTAAACACGCAGATCAATTAAAATAAACCACAACCAGCTACGACAGTGCAACGTTGAATGAAAAGGGCATGGTTCCAAAGGATAAGGGGTGGAGGAATGTCAAACCTTAGTCTATGGGGGAAAAACCCATGTTTCACCACCTTTGTTGCTTTCTCACCTTGTTGATTTTCCATCTTCCCTTGTCAACCTCTTTAATGCTTCAGCTGGTGGTTGGGGGAGTTATTGCTGAAGTGGTGGTGGTTGTGGCAGGCTGTCAGCCTTACCCACTTGCTCACTCCACCCACGTCTTCCCATTCTTCTCCCTCACGCACTCTTCCCTGGTCAGTTCACTCTCACCACGGTTTTGTTTCTGGATCCTCCTCACGCACAGGTTTTGGGGGGCAATTTTGGGTCTCACACAGGTTTTCTTCCTCTCCCCCATGAGTTGCTGAGCACCCACGAACTGCAAATTCATGTCCTTCCTGCTGTGTGTGCATCCACGGACAAAAACGGAGCCGTTTTTCCTCACGCGAGGCCTCCCTTGTCTGTTCCTTTCCTTGCTGGTTCGGATTGTTTAACCACGCACAGGTAATTTTCTGTTTGGGGTGCACATGGAGAGCTGAGAGCCGTGCTCTTGTATCCACGACTGGCTGTGAAGGGCCATTCACGTTTTTGGCTGTCTCACAGGCTATTTGGGTCGTTTTTTCCCGGCTGTAAGTTGTGCTCACTGATAGATTCGGGGCTGTAGTTTTCCCCCTGTTGTGAATGTCATTACTGTTACGTCTGGGGCTGTTGTAAATTCGAGTGAGAGTCATTTTGGCCACGATAGGGCCAAGAATGAATCATAATTCTTTTTCCCTGTTTAAGCTGTGACAGCTAAGTAATTGCCCGAGTGCAATGGTTAGTCTTCGGACTGTGCTGGCTTGTCTTGTCTGTTGAAAGCCTGTGAAACCCAGCTGCATTGGTTGCTGTTTGTGCCCCTTGGCTATGTATAAGCTTGCAATTGACCCTTATTCCGGAGGAATCATTCCCAGCTCGGGGGTGGCAGCGTTGCTGAGAGACTGATGAGCACGCTGGCCTATGGTTGGGTGGAACGTTGCAGCGATGTAGCTGGTTGTGGGTGAATTCTTCATCAAAAGATAAGTGCTGCTATTTACTGCATCTCTATAATTATATTGATTGTAAATGCTGGAATGTCTATGTTTGCTTCTGCTGATTGTTTGAAGGACTGTGCATCCTTGTATGATGAATTATGCATCTGTGTATTCTTGTAAGTTTTAATTTCAGCATTTGATTTATGTTTTATGTTCATGGGCTATTTTCCCGGCTGTGTTTTGATGTTTGTCGCGTCCTCGTCGCCGGCTGAGGGACGGGGACGTGACATCCTTCTTGTCAAAACACACAAATAATTTACCAAAATATTTTCCATCACATTCCTTCACAAGCACTTACAAATATGCATCTTCTACATGTCTATCCTCCATCACATACAAAGTATATCCTTCCATGCAAGATGAATCAATGGCGTTATGGGTGGATCCTCAATTCATCAACACTATAAATAATTTCCCTTGCACCAACCTCTTGAGTCTTATAATGTGGAAGCGAGGTTCTCCTGATAACACACCAATATTTCTCTCCTTTGAAGGAGGTTCTTCTTCAGCAATATCATAGGACCCTTCTTTATCAATAGAAGGCATTTTTTATTCCTCCTTAGCTTCTCTCTCTAGAAAAACCTCTATGTAGTGTGTCTTCCCCTTAGAACATCTATGTCGAGGAATGCAAGGTTTTTGGAAGGTGAAGCACAACTTTCTCCTTCTCAATTCATCTCTATCACTAGAGAAATTGTCGCTCCTGAAATTTCTAGAATAAATATTCATGGGTGGTGTTCTTCGATTCTTGAATGGAGCTAGAGAATTCGGTCTTGGAGGGAACCTTTTCCTCGTAATAAAATCTTGCAAATATCTTGTTCTATTCAGTTCCTCTTTCAAGGTGGATAGTCTTATGGGATTTCACTAAACCTTGCAAGGGTTCTATCAAACCTTCAATCAATAGTAGGATCAACCGAGCTTCTGGTATATCAATCACCATAACAACCAAATTCTATAACTAAATGATGTAAGATTAAAGAGTCTTGGTTTTCTTCACATAGACAAACTCTCTCAAAAGATATTTCATGATGTCTTCTTTTGAATTTATCAAGTAGTATTCTTGTGAATTCATCATAGCTAGTCGCTTGATCATTTCCAAGGGTATTCATCCCATGAAACCACTAATAATTATCTTTTCCATCCAAGTGTAGAGTGCCCATGTTCAAAGCTTCTCTCTAAGCCATTGGTTTAACTAAAATTATGTATATATAGTTTGGAACCAAGAGCTAGTTGTGCACTTTGATGAACCATAAAAGTGTTAAAGTATTGTAAGTTCAGCAGATATTCAATATGTATTGATTGTATTCCTCTTTCGCGAGATGATTTTGGTCTTGTTAGATTCATTAAAATAATCATTGTAAACATCTAGATGCAAGTCAAGTAAATAGTACCCAAGTGTCAATATAATAAATGTTATTTGTGGTTTCCAGTTGGACAAGTCGGCCCAGTTAGTTAGATAATTTGACCATGTTAGGTTAAAGGTCAAGTCAACTAAAGAATATAAATAGGGATATGCTCCCCTTCATTTGTACTCAGTCACTCAAGTTGTTTTGCAAGAGAGAGAAGAACTAGTGCACCAAAAAGAAGTTAGAATACATTGTCTGGGTTTTGCACTACTCTGGTTGAGATATTGAGGAATTTTTGTGTCTTTTTGTCCCTTGTAGTTTCCCCAAGGAAAATATTTGTGTTCTTGTGTTCTTATCTTTTTGTGCTTGTTTTTCTTTCAGTGATCTTCTAGTGATAATTTGTTTTAAGATATCATCTAAAAAAAATGTGAAAACGTAACATGGTATTAGATTCACCCTGAAAGGAAACAATGCATAGCTAAGGTTTGTTACTCCAAACAATTCCCTAGACATATTAATCAGAAAATAAGGCTCCCTCAACTCACCACTAAAGAGTGCATCTTTTTGTGAAGAAAGATCCAAATTCTAAGAAGATTCAATTTTGGACTAGTAACTACTATCGGGACAAACTAGGGCTTCAATTTTCCTGAGACTTCATCATCAATATCAAAAAAATAAAGATACAGTCTACCTCTCCCTAGGGAGGTGCATATTCTCCACCTATGAACCCTACTAGGGTTTCTAGTTGATAAATTAGGGTTTTGCATCAAACCCTAGGTCATTAAGAAGGAGGTCAACCAGGAGTTTTTTTCTTCAAGTAAGTACTTTTCCTCCTTGTTCCATTTGAATTTCTCATTCTATTAAAGATCACAAAAAACACTAATCTAGATGAAAATATTAAAGGTGTTGAAAACTTCATAGCATAGACATATCAGATCATGCTCATCCTACAAGAAAATGATCTAGACAAGTTTGTAAAGGAGGAAGTGAAAGAAACAAAAGAAGGTGAGGACAAGTCCAAGCATAAGAAGGATATGATCATATCCAAAACAATCATAGATGAATCCATCAAGGATAACTTGATTCCTCAAGTATCCTCAATAGAAACTCCAAAATAAATGTCAAATGCTCTATCCAATCTATTAGAAGGAAGAAAGATCTACAGGAAGATGACCTCAAGGAATCACCTCAAAATTGTAAGAACTAAAAAATCAGAGACCATGCAGTCTTAATTTTCATGAGTATATAAAGTCAATGATAATTTAGAATCCATTGGTGATACAGTAGAAGAAGCAAAAGTTGTGATGGCCACCTTAAATGGAATTCCAAGAGATTGAGAAGATTTTATCCAAGGAATCTGTTTAATAAGGAAAATAACTAAATTCCGGAAGTTGTGGGAACAATGTGTCCAATAATAAGAAAGGATAACAAATAGAGAATAAAAGATAAATTAAAATGAAGATCAAGCCTTCACAACTCATACCAACGGAAATAACAGAAGGAAGAGTCATGATCATCCTCATAAGACTCAGGGGTTCAAGAAGTTCAAGAAAGAATTCTCAACTTATGAGTGCTTCACTTGTTACAAGTTGGGACATATTTCTGTCAACTGTCCCGCAAAAGAAGAAAGAGTAAAAAAATAATGAAAATATCTCAAGCTCATGCTGCTGAAAATAGTGATCAATAAGTTGAAGAGGAAGCGAAGAAGGATGAAGAATCCAATGAAGAATATGCACCGATATCTTCTCTAACAGTATCAGTCTCACCACGAAATGACACATGGTTAGTAGATTATGGTTTGTCCAAGCACATGATAGATTACAAGGACTCACTCTCATGTCTTGTACAAAATGAATCTCCACACAATGTAATGCTTGGAGATGATTCCCAATATCCCATCAAAGGAATTGGAGAAGCATCCTATAAGTTGTACTTTGGAAAGTCGATAAAGATGAAAAATGTCATGTATGTCCCAAGACTAAATAAGAACCTTCTTTCTAATTAATCCTTAGATAAGAGAGGCTTCATAGTTTCCTTCGTAGATGGAAAAGTCCTCATGTGGTCAAAAGGAAAAACCATAGATGATGTAGTATAAATTGGATTTGAAAAAGGAGGAATCTACAAATTGAAGGGACATACAGATTCAACATTAAAAACCAGTACCATAAACCCATGTTAGCTATGGAACATAAGGATTTCTCATATTCATTACAAATCTCTTCCAATTGTAGGCAAGGTTGTTACTGGTCTACCAAAAATTTAGATAGAACGTGAAGGAGTGTGGAAAGGATTTGCATAAGGAAAGAATACTAAGAAGCCTTATCCAAAGAGTGACAGTAAAGAAAAAGGGAGCTTAGATATTATCCACTGAGATACATGCAGACCAATGAAAACCACCTCATTAAGAGGGTGTGTTTACTATGCTTCTTTTATTGATGACTACTCCCCCAAGCCTTGGATATACTTCTTGAAAAGGAAAGATGAATTTTTTAAAAGCTTTAAGGAATTTAAGGCCCTAGTGGAAAAGCTTCATGAAAAGAATATAAATATATTGAGGTCAGATAATGGAGGAGAGTTCACATCAAATGAATTCAATGATTTTTGCAAGGAAGTTGGGATTAAGAGGGAGCTCACCATTCCCTATAATCCACAACAAAATGGTGTGGCAGAAAGAAACAATAGATCTATCATGGAATTTGTGAAGTTTATGATACATGATCAAGATCTATCGATGTACCTGTTGGAAGAAGCAACTAGAAAAATAGTATATGTATAGAATATAATCTTGCACATTTCCCTTGGGAACAAAACTCCAGAAGAAATGTTTTTCGAAGAAAATCTGGAAGGAAGTCACCTATAGATGTTTGGTTTTCCTGTATACATACACATTCCCAAAGAATAAATAACAAAGATATATCCTTAAGGAAAAAAGGGTTGTTCATAGGATATAGTGAGCAATCAAAAGCTTATCGTATATATATCCTAGGATACTATCAAATCAAACTTAACATAGATGTCACATTTGACGAAGATACATCCTTCAAAAAATTCAAAGAAAGATAAGGAAGATGAACAGGAACATGAAACTCCCAAAGCTGTAGAAAGTCCTAAACCAGTTGGGAACAAAGAAGAAATTCATATTCCTAAGGATCATGACATGACAAAACCTTAGTTACCTGAAGAATTACAGAGTGAAATGATTTCTCGAAAGAGACAATCTGCTTGGGCTCAAGATGTAACCGAAGAAGCTAAAATAAATGGTGCTCTAGAAGGAACCATTAGAGAAATGAATAAGCAAACGTCATACCCTAGTTATATGGATTTGATGAGTGATCTTGTTGATAAAGAACCAACATGTTTTGAATAAGAAACAAAGAATAAGGAATGGGTTGATGCAATGATCAAGGAATACCAATTAATAATAAAGAATGATATGTGGGAAATAGTACCAAGATGAAAATAAAAGTAACTGGTATCCTCAAAATGGATATTCAAAACAAAGCACTCAAAATATGGTAGTATAGAAAAGTAAAAGGAAATATTTGTGGCTCAGGGGTTCTCCCAAAAGGAAGGAATTGACTATGAAGAGACCTTTGCTCCAATATCTAGGTACAGTTCAATTAGAACTATCCTTTCCTTGGATTCTAGCATGAAGTGGAATTTAGAGTAGATGGATGTAAAGACAACCTTTTTAAATGGCTTGATAGAAGAAGAGGTTTATATTGAACAACCACAAGGTTTCAACACTGACAATTAGGAAGCTTATGTATGTAAACTTAGGAAAGCATTGTATGGGCTAAAACAAGCACCTAGATCATAAAATGGCAGAATCAATGGATTCCTGATGATTTTAGGATTTACTAAGAGTATATCAAATTCTAACCTCTACTATAATATTGAGGATTATGTACTTATGATACTAATACTATATGTGGATAATGTATTCGTGATAAGGGCAGATAATCCCATCAACGAATGTAAAAAGAAGCTCGTTGCATAATTTGAGATGAGAGACCTTGGAATGATGCACTACTTTCTAGGTATTGATGTATGGCAATATCCACATGAGATTTTCTTGAACCAGGGAAAATATATAGTATAAATCCTAAAAATATTTGGGATGTTATATTTCAAGGCTATGACTACTTCAATGACACAAAAATTGAAATTATTGGATGATGATACTTCAGAAGCTGTAGATGTTGCCTTGTATAGATAGATTAGTGGTTCATTGATGTATTTAACCAATACAAGACCAGATATATGTTTTGTTGTAAACACGCTAAGTCAGTATAAGATGAATCCCAAACATATTCTCCTAATAGGATAAAAACATGTGATGAGGTATCTAAATTGAAATTTAGATTATGGGCTCAGATATGCATCAAATGGTGAGATCATATTATATGGGTTCATAGAATAAGATTGGGAAGGAAGTGCTAAAGATAGAAATATCACCTCAGGATGTTGTTTTAGTTTGGGGTCAAGCATGATCTCATGGTTCAGTAGAAAGCATACCGGTATTGCACTCATCACAGCGGAAGTAGAATACATTGCAGCTTGTTCGGCCTATAGCGAAGAAGTATGGGTTCGAAATATGTTGGAAGGATTATTTGATGTAGAGATAGATGTTACTGATATCCTTTGTGATAAAGAGATTTATATTAAGATGACAAAAATATTGGTATTTCATGATAAGTCAAAACATATTGAAGTTAGATATCATTTCATTCTGGACATGGTTTACAAAGGAGAAGTAAAGATCAAGTATGTTCCTATAGAGGAACAAGTGGCAGATGTGTTGACTAAACCTATGGCTTGTGTAAATTTTGAATACTATTGAGACAATCTTGCTGTATTCCAAAAGGACCTTTCTCAAAAGAGGGAGTGCTGGTAGATGGAAGAAGGATGTAGTAATGAGTAGGTCACTATAGAGTAGGGTAAGTTTGGTTAGGACACTTGACCCAAAAGGGTTATTCAGATGAGGTATGTTGATCCTAGGGTGATCAGTATGTCTGGCTAGATTAGTTTAACCCAAGTGGGTATGTAATTGAGGACAAGGCTTGTTGGTCCCTAGGAATATCCATATGTATAACTAGGCATGTTGGCTTGAAAGGGTTAGTGAGTTAGACAAAATTCCTGGATGGATCTACAAGATAGCTCACTATGATGCTGCTCCGAGATAGTTAGAGGAAAATATGGTTGTTACAGTATTTCTATACTATTGATTATTGAGATGTTTGTTTTCAATATTGTTATATCGATGATTGTTGTTGAGATGTTTGGTTTGATATTTTTATACTGATGACTATTGAGATGTTTGGTTCAATATCTCATACTAATCATTGTTGAGATGTTTGGTTCAGTATTGTTATACTGATGATTGTTGAGATGATAGTTTCAGTGTTGTTATAATGATGATTGCTGAGATGTTTGACTGATGATTTCTGATATGATAGTTTCAGTATTGTTATACTAATGATTGTTGAGATAGTTTCAGTGTCATTACACTGATGATTGTTGATTGTTGAAATAATTGTTTATGAATTTGTTTCAGTGTCTCTATACTGATGATGATGTTTTATGGTGAGGTTGTGCCATCATCTCTATGCTGGTAATGCAAATGATGATATAGCATTATAGATTATTTTTTTTAGTACTAACATGCTAATGTTGTTGTTGTTGTTTCAGTATTTACATACTGATGATGCAGATGATGATGTTTTAGTATTTACATACTGAATATGAAGATGCTGATGTTCTAGTATTTACATACTGATAATGTAGATGATGATGTTTCAACATCTACTATAGATGGCATGATATTACAGATGATGGTTCATTGTTTACACATTGATGTTGGCAAGATGATGATTCATAATATGATTAAGTATTCACATACTGATTCTATTGAAGATGAAGCGACAGATGATGGTTCAATAGAAGATGGTATAGAAGATGACTCAATATTCATATACTAATGCTACAGAAGATTATAGAAGATGATTGAAGAAAATGATTTAGTATTCACATACTGAGATTGCAAAAGATGATGCAGCTAAGATCGATGATGAATATGTATTATGATCTTCCAAAAATTCCTATGACATTTAGAGTCTCACTAGTCAGTTTGTATTAGTAGCAGTTTCTACTACGGTTGAATACCTTCCTAGTTAAGAGGGAGTGTTAAAGTATTGTAACTTCAAAAGATATTCCATATGTATTTATTGTATTCCTCTTTCGGGAGACGAATTTGGTATTATTAGAGTCATTAAAATAATCATCATAAACCTCAGGATGTAAGTCAGGTTAATAGTACCCAAGTGTCAATATAATAAATGTTATTTGTAGTGCTCAGTTGGGCAAGTTAGCCCATTCAGTTAGAGAAGTCGTCCGTGTTAGTTTAAACGTCAAGTCAACCAAAGAATATAAATAGGGAGATTCTCCCCTTCATTTATACTCACTCACTCAAGTTGTTTTGCAAGAGAGAGAAGAACTAGTGTGACAAAAAGAAGTTAGAAGCAGTTGTTTGGGTTTTACACTGCTCTTGTTTAGATATAAACTGAGGAAGTTTTGTAGGGTTTTGTCCCTTGTGGTTTCCCTGAGAAATTTTTTGTGTTCTTGTGTTCTTGTGTTTCTATGCTTGTTGTTCTTTCGGTGATCTTCTAGTGATAATTTGTTTTAATATATCATCTAAGAAAATTTTGAAAATTTAACACAAAGTAGGGTAGATAAATTCTTTTGATAACATTATTCAACTCATAATTCTAATTATGACATGGAAATCCACCTCTTGGATTAGTTTTGTATCGAAGATAAAAAAAATCTTTGAATTTCAAATCCCTTTGACATTCTTCATTCAGTGTGAGATATTCAGCATGCTCGTCCTCCATAGTAGCAATGTTTTCATTCTGGATCTCCAACACTTCTCTCTGCTCATCAAGGAACTTGGGCATAGTAGGCCTTGATTAAGTTGAATGTTTCTTTGCGAATTAAGTAGGCTGGTTATCAGGTCTAGTACTTGAAAATACAAATCATTTAGGGATCTTCTTTTCTTCATGTGGGAACCCATGGATGCTTCCTTCGCCATTCCTATTCTCCAAGTGCTTAACAATAAATGCTATGGTTTCTTGTCCAGATAGGATGATGTTATGGTTCATGTGTTTGAATCCTTGTATCATAGTTGTAATCAGCTTTTGGATCTCACTATTTCCACCCATTCTATGTATTTCACTTTCTCCTTGGAATTTTCCTTCAATAGAATTCATTCCATTTGAATCATCCCATACAGGAACTTTCTTATTAGGATATCGATACTTTCTATGACTCATGATTGAATACCCAAGAATGTTTAAAGGAACATTCTATGATACCACTTGTAATGATCCAAATCAATTTTAATAGATCATTAACTATTTTTCACAAGAAATTTTCAAAACAAGGTAATAGGAAGGGGGTTTCAAGCTAAAAGAGTGAGAAGAAATATAATTCAGGAGAATCAACAAGATATGGGAATGATCATGAATGTTTAGGTTACTATTCACAATGTCTTGTGTTGTTTTATTTTTCAAACAACATTCAGGATAAAGTCTAATCCCAAGCTCCATGGAGTCCCAACATATGCAAACTAAAACCTTTACAGTTCACTCTCCAACAACCAGTGGTGAAGGGATTTTATTAAGGATACATTCAAAACTCTGATATGATTTTATTAACTAGTATTAATTTGTTTTTTCAGGTATGCAATATATTTGGGAAACTCTGTGGTTTGCACTAGTGAAACTAGTTATCTGGACAACTCCTAGGATTCGACTTCTTTCCTTCCCCAACAGTAGGAGAGGGATATGAATTGATTGGTTTAGAAATGGAATCACTATACCAGTGTGTCAGGATTATATCATAACTTAAATGAAGAGAAAACATTATAGTAACGATGATTTATGCTCAGTACAACAAAACTAGTCAATATTGTATGAAAATATAGACATTGTCGAAATCATCATAAAAAGGATGGTCAAAACAATTTGAAATGCCATGTAAATTTCATATAAGATTTATTACATAATATACAACATAAATAAGTCAAAATATATCTCATAAATAGCATAGGAAACAATATTTATCATCAATACATCAATATATTGAAGTTGGAGACACTATTCATTGGAGAATTGGAGAATTTGGGTCTATGGCTTCTTCAATCAACTAGAAAAATCTCGGATCTCATGAATAACCTAAAAATAATCTCAATGATCAATATTTAATGTCTTCATCCTGTCAATGAATTAAGGGGCACATTTCCTAGCTTGACTAGGGGCACATCTCCCAAGTCTAGAGTAGCACAATGCTCTCAATTTGATTTGAAAAATGTCAAAACATGGACGAATGGTTTTGCACTTATTATTTTATAGAATTGAGATGACTTGTTGATAAAGTAAGAGAGGCTAATGGTCCCTCATGGATGGATAAATCTATCATTCTTTCATGCTTTACTTTTTTCCTTCTTGCTTTAGATGTTTCTCATTTGCTTTCATGGTTTACTTTTACTTTCTTACTTTAGATTTTCCTTCTTTTTCTCTGATTTTAATTGATTTTACCTGGTCTTATGGATTTATCCTTCCTTTTCTTTATTTCCTTAGCTTTTCATGCTTTTTCTCAGCTTTTCACTACTTTTTCCTTCCTTATAATTATTTATCATTCTTTCTTCCTTATAATTCTTTATTTTTCTTTACTTTACTAGCCGTGTTTCTTATTTTATCCGTGCTTATACAATTTTATTCTCTTTTCTACTTTGTGCCATCTTTTATTCTTTATTCTTGCTTCCTAGTTTTTCTCATTCCTTAATTGTTTTATTCCTTCTTTTCTCAACTTTCTTATCTTTAACTATTTTTTTCTTTCCTTCTTGTGCAAGTTATCTTTTGGTCAAAATTTCCTCCAATGTGCCCTTGAGGATTATTTATCTTTTTATTTCATAAATAAAATAGTATTTTATGAGTTTAACTCCTAATAAGTGCCTTTTAAACCTTATTCAATAAATTTGACATTTCCTTATTAATTAATACTTTGAACCTTCATAATTAATCCCAATACATTTAGTTTTCTTCTCCTCAACCCAAGGAATTAATTGGGTTAGCAACTTGAACCCTGAACCATTCATGAGGGGACACGACACACAAAAACAGAAGAGTTGTAGAAATATAAGGTGATATCAACAAGAACGAAGATGATATTGGTTACCTAAAGATTGAATTAAATAACCGAAAGATCCAAATTACTAAAATTAATTCAGATTTGTAAGGAGATATGTTATTAAGGAGGACAAGTAATTTCTTATGGGAGAAAATATATCATTTATTAATGAGACCACTCTAAAGTAATTCAAGATGAGATGGAAACATATAAATCATCTAAAGAAGAGGAAAAGAGAGTAGAAATTTCACTAGGGGAATACCTAAGAACGAACAACAAATAATTGATTGTTTGAATAGCATAACCAAAGGATGGTTGGAGGAGCTGCAAATTACAAATAGAACACAGATAATTAAAGTGTCTTGGGTAGATGCTATGAAGCAAAATACGTTGAGAATAAATTATAATAATATAAGGGCTCTAGTTGATGACATAACTTCCTTCAAAAGCATGTTTAATGAGGCCACAAAATTGGGATTACCGCATCCCTTCGATGGGAATGGAGAAATTTACCACAAGGAATAATACAAAGCTAAGATTATCCAAAATAGAGATGATGAAGTATCCCAAACTAAGGCGTTGGAAGGAGTAGTAAGTGGGACCAACTGATTAATAATCTAAATCCTGAATTCCGAATCTTGATCAAATTAAAAAGTTTAAAGAATTTGTTGGGTCCTATATCATATGAGAAAAACACAGATGTTGAAAGAACATTGGAGTTCGTGAAAGAACATTATATCGTCGTGGGAAAATATTGGCAATCTGTGCTTAATAATCATAAGATAATATTTCCACCTCAAGGAAAAGATACATGGAATCATAGGGGTACCCCTTATGAGAACATGCTCCAATATAGTTTACATGCTATCCTACTTTAGATTTCATGCCCCCAGGAGGAAATTTTAATGTTTATATGATGCATTAAATGATGGAACAAACATGATTACTGCCAATGACCTAACCAGTAGGCCAATCTTTTGGCCATCGAAGTCTGCAACCGAATGTCTACATGAAAGAACAAGAATTTCAAGCTAAAGTAAAAAATAAGGGATCAAGTAAGAAAAATTGAAGCAGTAAAATTCCTTAATAAATTATAATGTTAAAGTTAAAGCGGTGGGCCTAAAAGGAAGTTACAAAGCAGTTAAAGTAAACAAAAAAAAAGGTTACAGATTAAATCATATATAATGTAAAGCAAATTCATTATTCAAGGATGGAAATTTTTAGATCCTCTATAGGATTATTGAAACAATGGACTATATTGGCATGTAAGGAGAATTTTTTGAGATTAAGATTGGAAAATGTTATAGTGATGTTTTTGCCTATAATTTGTACTTTTTCTATTTTTCTATAACTTTTCCTGTCCATGTAGACCTTTCATGAGATGCTAATAAATATCTTAGAAATACATTCAACATGATTTTTGTGCTATGGATGTGATGTTATGTTGAATGTGAAATTGATACTCTTTTTATGTCCTTGTAGGCCTTTCATGAGATGCTAATAAATATCTCAGAAATACATTCAACATGATTTTTGTCCTATGGATGTGATGTTATGTTGAATGTGAAATTAATAGTAAAGATTTCAATTCCTTTACCTTTTGTCCAGTTTCCATATATATATGTTGTAGCAATATTTGAAGTATTCCTTTATTGTTGTTCATATGAATGTCATGTTACCTAGAATAAAACTCATGATATGTTTATGCTTTGTTCCAAACTCCTTGATTATTTTTCACAAATATTAGTTTGTTTATTTTGTAATTGAATGTAAGAAATTTGTCTCGGATACACTTTTTGCATGTTAACTTATTCCATATGCTAAAATGCATCATCATTTCATTCCAAAGTACTCTGATACTCTACAAGATTCCTCTGGAACTTATCCTTTCTATTGAAATCAGTGCATACCTTTACCTATAATAGATATACAAGCATTGTTTAATTTCACATATGAAACCCAAAGTCAAATTTAGCTCTAAAATCTACAAACGTTGAGACTCATCATACCTTGGTGTATATTACTTTTAGCCTAGTATGACTTAATGACTAACATGAAAAATGGTGTCGTTACTGGGGATGGAAGATGAGAAAGGTATTTTCCTCATGTATGACAATGTTTAATTCTAATTTCTTCTTGGTGAAGGAGAATCAAACAATTCGTTTGAAGATACACATGGAGAATAGACTAAATCAAGTTGGACCCTGATAAGAGACATACCAGAGAAATCCATAATCGCAAGAATTTGGAGCCTTTTGGATTCAAAAAACCAGCAGAAGAATCACCATACTAACCAAAATGCTTAAGAGAAATATATTCCTTGTGTAAATTCTCCCTTAATATGTCCTACTTTTCAAAATATAGAAAGTGTATAATATTTAAAGAATTAGGGGAATCCTCAAAGAACTCATCATACCCTATTCAATCTAGTTTTAGAACTTCATTTTTATTATTTATCACCATCTAGTTGAACTTCTATCCATCCACAATATCAAGTTCCTCCCCAAATAACTCTTGTAAAACCTAAGGCTCGAAATATTATCCTACAACACCTAACCTAATGTATAAGATATAAGGAGGAGATCCACCTCCACCCCCACGTGTAAATCCATAGGTAGATTCTAGGTATGGTTCACTAAAATTTTCAAAAAACCTTCATGACCTTCCTGATATTTATTTGAAAATATTACCTAAATATGATGGAGACAAGGGTACAACAGTGGAATAACATATGGCCACATTCCAACACTTTACGAATAACCTGTACATTGAACATGATTAAATTTTCATAAGATTGTTTGTACAAATCTTGGAAGTAGAGGTTAGGAAATGGTTCAAATCCTCGCCTGTAAATTATTTAAACTCCCATCCTTCCTTAGAAGCTACATTCATGAGGAAGTGGGGTGAAAAGACGGGTCATCTATATTATCGTACATAATATGTTTCCTTAAGAAAAAAAATGAGGAATCAACTAGAAAATTAAATAAAATATTTAACAAAATATACAACAAGATTCCTCAATATATTAAGCCTTCAAAAAGGGTTTCTAAGGTCACATATGTGGGATATTTTGAATCATAATTTTCCACGATATTAAGGGAAAGAAGATCTCAACACTTATGAGGTATGTAGGATGATGATGTAAGCATGAAAGGAAACATGATAGACTTAGGGAGGTTAAGGTACAAGCATGATTTAGACAAGAAAAATCCTAAAGATGAAGTTGAAACCAAAATGATAAGATAAAACAGATGACAAATATATTGGGAGGTCTCAAATAAGATTACTAGACTTAAGGTTGATGGAAACGATGTTAACATAAATTCCCAAGGTGTAGTTTAAAGAAATCCAAATTAGTACCAAATGCCTTTGAACCTTAATATTATAAAAGAATAAAATAGAAATGAGGATCCTCCTTTATAGCCTCTTGTCAGGGAAAAACAACAATACAAATAATTAGTTTGCATACTTGCCTCTAAAATGCGGAGTATAAAAAAACATTTGAAGAGATTTTATGGATGCAAGATGAAAATTACACAATTCACCTAACATAAGATGACTATCAAACATCACTATAGGAAGAAGTGTACCAAAATGACCTAGGAGAACATAAAAAATACTATTTGAGACCTAGGCATAATACTGCAAATCAAGATCAAAATTGTTTTCTATAGAAATGTTTTTGAAGATCCTACACCATTCAAAATTGTTGATAGTTTAATGACTTCTAGGAAATATTCTACCTCCCAATACAGAGAGATTAATCCCATACCTCCTACTGTGCATAATAAATATGAAGTTCCTTAGACTAAAATATTAGAACTTGAAAATAAAGAGCAAGAAAAATTCCCCATTAAGTTAAAAATTCCCTAGGAAGACTAAAATATTAGGACATTATTTAGCCAAGATAAAAATCCCAATATCACTGTTAGAGCTATCCAAAAACCCTTTTTATCAAAAAAAAATTGAAAATGTCCTAAATCTCATTGATCAAAACATCCATCCCAATATCTTGAATATATCTAATGAAAGCCGTGATATTTCAGTAGGTCCTATGGTAGAATAAGGAAAAGATGAACATGCATCCCCATTCTATATAGCTCTTAGTATACATTGAAAAATATTGCATAACTATATGTTAGACTGAAAACCCTCACACAAATTAATGCCAAAAGTCATCATGGAGAACCTAAACTTAGATATCACAAAGCCATTGTCACGTCCCCGGTTTTGACCCCGTTTGCATGATGTATATAATGTAATTAATCATGGTGAGGAGCTCAAGGAAAAAGCCCCACCATCGATTTTGTTGTGTATGTTTCGGCAATAGGGATAATTGCCGATTGTATGTCGTGCTATCCGGCACATTGTAATTCGCCATCATGTAAACCCGCACATCAATTAAAATAAACCACAACCAGCTACGGCAGTGCAACGTTGAATGAAAAGGGCATGGTTCCAAAGGATAAGGGGTGGGGGATGTCAAACCTTGGTTATGGGAGAAAAACCCATGTGTTTTACCACCTTGTTTATTTGTCACCCTTTTTCCTCATCCAACCTTGTCAACCTCTTTAATGCTTCAGCTGGTGGTTGGGGTAGTTATTGCTGAAGTGGTGGTGGTTGTGGCAGGCTGTCAGCCTTACCCACTTTCCCACTCCACCCACGTTTGCCATTATTCTCCCTCACGCACTCTCCCTGGTCTGTTCACACTCTCACCACGATTTTGGTCTGTCTTCTCCTCACGCAGAGGCTCTTGGCAGTTTTGGGGGTCTCACGCAGATGTTCTTCCTCTCTACGAGTTGCTGAGCACCCACGAATTGCAAATTCGCATCCTCTCTATTTGCTGGGCATTCTCACGCAGAGAATTATTTTCCCGTTTTTGGTCTCACGCACAGACTGGTTGGGGCGTTCTTTCCATGTGAGATTCGTGCTCACTGTTTTGTTTGGGGCTGTCCCTGGTTATTTTTCCTTCTTCACAAGGCTGTGAAGGGTTGATCTTCAGACTGTGCTGGCTTGGCCATTTGACGAAGGCCTGTCAAACCCATCCGTGTTTGGTGGTGGATTGTATCCCCTTGGCTATGTGTAAGCCTGCATTGTCCCCTTAGTCCTTGAGGAATCATGCCCATCTCGGGGGTGGCAGCGTTGCTGAGAGATTGATGAGCAAGCTGGCCTATGGTTGGGTGGAACGTTGCAGCGACGTAGCTGGTTGCGGGTGAATTATTCATCAAAAGATAAGCCTGCTGTATATATTTCATCTCTGCAATTATATATTGATGTCAATTGATGAATTGTAATGAACATGTGGAATGCTGGTTACGAATATGGTTGCTTCCGTTGAATGTTGATTTATTATGCATCTATGTGTGCCTATAAGTTTTAATTCCAGCATTGTTTTCTTTTAATTATGTTCATGGGCTAATTGCCCAGCTGTGTTTGATGTGTTCGTCGCGTCCTCTTCACCGGTTGAGGGCTGGGGACGTGACAGCCATATCATGATTTGTATAGTTTTAACTCCAAGAAAGTGAAGTTCATGGGTATGATCAATGATATGGTGGTAAATTTATCTCAGATTCTTGTAAAAACCATTATGATGGATGTTGTATTAGACGATGTACCTGTAAGTTATGGGATGCTACTATGAATAACTTGGGATAAGAAAATGGGAGTAACTATGAAAATGGACATGCAATATGCCATGATTCTTGTATTTGTAGGACAAACTAGGAGGATGTACATAGAGGCCAATTTGTCCTATGTGACCATTGACCAAAACAATCTTATCAATGATCCTATCTATGCCTGAGAAGAGGATATGGAATGTTGCATTTTTTATTTGGATGAATTATATGAGGAGAATTCCTCTAAATAAATTTTTTTAATCCCTCCTCCTCAAAAGCATATCATATTTGGTAAATGGATTTTTACGGAGCTTCATGAGAAGGAGAAGCACGAGCAGGACTAGTGATTTTGTCCCCAAATCAGGAAGAGGTTATTTTGTATTTCAAGATAAAATTTGAAACTATAAATAATGTTTCTAAGTATGAAGCCATCATATTAGGCTTGGAATATTATTTTTTGGATATTATAAACCCACTCCAAACTTAGGATAACAATATTTAATCATATTTTATTAATTTCCTATTCACTAGCATAGATAGTTGGCATCCGCTTGCACCTCTTGGTCAACACTTTCCATATATACCCTAGGAACTTCTTCATCTTGATTCTAGTTAGATCCTTCCGACTTTATTGATTACCATATTTAGTAATCATTCCTTCCTACAGATTCTTGTCTTTATCCTACTTTATTCCATCGTTTTAGTGGATAAGGTAAAGCTAGTCAACTAGGAAGCTACTATATTTTGTTTCCAACACATCCTCCATGATTTTCTCTACATATTTGATCATTAGCATGCTTTTCCATCACTCCTAAAAACTCACTCATCGTTTAGCTAATTAGTGAGGTCCTTGATAGACTTGGAAAGTGCTTTAGTGGCCTAGAGTGTTTATCATATTTAGTAAGCCTAATTTATAAGCTAGAATGAGTTGTATTCTATCAACTCTATTTTTCCTTTAGACTGGTATATTACCAATGTAATAATATCAATCATAATTTATTGATCACTACTTAATGTTTGTGCAATATTAGTATTCTTCTCTCCTTATGCTAATTCTCTACAATTCGGTGTGAGGTTAATTGTGTTCTTAGCTTCTTACCTCATTTATACAATTCTTGATACCATCAAGGATTTATAATTGTGACATGGTATCATATATTTTGGGATCTCATCAATTATTCATGATTTTTATATTTACATGTTTATTTTACAGGTGCAACAATGTCAATATGGATTCAAAATTTCCTCTACTATCTCCTTTAACCTATGTTGATAGAAATCCAAACATGAACACATACTTGAAGAGGTAATGTCTGTTTGATGTCTCCATTAGTGCAATGAGAGAACTAGAGTCTTATGAAGAGAATTTTGACTAGAGGAATGACTGTGACAGACATTATGGATTATGTGGCTGGAAATGTATCCAAAGGTACATCATCTCATATATTTTGTTCAGTATCCATTTGAGCTTTGGAACAATTTGGACAAAGATTTTGGTATGCAAGAAGAAGAAGATGAATAATGGAGATAACCAAACATCTCCTCATGTGCTCTCTCTCAATATGTCTTGGACTCTACATTATCTGATAAAGTTGTTCATGATGAGAAAGTCTTTGATACAGTTCCCAATGCTACTATTCTATTTGATTCGAATGCTTCCTCTTTATATCAAGAAGAAAATATTGAACCATTTTTTTGTATCTTATGAATTTTAATACCATGATCCATCATCGTATGATGTCGATGATGAAAAAGAAGTGACTAATGGAGCTTACATTTCCGTTGTTTATTATTCATTCGCACATTTAGTGTTCTCTATGTCTTCTATCATATATTCTGGGATCTATATGCCAAATCCTTCACACCTTGTCCATACCTATATCCTTGATGGTGCACAACTTGCTGAATTTTTGTATGTTCACTTGGCTACATCAACTCCTATATGTGTAATTTCACTCACCATACTTGATCTCATATTATTATGCATCTCATCCTTTGTTATTGGAATCAATACTCAGAGCCTTCTTGAAGATTTTGAGAATCTCTTTGTTTCCTCCTTTCATACTTCTACCACAGAGGATTCTTTACTAGTTTATGGTCTAGAAGAGTCTATTGATGTTATATTCTATGTTCCTTTGGATATTTTGGAAGATATATTTATCTATGGAGTCTTTGCATTCACACTCCTTGATCCTAAGCTTGTCCTTTTTCCTACATGATCACTTGCACACATTCTCTTGGTGTAAATGAAGTTGGAGACCTTATGCATTTGCTTCGACACTTATTTCACCTATCTAGAGCTTATTTCATCAATATAGTTTTGAATTTCAAGTCATCTCATCATCTTGGATTTGATTCAAACTCTCAAGAGCTTTCACTCCTGCTTACACATCGACATTGGATCTCATTTGTTCTACATTATACCAATTTCCATCCCGCAGTTGTTCTTTATATACCTGAGCATATTTCTCTTCTTCCCAAGAAGAATGTTCCTCCATATATTAGCATTTAGTTTGGAGCATCATCAACAATAGTTAAAAAAATTTGGTTTGTCTTTCATGTTTTTTGTTGAGTGAGGATTGTTCCCATGTGGTTGTTGTAAAATTTTCTTAATTGCTTAGATGATACTCTAAAAAAAAATTATAATGATAGGATCACTGAAAGAACAACACGTACAGTCACACAAGAGAACACAAATATTTATCCTAGGAAAACCTCTTGGGGGAGAAAACCTAGTAAAACATCCTTAGTATAGAACTCAACCAAATTAGTGTAAAACCCATAGAAAACTCCTCCTCTCTCTTTCTAGCACATTTATTATTCTTCCTCTTCCTGGAAATCTTGAGTGAAGTGAGTACAAATTAAGGAGGAACATCCCTATTTATATTTCACTCTTGAATTCACCTAAACACTAACTAGGTTGACTTGTCTAACTTACAGGGATGACTTGACTAGTAGGACACCAAAATAATATTTAATATAATGAATCAAGGGTACTATTGATTTGACTTACATACATAGGTTTACATTGATTCTTTGAATGAATCTTACATTACCAATTGCATGAGTGACATCTCTTGAAGGAGGACTAAACTAGTACAACTATAATATATTCCGAAGTTACAGCATTTTAACACTGCCTATTAACTAGGAAGGTATTTTATACTAGCAACAACCACCACCACCACTATACATCTGATTGGTGAGTCTCTATATGCAAGAGGAATTTTCTGAATAACGTCATGCATTTTCATCATCAATCTCAGTATGAGAATAGTGGATCATCTTCTACAACTTCTTCTGTAATATCAGTAAGTGGATATTGAATATTATTATGCATCATTGGTATGTGGATACTGATTCTTTCTTCTGCAATATCAGTATGTGGATACTGAGTATTCTTTTGTAATATTAGTATGTGGATACTGAGTATTCTTTTCAAATATCAATATGTGTATATTCAATCTTCTTTTGCAGTATCATTATGTGGATATAGAGTCTTTCTTCTGCAAAATCAGTACGTGGATACTGATTCTTCTTCAACAATAATAGCATGTGGGTATAGAGTCTTATTTTGCAATATTTGTATGTGGACACCGAGTCTTTTTCTGTAATACCAATATATGTATATTAATTCTTCTTTAGCAATATCAATATGTGGATACTGAATCTTCTTATGTCACATCAGTAAATGGATACTTATTCTTCTTCTGTCACATCAATGAGTAAATATTGAAGCATATACCTGCAACATTAGTATGTAAATACTAAAATAACAACAAAAAAAACATTAGCATGTTAGTGTTAAAACCTCATCATCAACAAATAAACATTAGATCTTTGTTTGTTCAATCAGTAAAGTAATGAAACCACCTCATCAATCATAAGTATGAAAGTACTTAACCTACAACATTCACATCAGTATGAAAATACTGAAACTACCTCATCATGATCAATATGAGAATACTAAATATACTGCATCAATCATTAGTATCAAAATACTGAAACTACCTCATCAACATCAGTATCATAATGCTAAATATACCTCATCAACATTAGTGTGATAATATTTAACCTACCTCATCAACATTCGTATGAAAATACTGAATCTGCCTCATCAACATCAGTACAAAAAATACTGAACCCACTTCATGAAATTTATTATGATAATATCAAGCCTGCCTCATCAGTATAGGATTAGTGAATCCTCCTCTTACCGTTTGGCCTTTTGGAGCAGCATCACGATGGGTTCTCCCATAGATCCACCCAAGCATTTTTATGACTTACTAACATTTTTAGGACAACAAGCCTAGTCAAACAAATGGGTCTCTTACGTTACCAAATAAGACTTGTATGGATTACTAACCCTTTCAGGGTAAACACGCATAGAAATATATACTAATACCCCTACTATGAACATGCCTCATCTGAATTACTAACCCTTTCATTCCAACAAGCCTAGTGCGACATACCCTACCCTAGACCGATCTACCACACCATTACAACATAAATGCTTCAACCTCTTCTACTTTCACTTTTGAGGGAGGTCCTTTCAGAATACACCAATATTATCTCAAAAGTGTTCAAAATTTATACGATAAATAGGCTTATTCAATATATCTACAACACATTCCTATGTAGGAACATATTTGATATTTATATCTCCCTTCTGCACCATATCCTGGATGTAATGATATATGATTTCAATATTTTTTAACTTATCATGAAACATTGGAATTTTTGTCATCTTAGTACAACTCTAGTTATCACAATGGATATCATTCACATCAACCTTTGTATCAAATAATCCTTCCAACATATTGTGGAGCCAAACTACTCTGCTACAAGCTAAACATGTTGCAATGTATTCATCTTCTGCCATGCTAAGTGCAATACTCAACTACTTTATCCTAAACCATGAGATCATGCCTGGTCCCAAACTAAAACAACATCCTGAAGTTCTTTTTCTATCTCCAGCACTTCCTTCCCAATTTGAATATATAAATCCATGTAATCTGATCTTTCCATCTTATGCATATCTGATACCATAATCTAAAGTCCCATGTAGGTACCTCATCACAAATTTTGATCCTACTAGGTGAATATGTCAAGGATTCACCATATACTGACTTAAATTGTTTACAACAAAACATATATGAAGCCTTTTATTATTTAAGTACATGAATGAATGAATAATATGTATGTATAAGGTAACATCAACTATCTTCGAAGAATCATCATTCGAGAGCTCCAAAAAAAATTTCAATGTAGTAGACATATACTTGCAATACATCGTCCCAAATATCTTTAGGATCTATATTGCTTATTTTCCTTGGTTTAGGAAAATATTATCAAGATACTTCCATACTTTAAGACCTAGAAAGTAGTGCATCATTCCAAATTATTTCATATCAAATTTTGTAGGGATCTTCTTGTTGTATTCGTTAATGGTATTTTCTTCACCTGTCAAAAATAAATCATCTAGATATAGTAGTAATCTCATAATCCCATCATCCTCAACCTTATAATAGAGGATAAAATCTGCTTTACTCTTGGTAAATCCCAAACTCATATAAAAAACCATCAATTCTTCCATACCATGCTCTTTATGCTTGCAACCCATACAATTTGTTCTTAAGTCTGCATACATGAGTTTTCTGATTTCATGTCTCGAAACCTTGAGGTTGTTAAATGTATACTTATTCTTCTATTACTCCATTTAGGAAAGTTGTATTTACATCCATCTAATCTAACTTGTACTTTATCTTGGATTCCAAGGAAAGAATGGCTCTAATTGAAGTGTACCTAGCTACTAGTGCAAAGGTCTCAGCATAGTCGATTCTTTCTTTCTAAGAGAACCTGCAAGCTATGGATTTTTCCTTATAGTTCTCTATACTGTCATCTATTGAATACTTTTTTTGTAGGTCCATTTTGAGGATACTACTGACTTGTTCTTTGGCCTTGTTACTACTTCCCATACATCATTTTTTATAATGGTTTGGTAATCCTAAAACATGGAATCTACCCATTCCTTCTTCTTTGTTGCTTCTTCAAAGCATGTAGGTTCTTTGTCAATGAGATTGCACATCAAATCCTTATAACTGCGGTATGGATTTAGCTTATATATTTCTCTGATGGTTCCTTCTGAGACACAATGTATTTATTCTTCTTTAATTACTTCTCATTCCCAAGTAGGTATTCTTTTGCACGAGATCATCTCACTAGAAAATTATTTAGGTCTTTGAGGTTATGTCCTGTCATGGTCCCCATGTATCTATTCTTCCTCTTTATTTCTAATTGGTTTAGAAACTTCTACAACTCTAGTATTTTCATGCTCCTTTTTGAGTTCCTTGTCTTTCCTTTATTTTTTGAAAGTTGTATCTTCGACAAAAGTAACATCTCTTCTTAGCTCAATTTGATGGTATTTTGGGATATAGATTCGATAAGATTTTGATTGCTCGCTATATCCTACAAAAAATCCCTTCTTTCCTGAAGGATCCAACTTTTATCTTTTCTCTTTGGGAATGTGTATGCATACCGCACAACCAAGTATTTTTAGGTGATTGGTTTAATGCTTTTCTCTGATAAACACTTTTTTCTAGAGTCTTATTCTAAAGCACATTATTGGATATTCTATTATGCAAACATACTGTTGTTATGGATTCTTCTTCCCACAAGTACATAGGTAGATATTGATCATGGATCATGGATTTTAAAGCTTCTGTGATAGACATATTCCTCCATTCTGGCACACCATTTTTTTGTGTATTATAGGGAATGTTGAGCTCCCTCTTAATCCCATTTTCTTTGTAGTCATCGTTGAATTCAAATAATGTGAATTATCCTCAGTTATCCTATCTTAAGGTATTGATCATGTTTTAGAGAGGTTTTCTATCAGATCCTTAAAATCCTTGATCTTATCAAACACTTCATCCTTACTCGTCAAGAAATAGATCCATGTTTTGTGGGAGTAGTCATCAATGAAGGAATCATAGTAAACATACATGCTTAATGAAGTAGTTTTCATTGGTCCACATACATCTAAGTGAACAATTTATAGAATCCCTTTTACTTTATTGTTACTAATTGGATAAGGGTTCTTGGTATTCTTTCCTTATGCACATCCTTTTCACACTCCTTCAAGGTTTATCTAAATCTCTGCTAAAGTTGTCACCACCTTGCTCACAATTGGTAATGATTTTTAATGTATATGAGCAAGTGCTATGTCTGATAACTCACATGGGATTATGGTGATATCCATTGAGGCTAAGTATATATGCCCCTTTAATATATAGAGTACTCCTTGTTCAACACAAATTACTACTACATCATTGTTATCAAGAATTCTCAACCAGTGCTGACACTGCTTGTTCCTATGGAATGTAAAACACAACTACAGAACAAAAAGACACAACAACAGAACCTTTCCTTGAATAATCAAGTCAATTAACATAAAAATATTATACCTCAACCTTGGATCTGTTTGTCTTCTCTCCAGAAAGTCCCTGGAATAGTCCAATACCTATAAAATAGATCACATGATAGACAAAAGAGATGAGAGAATCATGATAATTGACTATCCATATTGGTGATCAAGGAGTCCAATAATATTTAATCACAAACACAATAATCAAATAGAGAAAAGGGAAATGTCTTTGTATTAATATATGGATGAGAAAGAAGTACAACCAAAATCCTTGATGTTGATGGCTTCTGTCTCAACAATAATGTCTACAATATCCTATGAACACCTCTCCAGCTACAAGCTACCTCTAATTTGCCTCTGATTCAGAATTCAAACTAGCAGCATAAGGATTATTTTTCTGGCCTCCCCCACTCTCCTAATGAAGGCTTAATTTATAGGCCTATAACCCATAAGATGACTTGAAAAAAGGATATAATGAGATCCCTATAGGTGAGGGAGCCAAATTCCACCTCTCCCAGGAATATAGGAACTAATTCCATGAAGGATTTCATACATAAACTTCTAGAAACTTAATTTTTTCCTTTCAACTGACCACTGATGCTTTTAGCTAAATTGGACAGAGTGTTGATATGGGTTTTTTTCCAAAATAGAGGGAAATCAACTCCTTTTGCTCAACTAAGGCAGTTTCTCTATGGAAAATACAAAAGAGCATCGTCCCTTCTAGGTTAGGGAAAAAAATGGTCAAGATGACCTAGATCAAACTTTCTGGAAGGTTGACAGGCAACTAGAAATTATTTTGAAGGCTAACTAAGTAGTGTGATATTTTCATGTGCAACAGAATGCCCCCCAAATTATGAAGCTGGAAGGAAGTGATAGGTGAAATACTTTGCAAGTTTTCCATTTGATACAAAGGAAAAGAGAGATAGACTTATAGAGGACCAATAACTAACTTTATCCAACTCAATCATAGCTGCAGACCAATACACTACAGATCTATGATGTTGATAATGTTATGGTTACCAATGATACACCATAGATCCATGAGGAACTGATATGAGAAATAAGACATAGCTACGAGATATACAAAGTAGATCTATTCCTCTCAACTTCAAATATAAAACACAGTCACCAAACATACAATTTTGATCTATGCCATGATTCTAAATGATCTCCAAATGCAACATGAGCATAGGCAATGATGATGATAAAACCTAACCACTCAGGGTATTCATCTTGGTCTCTAAATGATATGAATCTAACCATGTGATTACAATGTCTTGATGTCAAACATGGTATAAACCACTTGATTACCATTCAATGATGTAAACTATTAATAAGTGCAAGGGTGATCATCATTGATGTCAATGATCCCCAAGGTATCTCAGTACATACCATCGAATGTGAATAAAGGACTTAAAGTCGAACACCCAATGAGATCTTTGAATCAAGAGCCAATGATGTAAACTCATGTAGAAATTGAGGTAACTTTCCATTGAGGCATGTAGGCCCAAGGTACTATCTAGGTTTCTAGGTCTAATTCCTGGATAATGATATGAAGTTGATAGGAATAGACACTGTCAGAAGAGGGACATGATGATTCCCACATCAGTGACATGAAGCTAGTAATACAATTTTATTTGGAATGATAGAACTAACTCAGACATGACTTACTTTTAAGGTCAAGTGAAGTTACTGATTCTAGGAGAGACATCCTTTGAACAATTTGGCAGCACAACACATGACTTGGCAGCATTGAATTAAATGAGAATAGAAATAGGTGTAATGCAAGTAATTTTGACAAAGAATTATTTGAATTGACTCAAAGGATTCAGGTGACTCACAAAAGTGGATCGACTTGGAGACAAGATGAAAACCCAACTAGTCAGATATGCAAATGCAAATAGGTGCCATGTTGAAAGGTGAATTATGGAGTACTACCATGTAAACAAATGAAAACCATTACCCTTTCCTTTAATTTTCCCACCTTGAAAAGTGATTTCCTATTTTCATTTTTACGAGTCCAAAGAGGGTAACAAACACTCATTGAAGCTCACCAAGCAATGCGTCCATTCTCATATTTTTCATGAACCTGAGAAAGGAGGGGTTCACTCCTGAAATAGGGTCTTTCATCGTTTGTTTTATGAGTCTGATGGAAGTAAAATAATTTGTTGTTTGATGTTTAAAGAGTTTGAAATGACTAGGAAGACTCCAAAAAGGGTCCTTTTTTGTAAATAAGGCCAGTTGGTCCAAAAAAGAGATAAACTACCCCTGACTAGTCGACCGTTATGATTCTTTTACAAGCGTGAACATAACAAGTTCGCTTGGAAATATTTTTGTGTTTTATGGAAACTAAAAAGAGATTAAATATAACTCTTAGATCAGGTTCCTTTTCCATAATCCATTTTTTACAATTATGAAAAAGTGAAAAAGTATACTCGACACCTTTCTACTGGATTTTTAATGAGCATGTAAAAAGTGAAAATGATGCTTATTACTTTTTCATTTTTCTCTAGGCTCAAAAAAGGAAAAAAATAGCCCAAAACATAGCCATGACCCCTTACTCGCCTGAAAAAACTCAAAAAACACTATCAAAAGTAATTTTCCAAAACAATAGAAAGTAAAAATAAAAACCCACTTTTGCCAAAATAATTTGGATTTTAAAACAAAATAAATTACAATACATTTTTGAAAATTCTAGACATTATATAAATAGAAGGGCAGGTAATTTATTTTTACCACTTGTTGTTTTACCATTGGGTGAGTTTTGGAAGCTAGCTTTGGTAGGAAGAGTTCCTCTGACAATTTGTCAAGGGCATTCGAATTCCTTGTCCCTTCGTAATCCATAGAAGAGGTAAACACTCGGTCTTTTCCCCTTTTTATGTTCAATAGATTTCTGTTGGGCAATGGGGAAGACCCGAGTTAATTCTTATGTGTCGCACCAACAAAATACCCACCGTGTTGGCCCTTTCGGCAACAACCTGCGCGCAGGTTGCAATCTCACCCGAAACAGCAATGGGGTGCCACAGAATCAGGTTTCTGCATGCAGAGAGGGGGATTACTGTACCTTGGTCCTTAAAAGAAATTATTAATCAACACTTGTAAATTTATCATTCATTCACATATAGCTTCGCAGCATAATAAACAAACTAAACTTGCATAACCCACTACGGGGAATTCACAGCGAAGCTTATTACCAACAGTGATCTAATGTTATCAGATGTATTCAGTTTAATGCATGAAAATAACAAAAACAGAAACAACACAATAAAACCCCGACACCAAATATAACGTGGTTCACCCCCAGTGCAGGGGCTACGTCCACAAACTGCGTTTTATTCCTCTTTCCTCAAAACCACAGTTGATCTGCTCACTCAGCTGCAGATCCCTTCAGTCCTCAACAGTCGCACACACAGCAGCAGGCTTCTGCGCACACAGCTGCAGACCTTTCTTTCCTTTCTTACCAAAAACCCTCTGCGCACACAGCTGCAGAGGTCATCCACGCACATAGCTGGGACTTATCCTTTCCTTACAAAAACCAACCTTACTTCGCCTTATCTTTCTTTACATCAAAAAGCCTAACCTATCCTTTTTACATAAGCGCTTATTTATACTGCGCAGTTTTACAAAACCATGGTCTTAAACCATGGGCACCCAAAAAACCCTAAACCCTGGATTTAAACCACGGGTTTATTACAAAAAGGAGGGTTTTGACTTACCCTGACACCCCTAAGACTATTTTGGCCCATAGCTCCGCTTACAAATTTCCTAAATAACCGTGGAGTTACCCAACATGGAGTATGCGCCCCAACAGGCCCCTAAGACTCACTAGTGGCCCGTCCCGGGACACTCTTCATCTTCTCTGGTGGGCGAATCTTCTGTGCGAGGGTCTGGAAGCGATTGGTGAGATTATGCAGTATCTCATCGGCGGCTTTCTCCTTTTCCACCATTTCCTGTAATACTGAAGAAGAGTCTGTGTCAGCCTTTTCCTGCACAAAAATTTCATATGTCTTCAAAATTTTGAGCTGGCTCTCCGTAGTATTGGTCAATTCTAAGGCTTCATCAACCAGGGGCTGTAACGCACTTTCCAGCATCGTCACCTTCATCCTGCAAGACTCGATTTCCTGTTGAAGTTCCTTGCTGCGCTTTACTTTAGCCATCTTCTGCATAGGTGGCAGCATCCTGATTTCTATTCGGACTGCATCTAACTCATCTTGGTGCAACTTGATGGTTTCCTGAATCTTCCCTGCATCTAGATGGTCCTGTAGGTTTTCCCATGCTTCTATGCTGTCTTCCATTAGTTTTAAAGCACTAGACTTGAACCTGGGTCTCTCGGGTGAGAGCCAAGTATCCTAACCAACTAGACTACAACGGAACCAATTTGTTGGGCAATGGGGCAGACCCGAGTTAATTCTTATGCATCGCACCAACAAAAGACCCACCGTGTTGGCCCTTTCGGCAACAACCTGCGCGCAGGTTGCAGTCTCACCCGAAACAGCAATGGGGTGCCGCAGAATCAGGTTTCTGCATGCAGAGAGGGGGATTACTGTACCTTGGTCCTTAAAAGCAATTATTAATCAACACTTGTAAATTTATCATTCATTCACATATAGCTTCGTAGCATAATAAACAAACTAAACTTGCATAACCCACTACGGGGAATTCACAGCGAAGCTTATTACCAACAGTGATCTGATGTTATCAGATGTATTCAGTTTAATGCATGAAAATAACAAAAACAGAAACAACACAATAAAACCCCGACACCAAATATAACGTGGTTCACCCCCAGTGTATGGGCTACATCCACAAACTACGTTTTATTCCTCTTTCCTCAAAACCACAGTTGATCTGCGCACTCAGCTGCAGATCCCTTCAGTCCTCAACAGCTGCGCACACAGCAGCAGGCTTCTGCGTACACAGCTGCAGACCTTTCTTTCCTTTCTTACCAAAAACCCTCTGCGCACACAGCTGCAGAGGTCGTCCACGCACACAGCTAGGACTTATCCTTTCCTTACAAAAACCAACTTTACTTCTCCTTATCTTTCTTTACATCAAAAAGCCTAACCTATCATTTTTACATAAGCGCTTATTTATACTGCGCAGTTTTACAAAACCATGGTCTTAAACCATGGGCACCCAAAAAACCCTAAAACCTGGATTTAAACCACGGGTTTATTACAAAAAGGAGGGTTTTGACTTACCCTAACACCCCTAAGACTATTTTGGCCCATATCTCCGCTTACAAATTTCCTAAATAACCGCGGAGTTACCCAACATGGAGTATGCGCCCCAACAATTTCATTTTCTTCTTTTACATTGTTTAATTCAAGGTTGCCAAAATGTTTTTTAAATGATTTAAAAGACAAAACATAGGGTAGATTTTCTTTTGCAAAGGTAGAATAGAGTGTTTCTCATCCCCATAGAGGTTTTAAGCTACATCAGACGGAAAGCCATTTTCATTTTTAGGGTTTTTGGCCGTCAGTATACATCCCCGATGACACACTGTCTTGCTGGGATAGGAGTGTCGATGATGCTCTGTCCATAGCAGACAGGTTCCCAACACTCTACATGCTAAGGGCAATGGCACTACGGTGCTCTGTGCACAAAATCTAGTAGCGCCGTAGGAAAGGACAAAGAAAGAAAAATAAAACCCTAATCCACCCCAAAAGATAATTTTTGATGTTTCTAACCTTGTTTTGCAATTTTATAATGTTTTTTACTTTTCTTTTCTTTTTCCATGATACAATTTCTGATTTCAAAATTGGTATGCTGCAGGTACACCATGGTGATATGGAAAGAAAGGGAGCATGAAGTTTTACAGAACCAAGCTGCAAATGATTTAGCCACCATTGATGCCCTATGGAACTATGGGATTCTCAAATATTTCTGAATACCAGGAATGGAATAACATGTCCATATTCTAGAATACATCATCGACATGTGGGATCCTGATCAAGAGCATTTTGTGGTGGGAGTGCACATCATGCCTATAGAGATTGAGGACATTTATTTCCTCACCATTTTGTCTACGTGAGGAATCCCTATAGTTCTGTTGGGATCATGAAAGGGATAAGGATCCTTGGATGATATCATTGATCAACATTTCTCATTGTGTAAAGAGTCACAATCAGGAAATCTAGTGATCAAATCTCTAGTGGATCTCCCCCTAAGGACAATAGTATACACCATTGGTAGAGTGGTAGGAACTAGGGCTTCCCACCTCACCAGCAGATCTCATATGTTATATGCCTTACAGTGTATGGATACTACTGTCTTCAACTGGTGTCAAGGCATGTTGGCTTATTTGAAGAGTCAACTAAACAAATGGAAAAGAGGCATGTTGAAGCAGTTTGGTTACGAAGCAGTAGTGGTGTATTTCATCTTACAGTGGGTGCCTCACATGAGTCCACAAGTGACGATCACTAGAATTGATCCTGAGGATCCAAGGATGCTTGCATGGGTGACAGCCATGCCCTGCATTGGAGGCAGAGGGCCTAAAGTTGGCTATGGGTTAGGTTTATTTCGCTGGTTGAGAAACTAGTTACTTATGGTGGAGGATTATGCCTATGAAGGGGCATACTTCCGCAATGACCTGGAACTGGCTTTACCAGAGGGGGGAGTGTGGGATGACCGAGGTAAGAAGACATTATCCACTCATGTTTTTTTAAATTTTGGGTTTATTTGATTTTTATTTTCATAGTACTGAGATAAAAAGTTTTAATGCATACATTGGATCTGTCCGTCCAGCTGGGATGTCACCTATTGCTAGGAGAGCAAGTACTTGGGATATGATGTTGTACCTCTCCGAGGATGATGAAGAGCTCAGATATCTTGAGGATAACCTACAACACTTGATTTTCGGTATTCCTGATATGACTATAGATGAGGTACCTAGGTGTTATCAGTGTCATACTACAGGTGTCTCTAGATAGTTTTCTAGGATACTCCGTTGAGTGGACCAGGCTATTGCATGCTACCATGAGTATCATGAGGATTAGTCTTCCATGACTTCCATTTTTTGTATATGTATAACTGAAATCTTCAAAGCTTCATATTTTTCCCTATGTATTATGTATATCTTGAACTTTTTATAGTCTTGGACGAGCACTGAAAGCTAGAGATGCTTTAGCCCAAATTTTGTATATTAGTGCTACAACTTTTTATATATAAAAAAACTTTTCATATTTACAGTTGTGTGTTGTAAAATGTGATGTGTGGGTTGATTTATCTACTTATGAATTTACATGTGTTTTTATGTTTCAAATGGATTTTTAAGTATGAGCAATATGCCAATCTAAGACATAGTTAGCTAGGGAATCTGCCACAACATTTAAATGTCTTGGAATGTGATAATACATGACTTTCTCAAAATACCTCTATAGCAATCTAACTCTTCGAAAAGTACAAAGAAGAAAGGGATTTGTAATGGTGTAGAATCGATTAAATTGTTGGACAACCAATTCAGAATCTAGGTAAACCCTAATTTCTCTTACATCAAAATCTAGGGCTTCTATCAATAATCCAACCATGGCTTGGTATTCGGCCATATTATTGGTAGAGGGATCTAAAAGAAAACCCCCTGAACTCACTAGCTCACTTGTAGTAAATTACAGTACCTAGGTTGCTGATGCAATATTAAGTGTATATTGATGAGCACCATCTACAAAACTAATGTAGGAAGTCCTCTATCCATCAGAAAAAAAACATGCATAAGTAGGGTTTTATGAGAAGCACATTTCAAATCACATAAAAGACACACCTCTCAAAAATTGACACACAGAACAAACTATAAACAATATGTACAAAGACTCTATGCTAGATGACCTAGGCATAGTATCTTTTAAGTTAGAGCCCATTTCAAGGCTCCCCTAAAGGTATCCCATCATAATCAACCAATTCATATTCCCCCTTTTCTAAAACATGACTCACAATATAGGGCCCATACCACATAGACTCGAATTTTCCTTCCCCCAGCTTGTCATGCTTCTGGTCGTAGGTCAAGACTAGATCTCCTTCATTGAAGGAATAGGGTTGGACACTCCTGTCATATTGGACTTTCATTCTTCATTTGTGTGACTCATTAGCCAAGGCAACATCACGTTGAGTTTCATCAAGTTTGTTTAGGTACATGAGTCTCTCTTCGTTTATGATAGTGTTGGGTAATAGTTCCACAGCTAGTTTTAAAGAAGGGATTTCACATTCTATCTAGAGAGTAGATTCCAGTCCGTATACTAATTGGAAAGGGATAAAAATGGTGTAAGTTTTGATCATATTCCTATAGTCCCAAAGTGAAGAGAAAAGTTGTAAATGCCAGTTTCACATGGCTTTCCCTACCATCCACTGAAGAATTGGTTTTAATAATTTATTTATTGCCTCAACCTGGACATTGGCCCAGGGATAGTACATTGTAGAGGTATCATGATGAAACCCTAATTTTACACTAAGCTCTTCCATCATCTTGTTTTGAAAATGTGACCCATGATCGGTCACAATGGCCCTAGGAATCCTGAATCTAGAAATGATATGATTGAATAGGAAGAGTGCAGCAGTATTACCGTCTTCGGTGTACATGGGCATTGCCTCATCCCATTTTGTAAAATAGTCCATAGGAACAATAATGTGTCCATGCCCCCTGGTTGAGGTAGGTCTACAGTGCATGAAGTCGATGTCCCATTTGGAAAAGGGGCCAACCGCTACAATGGGATGGAGCGAACCTGGATGTGTGCATTTGTTTGAAGTGAAAATTTGACATGGTGGGCACTTCTTGACTTTTTCAATACAATATTTGAAGATAGAAGGACAGAAGTACCCAACAGGAAATATTTTTTGGGTATTAACCAACCCAGAGAGATGACCGCCACAAGCTCTAGCATGGAAATCATTAAGGATGATCTCAGCCTCTTCATGTGTAAGGCAATGTTGTAGGATAGAATCAACACCATGGCAGTATAGGGTATCATTTAATATAAGGTAACTTTTGGCGTGGTGGTGAATGTGATGACGTTCATCTCAAGAGGTAGTAGGATGGTATCATAAGGTCTAGAGATATAAACTAATGTCTCCATACCATGGATCAGTCATACTGATGAGAAATAATGATTCATCAGGAAATGAATCGAAGGGTTCTATATTCTCTGTAGTATGGGCGAGGTCACATATAAGCTCTACAAAGACAAGGGACTTCTTGGAAGTAATTTTGGTGAATTCTAGCTCAATCTCCTGGAGGATGATGGTCCAACATGAGTATTTACCCCCAAGCAGTTGACATGAATGTAGTACATGGGGTTGGAATCCGCATAAACAGTGGTGGTGCGGAGAAAAATATAATGACGAAACTTCTGGAACACAATGATTGTGTCTAGAGTAAGTTTCTCCACATGTGAGTATCAAGTTTCAGAGTCCAAAAGACTCTTACTTGCGTAATAAATCACATGCTCTTGGTTGTGTTTGTCTGTTTGAACAAGGACCATGCCTATAGTAGACAAGGATGTAGCCACATATAAGGAATAATCCTTGGCATAATTTGGTGGTTGCAACACTGGTGCATGTCTAAGATTATCAAACCCATGCTGCGTGAAATCATCCCAGACAAAAGGGGTATCTTTTTTGACCAACGTCATGAAACCATGTGTCTTTCTGCATAATTACAGATGAAACAACGTAGAAATTTTTCCTTTCCTTGCAAACTTTGGAGTTCAGTAACATTGCTGGGAGTAGGTAGGGCCAAGATAGCTTAAATTTTCGAAGGATTGATATGGATGCCATCTTTGGAAACAATAAAACTAGGCAGTCGACAAACTTCTACACAAAAAACACATTTATGGGGATTTAGACGAATATTAAAATGACGACATCGAAGAAACACAGCTCTAAGATGATCGACATGAATCTCCCGCTGCTTAGAATGAGCAGGTAGGTTGTCTAGATAGGGTTCCACAACATGTTTAATGTCATGAAAAGCATATGACATGGCATGTTGGAATCCCATGCCAACATTTTTTAAACCGAAAGGAATTTTACGATAAGAAAAATTCCCCTGAGGGAAAATGAATGTTGTCTTGTATTGGTCTGATGGGAGAATCTCCATATGATTATAGCTGGAAAATCCATCCATGAAGGAAAAAATTACGCTTTTGGCATATTTATTGATTATTTGATCGATATAGGGAGTGGGAAAGTTGCCTTTTGGAAAGGCTCAGTTCAAATCCCTAAAATCGATACAAAACCTAATAGTACCCTGCTTTTTGTTCACAAGGACTATGTTGGACACCCATTCAATTAGTGGTATAGGGTAAATGAAAATAGCCTTCATAATTTTCTCAACTTCTTCTTTAATAGTGGTTTTTTTTCATGGATGAACCTGTCGTAGTTTTTGGCGGACGGGCTTGGCATCGGGGTAAGTTTTAATTTCATGGACAACGATGGAGGGATCAATCCCTACAATTTATTCATATGTCCATGGGAAGACATCTCAAAATTATTTGAAAATGGTTGTGTATGTTTGTATTTTTTTGGGGGAAGAGTTATGTCCTATGGAAATGTTCTCAGAAACACCAGGTTTCACTGATATACCGATGGGCATAGTCTTAGTAATGTTGCATAAATTTCCTTCAGAATTGACACTACGAGTGAGGATCGGCGAGTGAGGGTCGAGGACTATATTAGATGAAACTGTGGAGGTGAAGTGGTTTTCTACCATATGGCAAGGGGGAAGGAAATAAGATATGTGATGATAATCTTCCTAAGGCATCTCTTCTAATGACATAACTTCCATAATAGACTCGTCTGTAGGAAGTGTGTGTGAAAGATAATGTAGAGATGGGGAGGGGTGTTCGATGTAATATGGCATGTGATAATGGTCTAAGGCCACAAAAAAATAATCATTGATGGTGGGGTCACTGGAATCTTAGATTGCATTGTAAATCTCTTTGAAAGGGGAAAACAATAATGATTCATCAGCAATTGCTTTTCCTTTGTCTGCATGAGAGGTAGAAATCATGCTAATGGATGCAGTCCGTGAAGCAAGAGGAGGGTGGATGAGGGAAAGACTCCCATTAGTGAAGAGTCTTTGATATGACCTACTCCAATGTCCTTATACTATGGGGTATTTGGGAGTGGGACACTATTTGTATCATTTGTAATGGCACTAGGCGTGATGAAATCTAGCTGATCAACAATAACAATATTTCCTTGGAATGGGAACTTGAGGATCCAAAAAATGGTAGATGCTACATATTGCATAGCAAAGAACCAGTTGCGACCTAGGAGTAAGTTGTAATCCAAAGGAGCATCGATGAATTCAATGTGAATGGATACTGACTTCCCCCTAGCTCGACATGGATGGCAAGTAGTAATCCATAGGGTTGAAAGTCAGGACCATCAAAAGCCTTGAGGGTGGTAGGTGAACGGTTGATTTTTGGAGAACCAATGGCTCTCCAACAGGATAAAGACATGACAGACATGGAGGCACCCTCGTCTAAAATAGTATGATGAATAGAATTTGTAGCAATTTTGGTAGCTATCTGGAAAGCTATTAATGTGAGAGCCTCGACTTATAATCATCCAATTTGAAAGTGATGATATTACTATTCTCTAGATCCATAGCTCCAAGTGTAGTAAGCAATTTTTTTCGTTGAGTTGGGAAGGTCTGAAGTGCCTCTAAAGCCCACATAGTACAAGGTTCTTTATCCAAATCTTCAACAATATTGTAATATTGGGCGGCATGGGAATTAGGGTTAATTATGGACTTACGTAGAGTACCTTTTAGTGGACAGAAAATTGCTTCTGGAATGGGTTTTTCAATGTGAAGACCATTATCAAGAGGTCGTGTGGAAACTGAGGGATTTTCAAGTGGAACATCATCAAGTTTTTTTTCTATAGGAGGGTCATAACTTTGTGATCGAGTATTCAAGTTCACCGTTTCACTAGACATCATACAAACTTCATTAGTGGATGAATAAGTTTCGTTCAAGGATTGATGATCAATTAACTATTGTTGGGAACGGAAATGATATTTCAAAACAACAGGGTTGGGGGAATCTTTTAAAAACATACAAACTTCCTCACGGAGAGGACATTATTTCATAAAATGGTCACCTCCACAGATTAAACAAGGATACTTTACCTTTCTATTACCTTTTGAATCATTATTTGGATTCTATGTTTTATTTCCTTCCTATTGGTTATTAGGTTTTTTGGATTAATTTTTCCATTTTTTCATTCCACCTAAAGATTCAATTGATTGGACCGTGTTTATTTCAGTGGAAGCAACAAGAGAGGATGCAGTTTTGGTAGGTGGTGCTTGTTGATTGGATGGAGTGGTGGTTTGTTTCTTAGAGGATTTAGTCGTCGTTTGTGTTTGAACTGAACCGAGTATGCCATCAGTAGGTGGTTCAGTTGCAGGTTTAGATGGATCTGTTGTAGGTTGAGGAGCATGTGGAATTAGGTCATACAATGTACCTCACTGGGAATAAACCAAGTCTAGGTATTGAGTGTGGATAATAGCTTTCTCCTTAGTAACATCACCTCCCATGGAAACATATCTAGAAATAGGTGGTAATAAAAACTTTGTAAACCAATTAGTGAGAAACTAATCAGGAATAAGGACCTTAACTAACCTTAATATTCTTCTCCATTCATAGATGTGATCAGAGATGTGAGTAGATGTGGTTTAGCAAAGCGAGGTCAAAAGGTCTGTACCTATTTCGAATTGGATTGGCAGTTGAAAGTGTGTAAAAAAATCCATTGCTAGGGCATTAAAATCCCAAAAAGAGTGTTGTGGTAACTTGATCTACCATTTTGTGGCAATACCAGTGAGGGTTCTTTGAAAAAGGCATAGACAGATTGAACTGTCCATCAAAGAATTGGATGAACACCGTAAGTGAAATGTCATCACATGGTTTTTTGGATCTTCATCGGTTTTATCGTCAAACTTAGGTATATCGAAAGGAAGCTTTACAGGAATGGAAGGCCAAGAGGGGTCATGATGGATTGGGTCATTTATCAATCTTGACAAGTCTCGAAGATCTAAAGTAGCCAGAAATGGTAGTTGTTGATTTGTTTGTGGATACTGGTAGTACTGATAGGGAATTTGCTGACCAGTAGGGCCATAGGAAGATTGATAGATGGGTAAGGATGATGCCCCAGAATCTTGTTGAAAAGCTTGTTGGTTCCCATAATTTCCATAGGGAGGTGAACCCCCCAAGGGAGGAGGTTCTCCGAAAGGTGGGGGTGGTGATGGTGGTCCTCCTCCTCCAATTGGTGTTGGTGGTCCTCCAGGAAGTACTCTTCCTCCTCCAGGTGGTGGTGGCAGGCCTTTGGGTGGTGTTCCTCCAAATGGTCCACTAGGTCCTCCAGGACCTCCAGGTCCTCCAGGTCCTCGCAGTGGTCCTCTGGGTCCTATAGGTACTTGCAGTGGTCCTCCAGGTGGTGATCCATCGTAGCCTCTAGTAGAAAAATTTCCTCCATATGACAGAATGTTTGACCAATTTGGTTGTCCCAAAGGTACAGAATAATTTCTGGGATAGGGCATTCCAAGATAAATTGCCGCTGGTGGTGGTTTTTGGTAAACTTGATTTATCATAGGTGGTTGAGTCCTTGGATAAGTATATCCCCAAGAATTTGTATTGTTGATAGGCTGGGGCCCTAGGGGTTGGCCTGTAATAGACGGGTGAGGAACCACATTGTTATTGGTAGGAGGAATAACGACTGTAGGTTGTGTTACAACAACAATTTGTCCTAAACTAGCCATAATTCCACTAATAGATAATGTAACTCACACCGGGGGTTGCCCCCCATCCTGGGAGTTTATTGACATTGCGTGATTTGAGTATTTCCCCCCCAACCATGATAGGTATGGAAGGTCTAGTAATGGGTCCAGGATGGAAAACTATAGGGTTGAGATTAGGGCCTAGATTACCTTGAAATGGAACTTTTTCAATAGGAGCTATCAATTGATCTAGTGAACGATATCCTTCGGGCCATGGGTTATGAGAAGTCTCACCATAAGTTGGATGTCAATCAGAAGAAGGTTTAATTTCTACTAAAGGCCAAGGGTTTGTATTACAGGGTAAGAAAGATGATACTACTTCATAACAAGATATAGGTTGAGGGATAATTCTGTCCACTCTCTCGGGAAAATTATGAGCTCGATTGAGAGATGCATTAATTCTTCTTTGTTCCTCCTCTCCCAAAGGAGGGTTCCCTAGTGAAGGTCTAATAGCCCCAAATTCAACAATATCTTGGTCCATATAAGTCCTCCAAAATGGAGCATCCATACCATAGTTTGGTGAGTAGGAGAATTGACATGGCCTTCCAACGACGTATGTACAGAAACATTGGTTGCAGGAGGCAATTGAACCAAAGGATTTGTGTAAAAAGTGAAATATTCTCTGGTTTCACTAGATAAGGTAGTTCCTATGGGAACATTAGCAGAAGCTAGTTTTTCCATGGTTACTCCTTCTTGTCCTTCCACATTAGGAGGAGAGTCTGGAGATAAACCCTACAATCTATGAGATTGACGTATAGCAAGTTTCTCATCCATGGTGGTGGCCAAATTTTCCTGATCTAGGTAAAAAAGGAGTAAAAGAACACAAACAAAACCTACTCAGAGCTAAAGGTCACAAGCATACTTAAGTGATAGGATAGATTCAGAATAGCTGGTCTCTCACTAGGATTGTCAAATAGGTGCAACTCCTGATATACCTCAAGGGTACGTGCGTAGTAGTCTCCTCGAATGCTATTTTTAGTGTATTTCTCCACACAAGATAGCCAAATGGATTTTCTCAGATTGTCAGGGTATTCTAGTGGGGTATCCCAATATACATAAGGTATGTGGGAGCTCAAATTGGTAGTAGTGCTGTCTAATGCACAACTGTTCACAAGGGACCTTTCAATATATAATCAAGTACGTGAAGTACATTTATATATGCCTCAAGGGTATGTGAAAGTCCGTTCAATATACCGATAGTACATGGAAGAACCTCCTGAGTCTCGAGATGTAGTGTGGACAAATAACAACAGCTCCTATGCTTAACGATGCCCAAACACGTCACTAACCTATCACTCAACTTTGTATACAATTTTGGACCTAAATATACCATTAATATTATCTGTACGATTAGGTGAATGTTTGTGGAATGTTATCTCCAATGATGCAAATTAATCTAAATGTAGATGCACTTTTTGACTTCAATGAGAACTAAATAGCGTAAGGAAGGAACCTTTTTCTTTTGTTTTCAATAATAGATCACTAGAAAGTTGTTTTCAACAACAAAATTGATCCAACAAAGAAATGTAAAGGAAGCATTTTCAAACACAAAAATTATTTCAAACAATCATTCCAAAGTTTCTGAAAAGGAGGGAAATAAAACTAAGGCTCTAACGTTCATGCAAAACTAATTTTTGCTACAATGTCAAAAAGATTAATCCTTCTGAATCACACATGCAAATGAAAAACAAACAACCTTCACAAGCATAAACAAGAGGAAAGTAAAACGATTATTTTTGTATTTTTCTGGAAAATATGAGGCACACAAAGCAGTTTTTTCAAACGAAACCAATCTTCTCAGAAGAGGCTACGGGTTCTCTTTTCACAAAGAAATTTTCAGATACTTCACTAAAAAAAACAAAACCAAAGTATATTCTGATTTTGCTTATGACAATGCAAGAAGAAGAAAATTTTTGGATTTGAGCTCAAACAGAGAATTCGAGCCGCAAAAACCAGTAAATCAGACAGCAAGCAATCAAACGAGCAAAACCACATTGAAAAATTTCAGAGAAAAAGGACAATTTGTAATTTTTTAACAAAAATTTCCAAACAGACAGTTTTTGAAGACCTACCTCGTCACGCTGAATGGTACTACACGAAAGCATTCTAGGGAGCTATGACGCTTCTAGCCTACTGCAGAAAGACATTGCCAATTCTCTTTAAGTGAACAAGGATGTGTCAATGTTTCTACCAAAAGGAGAAAAGGTGTCCTGGAATAGGTTGATGCTCTCTCAATCAAAGAGAAAGGCATCGTTGAACAGTGCAATAAAAAATCTAGGAGCATGCAGGAGAAACCAGAAAGACTAAGCAGGCTAAAAGGAGTGTAAAAATTACTCAGAACAGAGGAAAAATACCAAGAGCATAAGATACATAACTTACCTTACAACTGAAATAACTAAAAAAGAGAGAGATCACCTTCATAGACGGGATGGTCACTGAACTTTGTAGATCTGACTGGATCTACACCATATCTAACTGGATCTTCCCCAGATCTGACTAGATCTTCCCCATATTTGACTGGATTATGCTATCCCCAGCAGAGTCGCCAGTTTTGTTATCAGGAATTCTCAACCAGTGCTGACACTGCTTTTTCCTCTGTAATGTAAAACAGAACTATAGAACAAAAAGACATAGCAACATAACCTTTCCTTGAATAATCAAATCAATTAACATAAAACTATTATACCTTAGCCTTGGATATGTTTGTCTTCTCTCTAGAAAGTCCCTCCAATAGTCCAATACCTGTAAAATGGATCATGAGACAGACCAAAGAGATGAGAGCATCATGATAATTGAATATCCATATTGGTGATCAAGGAGTCCAATAATATTTAATCACAAACACAATAATCAAATATAGGAAAGGGAAATGTCTTTGTATTAATATATGGATGAGAAAGAAGTACAACCAAAATCCTTGATCTTGATGGCTTTTGTCTCAACAATAATTTCTACAATATCCTATGAAGACCTCTCCAGCTACAAACTACCTCTACTTTGCCTCCGATTCAGACTTGAAACTAGCAGCATAAGGATGCTTTTTTTGGCCTTCCCCACTCTCCTTATGAAGGCTTCATTTGTAGGCCTAGAACCCATAGTATGACTTGAAAAATTGATAGAATAAGATCCCTCATTAGAGGAAATTTGAGGTATGAAATGGGCCTCCTAAGGAAACTGATAAAATAATAGTTAAAATAATAAAATAATAGTTAAAGTAATAAAATAATAGTTATTAATTTTGGAGGAAGAATGAAAAAAACTACTTTTTTGTTCATATTTTCGACATATCTCCCTGCGTTTTTACTCAAATTCTGAGTAGTAGACCTTGTTGGATGCAGAATTTAATTCTGCATCCAATGAGTACCCATACTATATACTTTTGAAGGACCCTGTTACCCAAAAAAAAAAATTTCCTAAAAAAGCTTGATGATGATGTCATCATCACGCTTTTTCAGGAATTTTTTGTTTTTGAGGTAGTAGGGTCCTTCAAAAGTATGTAGTGTGGGTACTCGTTGGATGCAGAATTAAATTCCACATCCAAGGAGCTCTCCCACCTAGAATTTGAGTAAAAACACAGGGAGATATGTCAAAATACAAACAAAAAAAGTAGTTTTCTTTTATGACAAATATGTCAATTCAACCATTATGGTTGACTCATTTTATTGAAATTATATTGGTTCTTGAATTCCAACTCACATAATTTATTGTTGGCGCATTTTCTTATGAGGCCCATTTTAGACCCGAAATTTCCTCCAGTGATAGGTGAGGGAGGCGAATTCCACCTCTCCTAGGCATATAGGAAATAATTCCATGAAGGATTCTGTACAGAAACTTCTACAAACTTATTTTTTTCATTTCAACCAACCACTGACGCTTTTAGCTAAACTGGACAGAGCATCAATCAAGGATTTTTTCCAAAAAAGATGGAAATTGACACCTTTTTCTCAACTAAGGCAGGCTTCATCAATGCTCTATGGAAAATACAAAACAACATCGTCCCTTCTAGGTCAGGAAAAAAAATCGTCAAGATGACCTAGATCAAAATTTCTCGGAGGTTGACAGGAAATGATAAATTCTTCTGAAGGCTAACTAAGAAGTTTGAGATTTTCATGTGAAACAATCATATATTTTTTTTCCTTTTTTCCACTTAAGAACTTCATCATCTACAAAAGAAGCTCTAAAGCCTTTATTATCTAATGTTGAGATAGAAAGGAGATTCTTCTTTAGTCCTGGGACATACATGACATCATTAATATCAATGGAATTTCCTGAGTACAACTTAAAATATGATTCTGCAATCCCTTTCATGGGATATTGGTATGTTGGAATAATAAAAACCCATCACAAGACCTAGGATAAAATAATTAATCCTTTTGATTAATTCCTAGGTCCTACACTAGCTAGTTTGCACCCAATTCCATTTTTTAAGGTCAAACTTGCCAAAAATTCCTCATGGAGTGATTTATAAATATCATGGATAATATTATTACAACCCATAGACTACCCAGAATATAAACTGTGCATTACTTCCTTATCCATAGTTTCCAACATTTTCTACAGTTTTAAGGCAAAAGCTAAAGCTGGTTTTAAGGTAGACTGCCCTGTTTTTTGCACCAAATCGCCCCCCTTATTTTCCTCATATAAAATAATGATAAATTAAAGTTTCCATAAATCATGATCTATACATACTCATTCTTAAAATTAGTGAGCATCTTGGCTGACTTGGAAAGTGATTTATGCACCTATGGGCGATTTTGACTAGTTTAGTAAGTCTACTTTTGTACTGATTTGAATAGAAACCTAATTGTATGGAATACTTGGATTTTTTATTTTATGAGAATCCTAAATATATTTAATTATTCTTTCTATAAATTAATATCATCAACACTTTGTGGATTATCACATTTTCAGTCTCCTTCTTGAGTGTTTCTTGCATATTTTTAAGCAATTTTGTGAGTTCAATTGTTTAAAATTGGGATAAAGTATCACATGGTATGAGATCCTTAGTAGATTGATTATTCTCCTATTCAATTTTATTTTTCATGGTCGACATCATTCACTGGGAGCACATAATGTATGTTCAAGGGAGAAATTGCTGAAGAATGGATAAATCTCAACCAATCATCTTGACTCCATCAACTACTTTGAATGGAAGGAAAGAATGGAGAATCTGATGAGAAGTAAAGGCCTATTTAGAGTGACCATGGCAATTGAAGCCGAGCCTAATGAAGAACAAGAGAATATTGAATGGAATCGTAGAATAAATGAGGTGTATGGTCTCTTATGTCTGAAATTTTCTAGAGACCTTCTATTTCATCTTGATGGTATTACATCATCGAATGAAGTATGGGACAAACTTCAAGATTTGTTTGGTAAGACATATAAGATAAGAGGTTACCAACTGGAGAATGAGCTGAGAGAACTGAGTCCAAGCAGTTTGAATCCTTGCAAGTCTACTTATCAAAATTCAAATCACTTGTGTTGCTGCTAAAATAGTGTGGCGTTGAAAAATAAGATGAAAAACTAATCTTGGACATCCTTTAGAATCAAGGCCCCTATTACTCTATATTTGTTTCAACATTCCATGCCTCCAAGTTGATAGCTCAAAATTGGAATATGCCTTCACTAGCATATTTCATGGAATCCTTGACTTAGGAGAAATAGAAATTGGTCTTGATGGGCACCATCAAACTTTCCAAACATCAAGCTTTGGTTGCTAGATATTCCAAGGTGAATTCCAAAGACAAGAAGAATGCTAGAAATCCTTCATATGAGAAAGGAAACCAGGCCATGTCTCAAGAGGAGTCCTCAAACTCCAAGATGAAGAAATTCTAGAAGAAAAAAGGTAAAGGTGAAGATAGGAAGTGCACATATTGTTCTAAGGGCTTTCATCCTGAGATATATTACATGAATAAGTAGATAGATATGCTGAGTCAACACCTACAGAATAACAACATCTCCCTCACTAGTGGCACAAGTAACAAGGAAGGAGGATCCAATTTTGAATACCACGAGAGAGTACATGCCCTAGTTGTAAGAATTTTAAGATCTCATTCCTTTATCATTGATTATGGATCTTCTAGGAACATGGTTTCAACAAAGGAATACTTTTCATCCCTTTATTATTAGAAGGTTCCTAATATTTTCCCAGGAGACAACTCATAAACTGAAATTAAGGGTAAAGGTATCACACATTTTGACCATGATTCCTTCAGTAATTTTTTGTATGTCTCAGTGATTTCTTCTAATATCTTGTGAGTCTACCAAATGACCCCACTAGGTCTCCTAGGAAGGTTGTTTTGTCTCCCAATTAATTTTAAATCTATGATATTGTGAATGGTAGAGTCTATAGGTTCTCACACTTCATGACTTTCTCTAACCCCTTTTCTCTCCTCACCCATGCCAATGAAGAAAGAAAAATTTTGCACAAGAGGTTTGGTCATATAAAATTTAAATAACTTTCATATTTGTGTGAAAAATATATGGTTTGAGGGGTTCTAAAGATAAATTTTTCCAAAGGAGTTTGTCAGGATTGCAATCTAGGAAAACATCCAGAGCATAAGTATGAGAGATTCAGTCATGAGTGAACCTCATCACCTCTTGAGCTCATCGATGGTGGAATTTTTGGTCCTTACCCTAATATTTCCATGAGTCAATCCAAGTATGTATTTAACTTCATATATGACTTTTCTGGGTACTGTTGGGTTTACTTCCTTAAACACAAGTCTAAATTTTGTCAGCACTTCAAGGTTTTAAAGGCCTTGGTTGAAAACTAGTATGGGAGGAGAATCAAGATCCTTAGATATGATAATGGTGGTGAATATTCTAAGTATTATCTCATTAATTATTGTGAATATGTAGGTATCCAGATGCAACACTCTATTCCCTATAAAACTCAACAGAATGGTGTGGTTGAGAGAAAGAATAGAAATCTCAATGAAATGCCTACTTGTATGTTGGAGTCTAAGAATTTGTCACCAAATTTTTGGGCTAAAGATATAAAATTTTCATCATATAGAATAGAGTTCCTCATAGGAATATTCATGCAGTTACTACTTTCAAATTTCAGATTGCTCACAAACCAGTTGTGTCTCATTTCAGGATTTGTGTCTCAATATCATGGGTTAGAATTTCATTAGACAAAAGGAGGGTTTTGGATCCCCAAGACCAAGGGTGACTATTGTTTGGGTATTCTAAAGATTGAAAACATTGTAATATTATCAACATGATCACTCAAAAAACCTTCATTCAAAAGAGTGTTTAGTTTGAAGAAGATCCTATGGTAGCAACATAAATTAGAGTGTCATCCTCATCTTCTCCACCTTTGGTTGTAAGCAAAGGAACTAATGAAATTTATTATTTGGATATTAATTATCATCATGATTTAATTTTATATACAAACATCCCCATAATTAAAAATTGGGAAATAAATACCATCCAAGATGCCTGGGAGCTAGCTGGGAATCCTAGAGATTCTAGGAGGACTAGATCTCAATTAGAGAGTTCCCTTTCTGTCAAGGACCCTTCATTTTCTGGTAAGTGTTTTATAATTATTGAATATTATCCATGGACATATTAATATTAATGATAATACCAAATATTGAAAACAAACCATGAAGGAGGAATTTTATTCGCTCCAAAAGAATGACACATGGGATCTAGTCATTCTCCCCTCAAGGAGAAACCTAATCAAGTGTAAGTGGGTTTACAAATATAAATTTTATTCTCATGGTTCTATTATAAAATATAAGAAAATTTTATTTGCCAAGGTATTCTCCCAATTCTAAGGCATTGACTACAATGATACCTTTGCACCAATTGCAATGATGGACTCCATATGAGTAGTTTTGGTCATTGAATCATCCAAGTAGTGGGAAGTACATCACATGGATGTAAAGATATTTTTAATACATGGTTATATGAAATAAGAAATATATATGCATCATCCAAAACGTTTTGTTACTAATACATCTCTTGTGTGCAGATTGAAGAATTCATTGTATGGGCTAAAACAAGCTCCTAGAGCTTGGTATGCCAAGATTGATGTCTTTTTTATATCACTAAGCTATTTTAGATGCAAGTCTGATACAAAATTTTAATTGACTATGATTCATGTTTAATTAATCATTGTTGTATTGTGTTTGGATGAAATTCTGATCACACGAAGTTCAAAGAAATAAATTGCCTCCTTGAAGGATGCAACGGACCATGACTTCTCTATGACTAGTTTGGGATTGTTAAGCCAATTTTTGGGGCTTGAGATTTATCAATCATATCTTGGAATAAAGGTAAATCAGTCCAATAATGATTCATATCTACTAAATAATTTAATAATGAAGTATTTCAATCCAAACAAGACTCCTTTCCTTTTAGGAGTTAAGATTGAAGAACCGCAACCAACTCCATTAGAAAACAACACTATGTATAGAAAACGTGTTGGTTGACTCCTTTATTTGACTCATAATCGACGGATTTATATTATGCACTAAGTGTGGATTTTAGATACATGGATCAGCCTCATGACATCTAGTGTATGGAAGAAAAAATAATCCTAAACTTTCTACAAGAAAGAAAAACTCATGGGATTCACTGTGTTGCACAATCTAGCCTAGAGTTAGGTTTTTTTACTGACTCTAATTGGGATGGTGATAAAAAATGATATAAAGTCAACCTATGGATGTGTGTTTATCCTTATATATGGACCAATTATTTTTTCAAGTAAGAAACAAAGTGAAATTGCACTTTCATCTACACAGGAAGAGTACATAAGAGTTATGAATACAACTCCTCAATATTTGTGGTGGCATAAAATACTTGGAGAGTTTGGTAGCGATTCATATACTTCTATAGTCATCTATTGTGAAAACTAGAGTACCATTTGAATCTTAGCTGATCCAGTATAGAGAGAATGAACCAAACACATTGATATCCATATGCACTACATTAGAGGTCATTGATATGCAATATTGTGCAACATCTAAGCAAGTTGCAGACATATTCACCAAAGTATCTTTAGAGAGGACCTTAAGAAATATCAAGTTACTTATTGGGATATATTAGCATGTGATGAAGACAGACTGAAGCCATATTTCATACATTTTTTTTCATGTCCATGTTTGAGAGAGAATTTTCCCACTTGTGGTTTTTCCTCCTTCCGTGTTTTGTATGGACAAGCAGTATGTAAAGGGTGACTATGCCTTGTTTATAAGCCCTATATCTCTGATATTTTCCTAATATTGTAATTAAAGTAAGGCTTAATATTTGGTTTTTGAATAATCAAAACCCATCCCAAGACTTAGGTAAAATAATTAATCCTTTTGATTAATTCATGGGTCCTACACTAGCTATTTTGAACCCAATTCCATTTTTGAAGTCAAACTTGCCAAAAATTCCTCATGGAACGAGTTATAAATATAGAACATAATATTATACCAACCCACAAACTTACTAGAATAGAAACTGTGTAGTACTTCGTTATCTAGAGCTTCTAGATTTTTCTATAGTTCTAAGGCAAAATCTAAAGCTAGTTTTAAGGTAGTCTGCCTTATTTTTTCCACCAAATAAAATCCCTTATTTTCCTCATCTAAAATCATGATAAATTAATTATTCCATTGGTTATGATATATACATACTCATTCGGAAAATTTGTGAGCATCTTGACTGATTTGGAAAGTGCTTTATGCATGGGGAATTTTGACAAGTTTAGTAAGTTTTCTTTTGTACTCATTCAAATAGAAACTTAATTATTCAAATACTTGGAGTATATATTGTATGAGAAACCTAAATATATTTAATGATGGATTTTGTAAATTAATATCATCAATAGTTTGTGTATTATCACATTTTAAGTCTCCTTCTTGAGTGTTTCTTGCATATTTTCAAGCAATTTTGTGAGTTAAATTATTCTAATCTTGGGATAAATTTCCACATGGTCATAATTTCCAATCATTACCTTCTGTGGAGAATCCTATTGTTCATGACAAGAGTCTGAATCCTTGTAACACGACATGTTCCTAGAGGAACCACTATTTACTAGATACATATCATTACCAGGTGAGATTGAACCTATGAGTATTGAGATTAAAACATATTCTTCACATAAATATTCATGTTATTTAGACATTTCTTATTATTCTCTATCATTTCCTTCAGCTACATGGTCCTGCAATATTTTTTCTTCTTATTCTTGAGTTGTTCTTCCCTCATGGTACAATTTATGGAGATGTGTCCTATCTTGTGATAAGTGAATAATTCATAACACAAGAAGTCATTCCTAAAATTTTGATTCTTCTTAAAACCTTGCACTTTCCTAGGAGGATGATCATAACTCTTCCTCTTGTTCTTTCCTTTGGTATGTACTGTAAGGGATTGATCTTCACTTTCATTTAGTTTCTCTTCTATGGATGCTATTATTTTTTCTTCTTGAACACATTCTTTCCATAACTTTCAAAACTTGCTCAACTTTCTTCTGGAGCATATTCCTCGAATAAAATATTCCCATTATCTTGCAGAAACATCTAGGATGGTCATTACATCTTATTCGTATTGTATGATGTCACCAATAGATTCTAGATTATCCTTGATCTAGGACACTCTTGTGAAGCATGAGTGTATGGTTCCTAACTTCTGGGCCTTCAAACCTTTCAGTTGATTTCTCAAATTCATATTCATGTTGATGTTTCTTCCTTCAAATAGGTTGGATAGGGAATCAAACATTTCCTTTGATATTCTCCTTGAATATAATTGAGAGATAAAGTAATATTTCATGGAGTCACCTATTATTATTTTATCCTTGATCATAACATTATTTTGCTTAGCCTTAGCTTTATCTCCTTCTGGTTCTACAAATTCCTCTTATATGAATCCTTCTAGGTCGTTCTCTTCTAGGATGAGCATGATCCGGTACTTCCGTGCTCTCAAGTTCTTATCACCCTCAATATTGTCATCCTTATTGGTATTTTTTTCATCTTTAACAAAATGAGAACCTCAAAAGGAAATAAAAGAAACAATACTTACTTGGAGATGACTCCTCTTGACTGACCTTCTTTGGGATGACCTAGGGTTTAATGGAAAAAGCCTAATTTTACAATTGGAATCACTTGTAGATATTATTGGTGGAAAAGATATTCCTACTCAAGGAGAGATAGACTATATCTTTCTTTTTATGAGATTGATGATTGAACCTCAAGAACATTTAAGCCCTAGTTCTTCCCAGCAGTAGTGTTGGGCCCAAAAATGAAACTTCTCAAAATTCAATTCTATTTTAACAAAAATATGATCCCTCCTATGACGAGTTGAGTGAACCCTCTTTTTTGGTTGATTTGTCGAGGGAAATGTTTGGAACAATAAGCCATATATATACAATTTATCCTTTTAGGGTGGCTTTGATACCATATTAAAATTTCTTTATTGCTTAAATGATACTCTAAAACAATTTATAGCGATAGGAGCATTGAAATAACAATGCATATATAGATATTTATCCTAGGAAACCCTAATGGGGGAGAAATCATAGCAAAACTTCCTCAATATAGAACTCAACCAAACTAGCGTAAACCCTTAAGAAAACTCATTTTCTCTCTTTTTGGAACACTTCTTATTATTGATCTTTCTAATTACCTTGAGTGAAGTGAGTACAAATGAAGGAGGCACCTCCCTATTTATATTTGACTCTTAACTTGACCTAAACCCTAACTAGGCTGATTTGTCTAACTAAAAATGCAAACTTGATTAGTAGGACACCAAAATAATATTTATTATAATGACTCAAGGGTACTATTGACTCGACTTGCATTCAAAGGTTAACACTTGTTCTTTTAATAACTCTTACATTACCAATTACATCAATTGCATCTACTAGAGGAGAAATACAATTAGTATAAATAGAATATCTTCTAAAGCTACAACATTTTAACAGGTTTTCCTCTTTCCTCAATGTTTTGGAAAAAATAATTGTAAATGGTGACCATAACCTTGTTGTTGGGACACACACACACACACACACACACACACACACACACACACACACACACACACACATATATATATATATATAATTATTTTAGAAAAATCATCATATATTCAACTTAAAGTGGACTATTTGGATATTATAAACCCACTCCATACTTAGGATAACAATCTTTAATCATTTATGATTAATATCATATCCACTAGCCTATATAGTTGGCATCCACTTGCACCTCTTGGTCAACACTTTTGTTATATACCCTTGGAGCACCTTTGTATTGATTATGGTTGGATCCTTTTTGTTAACCCAAAAAATCCCTCACTCAACTCTACATGGCCTACACCACCCAAGGACACCCATGATCGACCCTCATAACACCCCATTAGACCCCCACACCCTCAAAAATTCTTAAGAATGAATAAAAGGGCCTAAAACCCCCAAAAAGGAGCCTAAATAACTCTCCTAGGGGCTAAAGCCTCCAAAAAGGGGATAAAACATCTCAAAGGAGCCTAAAACCCTGAAAGGAGCTAAAGTTAGGGCGGAAGGGGATAGAAGCCAAAAAATGGGCCTAAAGCCCATACCAAGGGCTCAAAACCCTAAAACCCCAAAAAAACCTATAAAAGGAGGGTGGGGGGTCACTCTCAAACACACCTCTCTTGCATACTGTTATGCTGCCCGTGGATGCCTTAAGACCTCTTTGCCTCTCAAGCCACCCACATCCCCCTCTCTTCCACTCATCTTCCCCATTAAGCCATAGCTCCTCCATTGCTGAGTGAGATAGGGAGGTGCTTCCAGGCAAGGCATGGTGGCCCATTTCACCAAAGGAGAGGTATAACATCATTTTGTTTATGTATTTTCTTTGTTAGTTTAGTTGTTTTCTGACCACCATTTGTTTGCAAGTTTGATTTCTAACATGTTTTGCAGGTTTATTGTAGCTTAATAGTTGTTTGCAGGTAGCCAAGGAGAAGCTCTAATATGGTTTGCAGAGGGGCTCATGGCCATTCTTTCTTATTCTTTTCTTTATGTCTATTCCATTTTTCTTTCTGCATTTTCCACATGCAGGAACCTACCCTTCTGTCCTATAGACATAAGGGAGCCATTCCTGCCCCTATAGCAAGGAGAAATCCCTACTACACTTCCCATTTTATTAACTATCATATTCAGTAATTTCTCCTTTCTATGTATTCTTCCTTTATTCTGCTTTATTCCATATTTTTAGTTGATAAGGTAAAGCTAGTTAACTAGGAAACTACTATATTTTGTTCCCAACTCATCCTACGTGATTTTCTATCCAGATTCCAGCATTAACATCTTTTTCCATTAGTCATGAAAAATAACTCATTCTTTATCTAATTTGTGAGTTCCTTGAGAGAGTTGGAAAGTGCTTTAGTCACATATGGGGGTTTATCATTATTTGTAAGCCTGATTTATGAGCTAGCATGAGTTGTCTTCTAGAAACTCCATTTTTCCTTTATAAGGATGCATTATCAATGTAATAATATCAATAATCATTTATTGATCACTCATTAATGTTTGTGCATTATTCTTCTTCTTCTCTCCTTATGCTAATCATTCTACAATTCCTTGTGAGGCTAATTTTGTGCTTATACTCTTAGATTATTTATATAATTCTTTCTACCAGCAAGGATTTATAACTCTGACACTTTTAAGAGGATGGGGATAACAAACAAAATTATTTGTGAGGATTTGTAATTTATTGTACAACAAATAGTAAATGTCTATCAGAATAAACAACCCAAGATGAGAACATATAGGAACCAAATATCGGAACTTGTAGAAATTTTCTTTATTGATTTTACTATAACTATTGTCCAAAGAGAATTGTATTATAAAGGATATTCATTAGTTGTAGTGACAAGTAATTTCAAAACTACCATTGGACCTACATTGAAGCATGAAGTATAAGTGTTATATATACCTTCTGTCTCTGATAATCAAAATAAATTGAAATTATTTGAATATGACCACCAAATCAAAAGGTTCTTGGAAATTATTAATGAATTTTCAATCACTTCCATAGATCAAGATCATGATGATGATGCAAATGTGGGATTTTATGAGGAGGTTACCACATATTCAAATTTCAACAACAAAGTGTCCAACCATAAGATATTGCAACTAAGAATAATTTCATCCTAAAGCCCTAGTTACTCTCGAAAGGGTTTTTGATACAAATTACATCCCTAGACAAAAAGGATTAGATTCCGTAGAATTTTGTATGATAAAATATGATATCAATGATGGATGGTTTCTCAAGTTACAATCAGGTTATGATGAGGAAAGAATACAATGATAATATAGATTTTACAACTCCATTGGGTACATTCATGTATGACAAGATGAAATTGGTTAATGAAAGTAGGAGCAAAATTTCAAGGACCCATGGATATAGCCTTTTTGGGAGAAAGGGAACATTTTATTGTGATATACCTTTATTGTATGAATATTTTTTCAAAAAAATATGTTGAACATTTGTCACACTTGAATCTGACCTTTAATAAATGTAGAAGGTATGGATTATTGTTAATGCTTAAATTTCACAAAAATATGACATTTTCACAATTTACATAGTAAAGAATCATTAACATATAGTGTGAATCCCATGGAACACATCCTCATAATACCCAAGAAGTAGCATGAATCCAAAAATTCCCAAAATAATTCAAAATGCAATACCAAATGGCCAATAGTCTTTTTATATACACTATAGCATGTGTTACAATTTAAAGACCCACACAAATTTCCCTTCAAGATCCATGTGAGTGACACAACCTACAGTATATCACCCACCAAGGCATCATTAAAGGCTGATGAATCTCCATTAACTCCAAGAATTATAATTTTCTCTCTTCACACACTTAGTTTCCTTAAATGGCATCCTTTATATACCTTGGAACTAGATAATTGATTGTTAGGTTTACATTGGGATCTTGTTACTTCTTTGACACCTATTATCCTATAAAAGGAAGCCATGGGATTTATTATTGTCAGAATAAATTAGAGTAAGGTTATGATACTAGAGTTATTCTTGATATCCCTTATGGATTACCTCTTTGCTCTTATTTATCATTCACCAATATGCCTTGCCACCTTCCTCTGAGCGGCAACTGTTCTTCTCATTTGTTCTTCAATCCACTTGGCATATAGTGTGGAATAAATAGAATTCACTTAGAGAGGTTTTTTTCTTCCATTTGGAATAGGTTCTTTTCTCTTTCGTTATTTTCTCCTTCATGTGTTTCCCTTTCTATCCTGCATGCCACAATTGTGTGCGTTATTTTGCAATGAGTCTATTTTCAGGTATGGGAAATACGTTGATTTTTTATTTTGATAAATGTTGCAATTGTTATTTTTAACACAAATATATGTCTGCATATCTCTCTATGGTACAAAGCATTCCACATCTATGTGCATTATTTTGCAATGAGTCTATTTTCAAGTATGAGAAATACGTTGATTTTTCATTTTGATAAATGTTGCAATTGTTATTGTTAACAGAAAGATATGTACACATATCTCTCTATGGTACAAACCATAATTATACATCATAATCCAATAATTATTCCCTCCATTTTGACTTTCACAAAAAAATTCCACCTAAATTGGTCCAAGACATCATTATTCCTTATGTCATAAATACAGGGAAGATGGGAATTTATTGCAACATAACCCCCATTCACCAAAAAATGACCAAAAAAACCTAAAATGAGAATGTGTAAAAAACCATGGAAAAATACCATGCACAATGAAAAACCATGGACCAATACCATGGGAAATAAAATATTGGATCATCCTATAAATATGTTCTCGAGGTCTCCCCAAGAACACTTTTGAACTATCACACTGTGGAACTCTCGAAATTCCACACTCCTGAAACCATTTTATATCACACCTTTTTCCAAAGCATCCCACGTTGCATGTTGAGTTTACTCTATACAACTGTTGATCCCATTCCACTTGACAACCCTTGTTGGAGAAGATCGGAGAACTGGATCATGGGAGCCATTGAATACACTCCTCAAATGGATGTAGTGGCCCATTTATAAAGGTACAATTACTCGCAATTGTTTTATTAGTTAGAATAAAAATCACAAAATATGAAACATATTTATTGTTCCTTGTTTGATAGTCAAGGTTGAGCACTTCCCTTACACCATGATCTCTACCCCTAGATCTAGTTGATCTATGGTATGTGCTTTTCACATAGCTAGAGATAAATATCCACTAGAGTTTTGCAAACTCCATTATCTTGATATCCTTGTATCTCTATTTTTTTTGGTGTTTTTATTGTTTTTTTTACCTAGGTACCCTCATCCATCACAGATCTGGCCCCCTTTTGCCAAATCCAAACCAGTTCCTTCACACTGCTTTCCCTCAAGCCTAACTAGTTTTTTTCCTTAAAAAATGGATGGATCGCACCTTTTCAGTAGAAATACGTGATCTAGGTCACACCTTTCTTCTCGATAAGCATGAACTAGGTGGTGCATTTTCCCCTGATAAGTGTGACCTAGAACCAAAGTCTAGATCGTGCATATCCTTCCTTCCATAAAGACCCGGGTCAAGTGCAACATGTTTATTTTCATTGTTTTTCTAGATCGACTATTGTTTTTTCTCAGTCCTGTGCAAACCCAACCACACCTGTTCCACCGATAGGTGTGATCTACAATTTTTTGAGTTGTTTGAGGTGTTTGAGACCCACTCCATACCCCCTATCTATGTTCTTCCCCTTTTCTCACTGTATCTGTCGAGACCTAATTGCCTACAACACCTTGGTGTATTTTGCAGTCACTCTTTGCTTATATGTGAGCCTATATTATTGGAACTTGGTAGTTGACACCCCTGATGTGTTTCCTACAACTTATACAGTTCCTTTTGTGCGTGTTTCCTTGCATATGTTGTTTTATCTAGAATAATTAGTTTGTATGTATTGAAAAGAATTTACTTTTAGTATTGTTATTTATTTTTTAGAATCTGCATTTCTAGCATGAGATCGTTAGGGTTTATATATCACACTCCACTTGTGCACACATCTCACGCCTTAAAATAAATGCTTGGTTCTCCAAGATGAGCCTAAAATTTATCTTAACTTAACCAACATTGTAACCTCATTTGAGGATCAACACAATATTATAGTTAATCTAGGACACTAGGGATAGGAATCCAAATAACACCCCTTTGTCACTTACATATTAGACATAGTTCTTGTATTCTAGGGAAGTAAAATCCTCTAGTATTTGTTGACACGGTCACAACCAGCTTATCGGGGGGCCTCCTTCTCGACGGGGGTAAGAAAAAATGAAAGGGGTTTGAGAATTCATGGTGTAACATCGCACTCCATTCTGTACCGAAGGATAACTCTTCATAGTCCTCCTCATGCATGTTGAGGACCATATCCGGTGTCGAGGATGAAAGGGATGAAGTTCCAAGAAACCATCCTAAACATGTCATGGATGCAGTATCCTAGTTTATAGTCTCTTATGGATCTTTTACCTAAGGTCCCTGCTGGTAGTGGGATTCTCTTAGCCTTTGGTTTTTCCATTTCATATTGTTTTACTATGGATTTCATCACCCAGCATAGGATACAATTTGTGAGGGGATTCCATCTTGTATCTTGTATCTTGATTGAACTTATACAACATATTTTAGTTCATGATTTTCGTCATAGGTAGTGCTACTTGTTGGTTTTGTCTACGCTTTGTTGTCAAATTGCCTACTATGACACACTCTCATATCTTGGTTTAAAATATTTATTTTTTGCATGTGTGCCACCATTTACCATCTCTCCTTCTACACACTCGGCTGTAGCTGTATTTTTTAGCTTGTGTTTACCACCCTTAAGCCTCCATTTATCATATGGCACACCATAACACCATCATTTCTCCACCACGCTATTACAAGAGACTTAGGGGGAATACTCCTCGGTTCGGTTCCTTGAACCACAATCATTAGATTGATATTCAATGTTGTTCACCACCTTTAGATCCATACACTACAACTGACTCAAATTCAGATTCATATCGAACTGAACCTACCTTGTTCACAGCCCCATGTAGCCCCATGGCTAGTGCACCTCCCAACCCCTTTTAGAGAGGGATTGTTGGTAGTGGAATTGTGAACTCTCCACCTATCATACCAGATATCCATTCTATTGTACCTATAGGCCTTGGTCCTAGAGGGCCCTTCACCACCACAAAAATTGTTTCACTGCCCACCAGTGGTGGCCCCACTCCAACCACCATGGTTCACACCATTCCTACATTCATGCATGGGGGAACTATCCCTTCTACCACTATTTCAAATATTCACACCATTCCTATCACTACTTCTACTTTCAAAATTCATCCCTATAAACCACCATTTTCCTATGATAACTACAGGCCCATCATCCCAAACACCATTGTTATACCTCCTAGATCTAGTCGAGGCCCTTGTATACCATTCATGGGTAGTATTAACCTACCCAATTTGACACAATCAATGAATTAACCCATCCATCATGACCCATTGTGGCCTCCCATGCCACAAAACTCCCTTCAGACATCCCTAAGCTTAAGGGAAAGGTGGGATAAGACCCTTATAACCATATCACATCATTCCACTTATAGTGTTCCTCAAACATCATAGTGGATGATTATATATGATTATGTCTATTCCATCACACATTCACTAGTGTTGCATCCAAATGGTACATTTAACTTCCCAGTGCCACTTATCCATATTTTTCATCTTTAGCCTCAATGTTCCTCCAATACTTCTAGCTACCCGTCTATTATGATGATGGCATGGAAATATCATTATCCTGTTGGAAAAACACTGCTACCCATATCATGGATCACATCCATGACTGGAATCATCATTGTAGTTTGTGTAAAATTTAGTTAGATGACAGGATCTTCCTTGATTTGTTCCTTAAAAACTTATTACCCCCTATATCCAAAGATGTTGCATATGATCGCCCACAAACCAAGGAAGAATAAATCCTCAAAGCACAATAATTCGACATTATCTATGCCCAATTGGGTTACCTTTACACTATCATACATGATTCCCCTCTTTTTTGGATCCCCATGATGAGATACATTGGGGGAATCCCATGATTTTCATGGAGTCATTGGATCCATTACCTAAGAGCCCCACCTATACACAGTCTCTCCTTTAGTGTTTCCACACTCCAGTAATAGGCCTAGTGTTTCCTAGCTTGACTACTCCCCTTTCTTTTCATGTGTAGAGGAATAGTCCAGAGCCACACCTTCATATATGTCTTCCCCACTGATTCCTCATGTTCATGGACAAAATTTCCTAGCACCTTCTTGTTATTGAGAAATGATAGGATTTGCAACCCCTCCATCTGCTCTCACCTACTACCCACCACCTATGCAACTTGCACCTGCTCTGACCCTAGATCCTCATGTTCCTCAAGGATAGGTATACACTCAGTAGAACCTCCTTAATCAACCCTACCCTAATAACCAACAATGGAAGGGAATAAGAAAGAGAGTTAGGAATTGAGTAAAAAACCAACCTCAAGGAGGTGTCCAACAACTCAAACCTCCCAACAACAATGAATCCATATCCCTTGCACAAAACTCCTACTGTCCAACTAGACCTGGAAAGAACCCTCATTTGCAGACTAACCATCTATGTACCCTTTGTGATGTTTATGGCCATTATACACACCAGTTCATCTAGATGCATCACGTCCGCCACCTATTACCAGATGAAAACCAATGTGAAACTAATGTTTCCACTTTGGCATAGCCAAAACTAGCACCATAAGGTCCTCCACCTATGGTCATGCAAAACCCATTACCAAATCAAGGAATGGTTACAACCCATCCATTGGTATGACAAAATACCACAAAAAATTCTTCAGCTGAACCCATTAATCCTTGTGTCCATCATCCTATGATATTATCATTTGATGTCAATTTACAAACTCGACAAAACCAATATGGATCCACCATAGAAACCATTAATCCCTCCACAACATCTACCCGCACTACTCTTGATATATCCTTACATTTTCTGAGACCCCCCACACACGAGACTCTCAAAGTATCTAGGTTCACTTTGCATCATGTAGTGAACAATCCCACTTCTAGAGCTGCCCTCAATTATAATATCATTGATGACTAGGCCCAACCTCCCTTTTCCATGTGAGTTCTGTAAGTCCTAATTAAGAACTTTTCCTTCGCAACACAAATCCTTTTTATCTACATTAGGTTTCGTCGGTCCCTATGGCTCCAAGTTGTGTTAATATTTTATATGCTAGACTAGATATCATTAGGGTTTAATTCAAATTCACAACAGTAGCATATGCAGAATCACTGAAAGAAACATAAAAAGAATATAGACATAGTATTTATCTTGGGAAACCCTTAAGGGGAAGAAAACCCAGCCAAAAATTCCTCTGTATAAGATGTATAAGATACAACCCCAATAACAGGTATTCTCCTCCTTCTCTTATGTCTCTCTCTCTCTCCCATGAGCTACTTAAGTGAGTAAGTCTATGTTCAAATAAGAATCACAACACTCCTATTTATACACATTGATCCAACTAACGTTTACCCTAAACAAGTCGGCCCTACTAAACTATTTGGGATGACTTCACCTAGGAAGACTCAAAATAGTATATTATATTATTCATTAGGGTATTAATGACTTGAATTACAATGGAGTCTTTACCTCATGACTCTATGATGACCAAATACAATAGTAACACCCCTCTATTGTACTAATAACATGTCCCTTGGGTTAAATCAGTAAAATACATTTAGAATATCCTTTGAAGTTACAATAGCTCAACACTCCCCCTTAATGAGAATATTATTCTATTGACAACATCATCATAGACTATAGGAAAACATAGAGAATATATATAAAAGTACATCAAGGTAGTACATATATACGTCATAGGAAGTGTTCACAATTAGTAACTGGAATAGTTACTCTTCAATGTCTTCATCTTCTGCATCATATGATCACTTGATATTTTGGAAGAAACACTTTGATATATTGATTCTTCATAGCATCATTTCAATATTCTAATCCTTTTGCAGTAGTACTTTGATATTTGATCCTTTGCATCACTTTCAATCCTCTCGATCCTTCGTAGCAGCACTTCGATCTTTGATCCTTTGTAGCAGTACTTCAATATTCTTGATCCTTCGTAGCAGCAACACTTCGATCATTTTGATGCTTTTTAATAGCAATTCAACCTTCTTGATTGTTTCAAAACCGCATCTCAATTTTCTTGATCATTTGTTGCTTCTCTACCTACACTACACATGATCTCTTTGCGTGATGATTAATCCCTATCACTTTAGGATGTGAGTCCAAGGATAATGACATCCTCCATCATCCCGATCCATAATATCAATTAGTTGAATCGTCTACAACTAAATGTAGATATTGACAGCACCCAGTGCAGACCCTATCATCTATGAGGGATCATTATATACCATCCATACCAGTAAGGTTAGGACCACTCCCAATTGAGTGTTATACTATGGTATATACACTTATGTGCAGTCATACTCTTCTAAGTAAGAGTATTGTCTATAGAGCATATCTCAACCGAATACAAAATATTGTCCCATCGTAGAACATCCGTACCACTAAGGTTAGGATCACTCACAAGTAAGTGTTATACTACGGTGTCTGTGAGGACTCATCATAGAGAATCCATACCACTAAGTTTTGGACCACTCCCAAGTGAGTGTTATTCTACGGTATCTACATATGAATGTAGGCATACTCTCCATACAAGAGTGTTGTTTTCAGAGTAGATTTGACTGCATACAAATTTTCAGTCCTATCGTTCATGAGGAATCATCATAGAGAACCCTTACCACTTAGGTTAGGACCACTCCTAAGAGAGTGTTACTCTATGATATACACAAATGAATGTGGTTACTCTCCATGCGAGAGTAACATCTGAAAGGCAATCCTTAGTAAGGAAAACTCTCATGAGTAGAGTGCTATCATAATCATTGTCATCCATCATTGATGTGAGTATCATGATTACTCCCCATTTAATGGGAAGTTCCATATTAACAACCTTCTCCCCTTTTTTTCCGAGGAGGGTGCATGTCTTCGACCTGATCTTCCTTTTCAAAGAAGGTCCATATCATATGTAGTTCCATCATAGTTCCTCCTTGTGAGGAATGTTTTTTGGAACTACAACAAGCTTGTCATGGAAATATTCAAACTTTAATCGAGATAGAGGCTTGGTCAATACATTAGCAACTTGCTCATCGGTACTCACATACTAGATATTGATAGCTACCTTTTGTACCATATCCCTTATATAAAAATATTGGTTTTCTATGTGCTTCGATTTGTCATTGAACACCAAGTTATTTGTCATATTTATACAACTCTAGTTGTCATAGAGAATCATTATTGTGTCCAACTCCATTGTTAAATAATCCTAACATCATCTTCTAAACCCATATCTCTTCACAGTAAGCAGAGTGAGCTGCAATGTACTATGATTCGGTTATACTAAGAGAAGCACTAGAACGTTTCCTAGTAGATCATGAGATCATCATGGATCCTAAACAATAACATACACCTAAGCTTCTCTTTCTATCTGCGGCACTTCCTTCCCAGTATAAACCCATATATCCATACAATTTGTAATCATGATCTCTCCCATAGTAAAGTCCCAATCTATTGTACCTTTTAGGTACCTCATCACATGATTTTCAGCTACCAGGTGAACCTGTATAGGTTTAACTATATACTTACTCAAGGTGTTCACATCAAAGCATAGATATGTCCTTGTGTTCATTAGATACATTAATGACCCAATAATATGTTTGTATTGAGTCATGTCAACTTATTCTAATGTCTCATTAGACTATAGCTTCAAGTTGGTTCCCATGGGTGTGGCCATGTCCTTACAATCCAACATATCAAAAATTTTCAAGGTTTATATTGCATATTTTTCCTGATTCAGAAAGATTCCTTCTGGGCTCTGCCACACTTCCAACCCTAATAAATAATGCATCAATCCAAGATCTTTCATCTTGAATTCTTCAGCTAGCGTCTACTTGCAACCTGTGATTTGTTTATCATTTCCAGTTAGAAATATATCATCCACGTACAATAATAGTATGACAGGTTCATCATCCATAATCTTCATAGTAGAAAATGAGAAATTAATGACTAAAAAAAAGACTAAAATTAGGCTATAAACGACTATTTTTGAGTCGGTGACTAATAGTAGCAAATTTCCACTATCTTATAGCTAGTTGTATTTCACTAGTCATTAATAGCTTGAATTAGTAGTCATTGATTTAGTCATTGACAGACAATGCTTTAGTCATTGATAGTCAATGATTTAGTCATTGATTTAGTCATTGTTTTAGTCATTGATAGTTAATGATTTATTCATTGATTTAGTCATTGATTTAGCCATGGATTTAGTCATTGATTTAGTCACTGAGTTAGTCATTGATTTAGTCGTTGATTTAGTCACTGATTTAGTCACTGATTGCAACCATTAATGACCAAATATACGACTAAATAAACTACTAGATGTTAACATATTAATGACTAAGCTAAATACGACTAAGATACGAGAAATTAGCTACTAATAGTCGTATATATGGGAATTTAGTCATTTTTGTAGTCACAAATTTATGATAGGGCATGGAGGAATCGAACCACGAACCTCTTGCCTATAATTAGGCAGATGCTCTACCATTGAGCTAGAACCCTTTAAGAATTTGTTATTGCTTGACAATGATGATATTCAAACAAATTTATGATAGATATCAATCTACAAACTACATAATTATTACTATTACAACTTACTAGTAACTTGTATTTATGATAAACTAATTCCTGAGAGCTATGTACAATTTTCCCTATAATTAAAGCTAATAAAAATACTACAAATACTCTTAACAAAGAGATTTAGTGATGAGTACCTCTTCCCATTCTTCATCACTATCATTCTCGTAGTGCAAAGAAGAGTCCTTCCTGAAAGGATTTCGAATCCCAATTCCATCACTGCATCAAAAACAAAGTAAAAAAAAAAATTCCCTCTTGTCTATTGCAATATTAAGAATCCATGAGCTTGAAGGTGTCTCAGATGTTCCTCATCATGGGCTATCAAAATTAAAACACAACCTGTTGCTTTGATAATTAATAAACTTAAAATTATGCAAAGTATATTCACCATTTCTTTGAGAAGGTTCCATAATAAGCAAGTCTATGGTTGTGATCAATATACAAAAGGTTTCTTCTCTTATTGTGAAGCCTATTTTAGCTTTAAATCAAGTTATAAACATTCTAAGAGCTAGGCAGATTTAGAAACTTATTGCTAATAGAGACTCGACGATGATCATTTGCGAAATTAGAGACTTGACTCCCTATGCACCGTAATGTGTTGCAAAAATGATCTCTAGACCTAGAATTCAAAGAATTGCAAGTAAAGTTTGACTTGGAGAATTACAATTATTGCAAGTATTTAGCATTGAATCATTTAATATTTCAAATGTACCATTTTGTATGGAGGATTTATGCTTTGTGAATCATTATTCCTTGGCTATAAGGGCACCTAATAGTGGATTAAATAATTAAAAAGTCATGTTGCAAATATAAAGAGAAATACCCTGCGCCTACAACATTGTGTCTTTAGAGAAACCTATAAAGGGTTGTATATTTGGCATCTAGGTGATGATACCAGTTATTTGAAAGGAAGGACAACTGGTTAAGCATGAATTAAACTTGAAAAACTTGCAAACTATTAGGTATAACAAAATATATAACAGCTCTTTGTTGAGATGTACAGGATCTGAAACAGCTTCCATGATGATTGGATAATAATTCATAAAGAGAAATAACCATTGATAAGAACTGAACTTTCCTTATAATGTTTGGTCACCTAAAGTAAGACTACACTAAAATTTATATTCTAGTAAGCTTTTGAGATTGACTAAACCTATTGAAAAGGTTGGAGATACTACTATTCTATAGTGTTCTTATAATGCATAGTTGCATAAAGGAATATTCTTATCAAAATTTATGACTTTCAAAATGAAGGAATTTACTTGACCATGAAATGCACATTTAATATGAAGAAAAGGATAGAGAAAATCATGATGAGGTTCATATTCCCCATTTAAACTACCTACAAGAAACTATTTCTTCGTAAGGGTAATAAAGCATGTCTCCATCCTGGTTGAGTGGAATGTGAAAGTGCCTTGCCCTGATTATCTGATTATGAATTAGTTTTAAGTTCCAATTTCAGCCTTCAGGCCCTATGGAATGTTTATTGCTTCCACTCTGACTCCCCATGTGGGATGCATTGCTTCTTCAATGGATTATAAGAGCCTCACTAAGACCTGGGTCTCATATTTTGGTGTTGAGTTATAGTTACAAGTCCAAAGTTCAAGGTTCATGAAGAATTGTTCAAAACCTACCATTAGTAGAACATTATAACATAGGGTATGTTTCTGCTGGAGGATAGAGGCAAGGTAGAGGAGATGGTAAGAGTAAGAGAGGGTCCGACCTAGATAATTTAAAGAAAAAAATCTAAATCTTGGCTGAATTAGAGATTGAATAGTCTCTTAGTAAGGGGTAATGTGTTGGTGAGTGAGTGTACCGCTAAGGCCTTATATTTATTTTCTCTTAGGTGCTGATTTTGTAAAGTGATACTAAGAATTCCCCAAGATGGCCAAGGGATATCTGACAATCCTAGACGACATTGGTAATGTCCTGGTGCAACTTAGGGACATCCCCTATGTAGTGTTAGATCTTAAAAGATAGGCTCATCTGAAAATGGTTATCTCTTGTATTTAGATCCATAAAAATAAGTCTATATCAATAGATAACAAACTTGGAAATATACAAAGGATTAAAATGGATAGATAAAAGGAAACAAAAGCTGTAAATGCCATATTAGCAAGAGGTAAAAAACAATTATTAAAAGAAAATTACTAATATCCAATAACAAAATAAGACAAAACTCACCCTTGGCCTCTGAAGGAACAAAACATTTGCTTCCCTCTGAAGTAATATGAAATCTTTGCACCTTTGGGCCAAAAGCATTATTAGATAGTCCATTAATATTCAATAGTTCATGTCCATTTGTGCTTTCCAAAACAACTTGTCCATTTTCCCACTCCCTCTACAATTGCCTAGACCATGCCAAATTGGGAGTGGAATAATGACTTGATCTTTCTATAGAACTTTCTAACCTTGCAAATAAAAATCTTGAATGCTTACTATTCTGAGACTTCCATGAACTTGATCATAAAGTAGAATGGTATTCTAAGACTTCATATTTGACTATAAGAATGGTAATAAATATGAATAAGTATTCAAAAATGTAAAGTGGATTGGCATAGCAATTTAAAGACAAGACCAAAATCATATTTCCCATTAATTATTTCAAGAATTCAAATACCTGGGTTTCATCTTGAAACCATATGATTGACATTTAATTTTTTGTCGTAACTGTCCTGTGGTTCATATATTAACCTTCATTTATCTGTTCTAGAGAGCATACAGGAGTATTCGATGTCGATAGCACATCGACCAAAAGGAATCTTAACCAAATTAGAAAGAAGTGTTTCAACATCCTTCACATATGAGGGAGGGCCAAGAAATTCCACTAGTTATAAATGGAACAGGGTAGCCAATTCCAATTAAGCTGGGAATGGGGTTTAAAACACATAAATCACTTCAACTCAAAATTTGCAACTAAAATCCTTTAGAGATTGCTTTATAATGATGGTCACTGAGGTCAAGTTATGAAATCCAAACACTTAAAAGATGCATCCATGGAATATTGGCTTAAAAAAAACACTCATAGGATGCTTCCATTACAAGGAAATCCTTTGGTAAATTTTTCCCCTTGGTGGGTAAATAAATGAGGGAACTGAGGAAAAATCAAAATTGGAAAGGACCCGTACATCAGGATTGAAGGAAATTTCAAATTTCAGAGGCTCTACTAGATAGTTTACATGCTCAGTGGTATATACTGTCATATAGAGGTAGACTCGCAATTGGAAAGAAATGCCTAGTCTTGAGGATGGCTGACAGTAGACAGTCTTAAGTTTATAAGGTGAGCTAGAGGAATGAGACGATTACATTCACTTGCCCAATCATCAAGGATCCAAGAATTTAAATTGTTCAAGGATCAAGGGAACAAGGAAATGTGCTCCGTGGGTCAAAATAAGTTATGCTACCAAAGTGGAGGAACTCATGAAAGAGAGAGCATCCTAGAGGATAGTTGTTTGGAAGCTATTTAGCCCTTTAGAAACAAAAACAATAATGTAGTTGGTACTGGCTAATAAAGTACTACCAGTGGGAAAATGAGAGATTGGTGCAGACAAGGGTGATGTATCATATGCAAATGCAATGCTGAGTCTATGGATCACTTGTTCGTCTTGTGCACCTTCTCTATATCTGTATGACTTGACATGTCACAGGTTACAGGGGATAGATCAAGATGATATATATAGGCATAGCTTGGTAGATTGTCTAGGACTGTATTGGTGACAAAACTGTAGCAACTTTTCAGGCTCACATGTTTTGCCTATGATATATGGATGTCAAGAAATTTGATGATATTCCTGAAACAGGTCTTCACAGTTGCCCAGGTAGCACACAGGATGAGAGAGGTAATGGACTGAAAAAGGATTCTAAAAGAAAAACCTTCCAACTGTTCACTAATGCATTATATTGATAAAGAAAATCCTAGGTCTTTTCAAGAGAGCATGAAAAGGAGTATCAAGTATTTGTAGAGCTGGTGCTTTGTTTTTTTCGACTCTTCTTTTCATTTGTTGCTACACTATGAGGCTAGTAAAGGGGCAAGTAGTATCTAGTTATTCAATAAGAGGAAAAGGAATGGTGATATTCTACAGATATTCAGCTGCTGAAGTATCTTCTTCAGGTGAATCCATAGTTATCAATGGCTCTTCCCGATCATCAGAAACAAGAACAGCTGCTGCACTAGCATTTTGAGCATTCCAAGCTTTCAAAGAAAAATAAGAATCTGCAAACCAACATATGACTCAATTAACCCAAATCAAAGAAATTAAAGATGAAATCATCCAGCATTCAAAGATACCAATGTGTAAAAAATGAGAAATAACAATATCCAATATTATAGAATCATAATTGCCAAAATCATTTAGGGTAAAATTCAAAATTGGAGTTAACTTATGGACAACATTTTTCTCTAAATTTGTGTTTAAACATCAGAATAAAACATCATAATGAATCCTCTCAAATTTAACCTCAATAGGACAGCCACCAAATTATAAAACACTAGAAACTATTTCAGATCATGATTAATTTCCCAAATTTCTTCCCAGAACTTACAAATGAACATTTTTACTTGAAATTTTTTGTCAAATCTTTCGCTCCATGTAAAATAGAAAAGAACATATCTCTAATTCTGATATAAGACAAAATAGACAAAAATGGATATATCTCAGATAAAATGGTAATAGTAGTGGTCCCAAACATCAGCAACCCATCTCAAGTTTGGCTAAATTCGTCTTCCAAAATATTTTTTTGTAACTCTATGTGAAATTAAGTCCTATCCTCCTACGTCAAAAGTAGAGAATTAACTTAAAATCGAGCTTCCCTTGGAGATTTCCAACTTGTTCATTAGCTGTAGTTACCTTTTTTTGAGTTTTAGGGTTTTTGTTGTGTAGAGGAATGAATTGATTATAACAATCCAAGAATAACATTAAGATGAATAAGAATTAAAATCTTGTACCAGAAGGAAAGATTGGAATTCCCCCAAGGGGTTGCATTGGTACAATCATTTTTTTTGCTCACATGATTGACATATCAATTCAGCTCCCAAGTTGTCACCTTCATTGCCTATGTCTTACGCCTCTAGATTACACGCAAATAAATGTGTCACACACTCAATCGATTTACAATAATCTATACTATCATTGAATATTGTTTTCTATCAGCGAGTCCTCTTGGTTTCATTAATGTTATGATCAGTGGTTGACACTGATACTTTCTAACACACTAGCCAATAGACAGCCATTAACATACTGCTCTATTCACAAGTCTATCAAGTAATGTAATTTGTGACAATGAATCAAAATGAATATAAATGCCCATCTTTAAAAGCTGGATTCAAAAGTTGGAGCAGAGAGAACATCCATCTTATGTCACATGCTATATAAAGAACTCAGGCATATGAATTGAATGAAAATAACTATCAGTTTCTCAGAAACAAACAATCACAAGTTAAAGATAATCCATAAGACAAGTCATCATGGAAGAAAGGGGGATGCATTCATCTGAGTTCTCTGAAATCTCAGGGACACCTATGCTAGAAGTGCTTGTTCCTATGCTCAATAATAAAAGGCTCATCTAATTTGCATGACCATTGAAAGCAGGCTGCCACTACCATTGTGTGATAGGAGTTGATGATCATGGTTGCTTTTTCCAGGCTGGTAATTCACATTTGTAGGTGATAATTGAGCTGTGAATGTTACAATATCTGTTTATGTGGCTTGAACCCCAAGAATCCCTATATTTTGTTTCCTATAACAAGCATAAAAATTTGGAATTTTAATTTCAGGAAACGTTTATAAAACATTGTCTAGCATTGTATATTTATATGTTACTATGGTCTGAACCCCGGGAACTGTTTTTTTTCATTTCATGAATTAGGCATAAAACAGGGGATTTAATTTAACGAATTAGACATATAATCTTATATCATATGTCATTATGAGGACTACCGACAATATAATTGTGGGATTATGCAAGATAAAAAAATTTGAGGATGCTATCCCTATCCTTCGTTATGTCGCTATAAGCGGTTACTCTATTGCCTTTGCTATTTAGAACACTCTTAATGGTGGCCTATGTAAGGCTGTTCAAGTTGAGAAATCCCACATACTTCACAAGGAAATTAGTCTGATGTGACCAATACAATGTTAGATAAAGAAACAACAATTTCCTTGAAGTGTGGTCTTGAAAGAAAGAAAAAAGGTAAGGTGGTGAATTATGGCTATTGTGCATAATAGATTCTGTGTTTTGTGGAAATGGAGGATGATTTCATGATTTTTTATGGACTAAAAGATATAAATTCTATTCCAAAGGATAAATTACTTAAATTTCAGTGTCGTTTGAGAGGTAATTTCATTTAAACCAACCCAACTTCATTTTTCTTCCCTCTACTATTCTTAACTCAACAACCTTTGCTACAAACCACATCAATTTCCTCCTTGCAACAGTCCATATTCTCCAATTCTTTACATTACAAGCCCTCATCCTCAATGACCTTTTGACTTCCCAGTTTCCTATGCATTCAATTCAGGGGCACCAGCTTCTTTCTCCTATCTATATGTCTTCCTCTTCCTCTGTGCACTTGATTCCTTAGCTGACTCCAGTGCATTATACTTTTGGCATGTCTATAGATGCTCCTATATCAAGACCTCCCAAAGGAATATGATAAGGTCAATTCAACCTTTCTCATTATGATTCAGGCTTTTTTAGATTCAACCAGTTGGTGGTGAATTGGATTTTTTAATGCATCTCAATTGCTCCCTGTGTACTTCTGGATAAATGGAAACCTTCCAATTTTGATAGAGTATTAAGCAGAACGAGACAAGATTTCTCTTTGTCCCCATTTTTTATCATTCTAGTAGATAGTTTGGGAATCCTTAACAAAGAAGGAAGAGAAGGAAATCGCAACTCAGCCATTTCAATTTCTTTAAAATCTAGTCCTGCCACTCACCTACATTTTCTGGATGACACATTCCTATTGCGAGAAGATAGTGTGAGAGAAGCTAAACAATTTATCAAAATACTATCCAGATTCAATGATGGTTTGAGCCAATCTATCAACAAGGAAAAATCTAGTTTTTTTCCTTACTGTAAATTGGATACTAAAATGAAGGATTTTGAAGGTTATACATTAAAATATGTGATCCCTTCAAAATATTTGGGCTTCCATTTATCGGGCACAAGGCACAGCAGGAAAGATATGGGGAACTATAGACAAACTTAATCTCAGGATAGGATGCATGGCCAATGAGTTTCTCTTCAACATGCAGATTAACCCTTATCCAATCCTTATCAGTTATCCCCATCTTCCAAGGCTCCATTTTGTTGGCCCCAATTTTAGTGCTCTTGGTGATGGAAAAATTTAATAGAACTATTTTATGGAAAGGGCATTGCAGTGTAAATAGTGGCACATGGTGAGTTGGAAACAAATAACTATGCCTAAATGGGAAGAAGAACCATATATATAAAAAACCAAATTTGGTAAACAAATATCCATGTGCAAAAGTAAATTAGTGCATTCTCTTTGACAAAAAGGGTCTATGGGCCAAAATCATAAGGAATAAATACCTAGAAAAAATGGAGCCTATCAACATGGTGGCACATGATCATGTCCCTAAAGGATCTAGTATATGGAATAATATGATGAGAAGCAAAAGTTTGATAGATAGTTGGTTTTTCTGGGATGTCCAAAATGGATCAAAAGAATATTTCTGGGAGTATGCATGGGATGGACACCAACCTCTCAAAAACATCTAGGCCCTGGACAAAATTAGAAAGCTTATGATAAATCTTGGGTGAACCAAAATAAAATATTATTGGATCAATGCCAACAAACTCTTCAGGGTCTATCGCTGAAATTAAATATCTAGTTGTTCACTACAGAAAACCATCATCATCAATTTAACAAGAAATAACATCGATATATTATTACATGTCCAAAGTGCTGATTGTAGAGGTACCCTCCACAACTTCTTGAATGTGAAGTATTCCAGGCTCCCAATCCATCCCCTCACTAGAGAGTTTGTATGCAGTTGTGGTCAATTTCCCTACATATGTGTAGGTAAGATATTTTTGTGAACTGTAGAGATATAGCTTTGACATGTTCTGAAAGTGTCAGGTGAGAGATGTCATTGATGTTTTGATCATTGGTCATCCACTTGATGACTAAGGAATCCCTGAATACCTGAAGATATGTAAATTTCTTCCTCGTTCTCTGTACACTTGATTCCTTAGCTAACTCCAGTGCATTATCCTTTTGGCACGTCTATAGATGCTCCTACATCAAGACCTCCCAAAGGAATATCATAAGTTCAATTGGACCTTTCTCATCAGGATTCAAGATTTTTTAGAATCAACTAGTTGGTGGTGAATTGGATTTTTTAATGCATCTCAATTGCTCCCTGTGTACTTTTGGATAAATGGAAGCCTTGCAATTTTCACAGAGTATTAAGCAGATTAAGACAAGACTTCCCTTTGTCCCCCTTTTTAATCATTCTAGCAGATACTTTGGGAATCCTTAACAAAGAAGCAAGAGAAGGAAATTGCAACTCATCCATTTCAATTTCTTTAGAATCTAGTCCTTCCACTCACAAACATTTTTTGGATGACATGTTCCTATTGCGAGCAACTAGTGTGAGAGAAGCTAAACAATTTATGAAAATACTTTCCAGATTCGAGGATGGTTTGAGCCAATCTATCAACAAGGAAAAAGCTAGTTTTTTTTTCCTTACTGTAAATTGGATACTAAAATGAAGGATTTTGAAGGTTATACATTCAAATATGTGATCCCTTCAAAATATTTGGGCTTCCATCTATAGGGCCCAAGGCATAGTAGCCCAAGGCATAGTAGGAAAGATATGGGGAATTGTATACCAACTTAATCTCAGGATAGGATGCATGGCCAATATGTCTCTCTTCAACATGAAGATTAAACCTTATCCAATCCTTATCAGCTATCCCCATCTTCCAAAGATCCATTTTGTTGGCCCCAATTTCAGTGCCACATAGAATGAATACTCTATTTATTTTAATTCCTACAACAAAATAAAAAAAACCTAGATTACACACTTACACATAAAAACAACCTAATAATCCTATATAGATCCAAATAAATAGGATTTGAAACTAAATTCATAAATATCGAATCTATTTTTAGCGAGAGAAGTTACATTTGGATTATTCAATGATCCAAGAACAAATTTTGTATAACAACCATTATTAAAACAAACACTCACCACTAATTCTTAGGAATCTAGCCCTACTACAAACAAACTCAACTACTTGACTTTCTAAAAGTCCATAAAAAATTATTTTAATGATGCCCCTAGATCACATAGTATGAAACACTAACAAATTTCATAGTAGTATAGGGACAAAAACAGTTGTTAGACCTCACATAGGAGGGGTTGAGTGAGGAAAACTATAATTGAACCAGGATTTAACAACTAAATAGTTAGTAAATAAGATACCAAGATAAAACTATATTTTTCTAAGGTTTATGAAAATAAAATGGAAAGAATTATGCTAGTGGAACAATCATGATTCATGATAGCGAATACATTGTATTTGAAGGATATTTGGGCAGTCGCAACTATTATATATAATAGCTATAATGTACTCCTTAGGATTTGAAAAATGGTCATAGATCAGGTTCATACACTGTGCCTTATTGAAGTATAGGTATATGTTAAAAGTGCCATAAAAGCTGGAACAATCTATACTCTAATTTCTAATTGGAAATATCAAGAATGAAGAAATTTTTCTTGGGTAAAATAAAATTCATAGTAAAATACATAAGTAGAGAACATTTTTGTCTATTGGTTCGATCCCAAGTGGTTGTGGGTTGGATTATTATCATCCCTACATAGCTTCTATTCTCGTAAGATGGATACCATCCTCCAAATGAGTGGACGTACCTAGTATTTTTCTAGGTTCATTGTAGCATGGAAATTTTTTTTTATAATAAATAGAAAACTCTTTAAGTAAAGTGAAGTAACCTTGACATAGTAAATTATCAGTGATACACGAGGACTCACCCCCTAGGGTCGAGGGCACGCTTACCTCGCTCCCTGTGTCCCGAGGGCTCAGGGGTTCTTGGGGAAACATTTCCCAGCATCCTCAAAATCAGGAAACTCTTGAAAACACACAGGGGGGTGCATCCCCCTATTCTACAGCATGCTCCAGTGAAGGGGCCTCCCAAACGCCCCCATGCACCCTCCTGAAACTGGGGAGTTCCCAGACATGCCCCCCCCTTTACTAGCTTACATGGGATGAATCATTGAACTATTATTGCTCGGATTTAATAATTTATAATATTATTTTTTATTAATACTTGGACGCCCCCCGCCCCCGTCCCCCAGAATTTCACTAAAATTTGGGGGTGGTCTCCACACATCCCCAATGTGCGTTTCCCCAGTCCAGGATCGCATAAACATGAGGGAACACTGTGAATTATTCATTTATTAAATTATTAAAGTGTCTCATAGTTATGTTAAGGTTCCTTTGTTGGAAAATGCAACCTTTCAACTAGACCATCGTATTTTATGTAAAAGGAGATAGAGCAAATAAAAAATGATAGTTTTAAAAAAAGGATTCACAAGCCCTCCTTTAGTTAGTAAGGAAGTAGCTAAACAACGAGAAAAATGGCATGCTCATATAGAGCAATGTAAACCTTTGAAACAATAAAATTAATCCCACAGCTTGGGTGGTATGAAAGCATACCGTAAGTAATAGCACCCTATGCTTAATCTGAAGTAGTCACCATCAAATAACGCCACTCAAACTCTTGCAATGAATATAAAGAGAATAGTTTCAGTATATAATTCAAGATGAACTTTAGGAAAAATAAATGCATAAGATAAAACATCAAGGAAGGGTTGAACATCATCCCATGCATGTCTTACTAAATTAAAAATAAATGAATAAAATGTTACCTAGAAAGAAGCCATCATTCGAATCTTGAAACGAAGCTTCGAATTGAAGCGATGAACCATCTTAGCAAGAAAAAATGATATAGGGTGAGACAATATGATAAACCCTCTCTAATAATTTATTTTCACTCTCATCTTAGAACCAAATTGAATGAATCCCCTTCCTGATAATTTTTCCTTCACAGCTCTCACACAAGAACTAGGATGGAGAAACCTTAGGTCACTGGGCTCTCTTAGCACAAGAGGAATGAAGCTATAGAAAATGGAGTCTAACCTCACTCAAAAACTCTAGAATATCATGAACCACTCGATAGATCCAAGGACTAAATTCAATGACATGGAAATGATAGGGATCAGGTCCCACTTCTTTTCCTAAATAACAACATTAAGAAGAAAGCCTTCATCTCTTACCACTAAAAACAAAAAGAAAAAATAATATGAATAAGATGAGAACTGTTAATAAGAGAAACACAAGGTTACATTAATCCTTCATATAGAGATATGACAGTATGAGTTGTCATTTGTTAAATAAAATATTTAAACAAGTCGAGGGCCCCGTTTGGCTTAATGCAAGGTGAATATGATGCTATGCTAAATTATTTATTGTCAAAAGGATGAATCTACTTCTGCATTTGAATTATTTTTTGTAATTATTTAAACCTTACTAAAAACTTAATCGTGTTCTTTAACTTCTATGAATTTTAATTCCTAAGGGAAGTAATAGTGACTCTTAACATTGGATTTGGTATGGATCTTGATTGTTTTTTATGGATTTATTATATGCAATGTAACAATAAAGGAGAATGCATTATTTGCATATTAAATTTTATTAATGTTACGAGTATAATATGTTGTGATGTTAATGGACATTACAAGTCTTGCTCATTTTTTTTGACAACAACATAAAGTCTACATTCATGGAGATTCTTTATTTTTTGTGTAGGGAAATATGTCTAATCATGCTATTTGACTTCTCATCTTGATATGTCTAGTCACATGCAATTGGTTAAAACCGGTATCAGTGAGTCATTTGTGTTATTTTGAAATATTTCATAGTGAAGTATATGTCCCAATAGATCATAGTATCATAAAGTATATGTCCCAATAGAGAAATAGCTAACTTCACCCAGGTCCATATATTGACTGAGTTTAGTCATAAGTGGAGAAAGGAGCATAGACAGTTCACTTGCTGATCTAGCAGAAGCAAAAGAGGAAAGAGATAGCTCATCTCTTCTCGGGAGTTATCCGGGCCGCCATAATAAAAAATTTGAGAAAAATTGAACCTGGCATATATTTGACTTGTCATCTTGATCGATGAATATCCTCATGTCTTAAGTTTTCCTTTGTCTACATGGTCTCTAGCCCACCTTGTCAATTACTCACCTCTATTTTTAACTATTATGTATTTATATATGTTTTTGCTGGTGCTTTTCCTTTCCTTTACCTTGTTTCCTTTCCTTTCTTTGCAGCAATTTATGGGGGTATTTATTGGCTAGGGATATACCTACATGTTATAATTTTTATCGAGGGGACATAGCGTCTCTCAGATCCAAACATATTACTTCTAAATCTGGTCCTCTTAGCCTAAATCTTCAACACCGTAGGGTAGGGTTGTGATTCATATAATGGGTCAAGGGCTCCATTCTCTGTGGCCATGGCCCCGACTTGTTCTTTCTTTGCCCTATAAATTCTGTGATCCATTCTCAGCTCCTCTTATCGGCACTGATGCCATTTCCCTCAATAATCTAGAAACTGAATGAAGGTTTCACTTAATTGCATAAAAACCCTCGATGATGATCTGCAATAGGGAATCCACCATTATCTTGGGTATATCCTTCTGGTATGTGAAAGTGTTCATGTTCTATAGGTTATGTTGAAAATCGAGTGAAGCAAAATGACCATGTAGAACCACCATTGCTATAAACATATTGGTGTTGAGCGATAAAATGATTTTAAGTATTTTTAATAATATAAATAATATATAGAAATATTAAACAATGTTAATTTCAACTTGTGATTATTTTCATTTTTTAAGGTATTTGGTTTTATAGGGAACTTGACCTTGATTGAGGATGTTGGCTGAGAATAGTTGTGCACATCATGAATCAGGTGGGTGGTGACATCATATGCAAAATTTACCTCACCAATAATGCATAAAGGAGGTTTAACTTGATAGTAATAAGGAGAGTTCATCATTACATTACACATATCATATTCTATGAGGTCAGGTCTGTAAGAGGTTGAGGAATCGAAATATTTTCTTGAAACTCTGAGATGGGGTTGGGCCTCTACCTTTACTGCATATGGATATGAGACTACTTCTGGTTGAGCACCCAGTTTAATTATAATGAGTCTTTGATTGGTTAAAATATTGTTCTTGGTGCTTCCACCTGTTCAATTATTATTGGATCAATTGCTACTACATTTAAAGGAACGTCTGAGCCTTGTGAAGCTATGTTGACTGGTGCAGCTAATACAATGGTCATAGATCATGATAGTTATATTGAAGTTAGAAAAGCACGTCATTATGGGACTTGGGACTCTTACATTGAAGGATCAACAACTAGCTATAATAATTCTAGTTATCGATATGGTATCGGTTCTAGTACCTAATTTGTAATTGTAGGATCCCAATTTTATGTTGGCAAATGCTTAACGGTTTCCTTCAATGGTGAACTAGGGATAAATATGGTCAAGAGAAAATTCATGCAATTTCTTTGTTGGATCTCTGCAGATCGAGGTGCATGGAACCAATATTACTAATAAAAGGTAGACAATTTACAAAATTTACTAAATTGTAACACTTCATTGTCACAAATGCAATTTTCCATGAAACAATTAAAAATGACTAATATAAATGACTAATTCATATTCTTCTAGTTAGTCATTTCTTATGTCATGACTAAATTAGTCATTTATGTTAGTCATTTTTAACTCTATCACTTATTATCTAGTCATATTTGTTAACTGGTGACTAAATTAGTCATTAATTTTAGTAGTTTATAGTTGGGTCAATCAAAATTGCTCATATTTAGTAGTAAATCACTTGAAAACCCTATCGTGACTAGAATTTTTAGTGACATAGTAGCTAATTCCTCATTTTGTACTAGTGAAAGGTTAGGATCAAATTTTACTCTTAGTAAAGCCCAAGCTTGTCAAGAATCAATCTATTCTGCCATACCAAGCTCTAGGATCTTTCTTTAGTCCATATAGATCCTTTTTCAACTTGCATACATGAGTCGCTCTATCTTTGACAAGAAATCCTTGGGGTTGTTCAATGTAAACCTATTCCTCAATCACACCATTAAGGGAGGTTTCCTTTACGTCCATCTAGTGTAAATCTGATTTCAACATGGAGGTAAGTTCCATGATGGTTCTGATGGAAGTGTACCTTGCTACTAGAGAAAATGTCTCTTCATAATCGATCCCCTATCTATGATGGAATCCTCTAGCCACAAACCTTTCTTTGTACTTTTCAATGCTTCCATTAGCATCATGTTTTATCTTGTAGATCCATTTCAAAGATACCATAGTTTGTTTTATGGTTTGGGAACTATATCCGAAACATCATTCTTCATGATCGACTGGTATTCTTCCCTCATTTCTTAAACCCATTATTTATTCTATGGATATTCCTCATAGTGTTGGGCCTAAAAATGGCTCCTTTTTTACCATCCTTATCCACGTCTTTTTACCTCATCCTACCCTATTGTGCATGATAAATAGATGTTTTTCCCTCACTTGGGCACTCAAGTCACAAAGGTATGGTTAATCATTGTCTTATTTTAGTAATGTTTAGGATTGTGGTAATCAATGCTCTACATCTTAAAATATGCTAACATATGATGGTTTATAAAGGTATTTCGAGATATAGAGAATGCAGGTGTAGCGGGCCAAACATGCTAAGGGAAGGATGGACATTCATTGCTAAAGATAATCACCATCCATCCCACCATCGCCCAAAGAACGCAGCCCCAATGTATTATTCCATGCGAGTTGTGCAAGGGTAGCTACAACAGATTGCGACAGATTTGGAGGCAACAGTGTGTCGCTGCTCAAAAGTAGTTGTGATCTATAGGATATCTGCTCAATCAATCATGATCATTATTTCTGGGTCAAATAACAACTTCCCTATATTTTCTACTCTCATCATGCCATGGCTATAACAGTTATTGTAATTGAGGCAGCCTGAAGATCAGAGATCTTCATGGCTTCCCAATAATAGGGATAAGATGTTAAGATTGAAATTGTATAAATATGGGGAGATATTATGAGTTAAGGGTTGAACCCTTAACCAAATTATTGTATTAATTGTGACTGAGGTTGCGTGATTTATATTCCCTCTTTAATACAAGGAGTTACTTCAAATCTCAGTTTCTAACGTGTGTTACTTCCAACATCTCTGTGTGAAGGCTCGGCCCGGATTCCCACAGGGATTGTTGAGTTAATTAGGAATTATAATTATTCTGTCATCTGATGTTGTGATAAATTCCTTTCCTCATATTAAGCTGCAACAATTATTGATTTACAGTGTGTTATTAAGTGCGTCTCTTCGAAAGCTACAGTGGTATGGTGTGATAGTCGACTATATAGGTATATGGTAGCTGTACTAGCCCTGTTCATCCCTAGATTTTTCAATTGTTGTTCTATATATCTTTGCAGTTTGTTCCTTTGCTTTTATAGTTGCAGAATTTCATTCTTGTACTTTGAATTCCTAGAATAGCTAAACTCAATTCATGTCTTCTAGATTTCTAGAAGATAATTGGGTGAATCATTAGATGGTTTTTCAATTAGGATTTCATTTTCTGCAAGATTAATCTAGATTTTATTTCTCGAATCTTTCAATTCTAGATTAAGAACAGTAAAAGGTAATTGTGGTTGTATTCTTTATAATGTAAACTAGATTAAGTGGATATTCGGGATGAGTGTAGCTAAGCATAGAATAGGATTATTTACTTATAGCAACTCAATGTTTAAGCATATATAGTTCATGTTATCCTTGAAATAAAATACTTCCCTAGGTTGACAATAAATATTGAAGACTCTGTATGTTAGCTGTAATTAACTTGCATATCGGGTGCCCAACATATAGCTGCTAGGTTATTGGTCTACAAGGTCACACATCAAAGCTACATAACTAGAATATGGTTTTGATCTTTTATTGGTTCTTATGGAGCCTTCTAGAGATACATATCTTTATACTTCTTGTATGATTTTTCTTACCCAAATACATTTTATCTTTCGAGAGAAATCCATAGTAGAGGGCTCTTAAGGTTCTATCGTGTCATTATCTTTCGATGCTACTATTTAAGGAAAGGGTTCAACTTCTACCATTCTAGAAGGTAAATCCTCTTCATGTACTTCTTCAAGATGACACCTTCTAGATTTATTAAGAGTTGTCTGTTCATCAAATTTTACATCCATACTAATTTCTGTAGAAATTCAGGCCTACAGTAGATTAATTTCACCCACAACAATTAACAATTGATCATGCAAAATTATCAACAATGGAGACTGAATATGGAGCTGTAACACAAAATTATATTAACTGAGTGTACAATAGCCAACCCTGTAATAACATAGGCTGCTGAATACATAGAATACATGAGAAAATTGAATGCATAAGGAAGCATCCAAATCTAGCATAAAGCAAGCTTACCCAAAATAGGCAAATCCCCCATAGGTGTAAAAAGCTGATCCCAAATCTATCAAGGACCCCACGAATTAGCAAGGGCACATGGGCAAGCTAAAGAGTGGTCAAATGGCAGCTCATACATGCTTTTACATGGAGGAAAGAGTGGAGGAGGAAGAGGCAACAAAGCTGATTCACCTCACCTAGTCTTGCTTTCCTATGTGCCTTTAAACACTGAAAAAGTAGGGAATAAAGCAGAAAAATCATATGGGCACCTAGGAGGCTAGGAATAAAGCAGATTTGATTCCTAAGGCTTTCCCAAGCACTCCATGAGTCAATAATGGAAAGTTTGACCTCTATGGATAGGCAATTAGCAACTTGCACATGGTGGGACTCATGGACTAGGCAAATAAGACAAAATAAATGAAATAATGTCTAAGTGGGTAAATAATATGGGTTGATTATTCTAACACTCCCCCTTAATCCTAAATTTATGAGTAATAAATCAAAATATAGGGCCTAGAAACAAGGCTTAGTCACCCTTTTACATACTGCAATGTCCATACAACCAAGGAAGGAGGCAAAACCAACTTGGGAAAATCCTCCCTTAAACATGGACTGTAAAACAAAATTGTAGAATCTTGTCTCCACTCATGCTTTGACAGCGTGATCAGCAATCCCTAGCAGTGATTTGAGATTGCTGAAGGTCTTCTCACAAAATTATTTTGTGAAGATGTCAGCTACTTGTTCTGAAGATGAACAGAAGAGTAGGTGAATGGTGCCATCATGCACAAGCTCTCTGATGTAGTGCATGTGAATCTCAATGTGTCTGGTTCTATGCTTCTGAACTAGATCCTTGTAGATTTGAATGGTACTCTGGTTATCACAGTAGATGGTAGTTGAGTACTCAGGTTCGAAACCACACTCTCCAAGTAAACCCTGCAACCATAAACACCGAGTTGCTGCATTGACAACTCCTCTGTACTCAGCTTCTGTAGATGAGAGTGCAATGGCACTCTGTTTCTTGCTTGACCAGCTGATTGGCCCTTCTGCAAGCATGAACACATAACCTAAAGTGGAATTCCTGTCAGTGCTATCACCTGCCCAATCACTGTCAGTAAAACCAATTAACTCAAGGTCAGAATTGGTCTTATATAAAATCCCATGTGTCCTCGTTCCCTGAACAAAGATAAGGATCCTCTTTGCTGCTTTCCAATGGATCTCATGGGGCTGATCCATGAATCTAGAAGCAACACTGACTGCATAACAAAGATCAGGTCAAGTATGTGTCAAATACAATAAACATCCAATCAACTGTCTATACAAAGTGTTGTTTACCATCGGTGGAGAATCATCTTCCTCTAGCTTCACTCCTGAAAGGAAAGGAGTTTTGCTTGCTTTGCAATCTTGCATTCTGAATTTGATCAGAAAATCCAAGGCATATTTGGACTGGTGCACCTTGATTCCAGCTTTGGTTTGAGCAATCTCAAGCCCTAGAAAGTGACTTAAGAGCCCCAAATCTGTCATGGAGAAGGCTTGGTTCATAGCTCCTTTTAGAGAAGCAATATCAGCCTGTGAGCTTCCTGTAATGAGGAGGTCATCAACATATAAAACAATGATAATTAATGAACCATTAATTACCTTCAGATAGACATTCGAATCTGATTTCCACCGAACAAAATTCAGAGATAGCAAGAAGCTATCTATCTTGGCATACCAAGCCCTGGGGGCTTGCTTTAGCCCATACAATGACTTTCTCAACCTGCACACAAGAGAATGGTCAGTAGAAAAACCTTGGGGCTGCTGCATATATATCTCCTCAGTGAGATCACCATTCAAAAAGGCACACTTTACATCCATATGATGTACCTCCCATTGCCTTGATGCTGCAATGGCTAGAGCTAGCCTGATTGAATCCATCTTTGCCACTGGGGAAAAAGTCTCATTGTAATCAATTCCATGAACCTGTGAGTAGAATTTAGCTACCAATATATCCTTGTACTTCAGTGGTGAACCATCAGCATCAAATTTGGTCTTATAGACCCACTTACACTGTACTAGTTTTCTCCCAGGAGGAAGATCCACTAGCTCCCATGTGTTGCTTTTCTGTAGCGAGTTGAACTCCTCATTCATGGCAGCTTTCCATATTGTATATCCTGCTGCTTATTCATATGTTTGAGGATCATACTCCACCATCAAATATCATTTTTCAGCAAACTCAGGATCCTTCATGCACAGACCACTCTCAAATTGAGATCTAGTC